>RWGZ01000919.1:306161-485503 GCA_009725065.1 Utricularia reniformis | reverse complement strand
TTAGGCCTATGATTCGTTTTAGTGCAATAAGGACACACTCCTACAAGTTCTCTTCTTTGTCTCCAGCTCATTGCATTATGGTTATTGAAAGTGTGCTGAGGCTGATTTGTTGAAGTATTTCCTTTATATATATTCAATGCAGAATTTTCACAAGGCTCATGTGATACTAGAGCAATTTCATTCTTCGTAGATATTTCCTCAAGTTCCAAGGGTCTGATGGAGATTCGTTTTTCCGAAGACTGAAGTGAGCTGATGAACTCACTAAATGAGGTTTTATCTTCTGTAAGTCCAGCAAGTTTCTTTAATTTTTCACATTCTTCGATTGCGCACAATTTAGCTTCAAATTTGTTTGGCAAACTCATAGATGCCTTCTCAATAATTTTTTCATCTGACAAATCTCCTCCGAGGGCTCGAATTTCATTAACCATCTTCACGGTACGATCATAATACTCTTGAAGTGTTTCCTTATGATGCATTCTATTTGCTTCAAAATCTGCCATTTTATTTCGAATGTGCATTTTCCGTATTTGATCTCCACCTTCATATAACTCTTTCAATCTATCCCATATAGCCTTTGGTGTTTGACAATCCGCAATTTTATCGAACATAGTTTCTGAAAGGGCATCGTGTAGTATAGTCATATCTTGGTATTTGAGTATGGCATAATCTTCATATGTTTTCTTCTCTGCCTCAGTAGCAGTAGGGGTTATGGAGATATTTTGATATTTCTCTACAACATGCCATAGATTCTTTGACTTCAAGTATGTTGTGATTTTGATGGACCAGGAAAAATAGTTGTTGCCTTCCAGAGTAGGAGGGCCTTGAGTTGAGTGTGCAGTCATCTTTTTGACCTGATAAAAAACTAAAGACCACAAATTTGTACACGGGTACGGTGGTTCCTTACCAATTAGCTCCGATACCATGATAGATTTGTAGCTGTAATTGGTTGTGTTGTGTATTGCAATAGAAACAGAGATGTTAGCCGTCAAGCAAAATGCATATCAGTAGTATCTGTTTAAAACAGTGATATCCCCTATTTATAATAGGGTTACAAGGGAAAGACAAAAACGCGTTTTAAAAAACGTGAAAGCATTTCTTTTATTTATTACTTCAAAGACTTCAAGAATCATATTTGCCTCTGCATTTCTTCAGTTCTTCAACGCTGGAGCTTGTTCCAACACTACCAAACCCCATTTCGTTCTACGAGACGCCGCCGTCTACGCCTTCAATCTCTCCTCCTCGGGCAACCTCCTCACTACAAATCTCCAAATAACACTCTCTTTTCGAAACCCTAACCACAAAATCAGCATCTACTACGAGAAGCTTCACGCTTACACCGCCTATAGCGGCCAGCAAATAACTCTCCCGGCAGTTCTCCAGCCAGTCTACATCAGCCGCCGGCATATCGCTATTTGGTCGCTGTTCCTCACCGGAGAAAATGTACCGTTAGAACCGTACATTGGGTTTTTATTGATTCAGGACCAGATCGCCGGTACGGTAATGGTGAATATTAAAGTGGAAGGGATTATCAGATGGAAAGTGAGTCGTTTTCTTTTCGGTTTGTTCCCTATCCACGTGAATTGTCCGGCGTACGTAGATTTTGACCGGAGAAGTAGAAAGGCCGCAGCTATTCGGCCGGAGACGGTGAAGTATCAGATGTTCATGGATTGCCGCGTTCATATCTGATTTTTCTGTAATCGTGTTTAAGTACATTGGAAAATCAAAATTAATTGTTTAATTTTTATTTTATTTTAAAATATCAAATTGTCTACAGTATAATAGCATGAAATTTTGGAAAGAGTATTAAATGATTTATTCAAGTATGATAGAGTATTATTTCCTCCCCTTATACATTATATTAGTAAATATTTCCATAATAACTTCGGTTAAATTATATAATTTAAGTATGATATTAGAGTTAGTTCGATCAAAATTATTATTATCAATAACGGGAAAGTCCGATTCATTTCAATTCGCAAGTCCAAATTTATAATTTATTTGGACTTTGTGTTAAAATATCAAATTGTCCCATCACACATTAGAATTGAGATGTAATGTTTATAAGAATAAATGTGTATCATAATAAATGATTTTTCAAGTATTATACATTATATCCGTACATACTTTTGTCATAATTTCGATTCGGCTCTCTAATTTCAACATTTTATTTGAATTTAAAATTCTGTATTTATTTTTCTTACATACACACGGTCATTTCTTCCTAATAAAAATTAAAATCTAGGAAAAACATGATGTCGTGCTCTAAAGTTAAAGAGTACAATGACATATTTGTTAAAAATAATTTCTAGATGTAATCAATTTAATTACAATCGAAATCAACATTTAGCGTTGCGGAAGCATATTTTACAAACAAAAGGATTGTGTGCAAAAGCATTTCATAAACTACATAACAACTATTAACAAACATGATAAAGTTCTTAACTTCTTGTCATAGTCTTGACAGCACCTAGATAACATACATACATCTCTTCATCATCCCCTTAGTATTTTGTATAGCGGTCAAGAGTCTAAATTACGTAAAACAACAACCAAAAAGCACCAAAACATGTAATATAAAGGAATAAACAAAGAAATTGAAATGCAATATAAACATGTATTTCAAAGAAGTTGTAATAGCTCCAAAGTAAATTTCATTGTTCTTAAACCACTATGACAGGTTTGACACCCTCTGCTTTAGCAATACATTAGACCAGAGATTCATCAATATATCAATTAATTCTCTGGAAAAATGGAATAAGAGAGCAACCAACTCATACAAGTTTCAAAAGTTTCATATTTTATATGAGCTCTCTTAGTTGGCTTCAACCACCAAAGTATTGCCACAAGTTAACTTGTTTTTCAGTTAAACCATGTTGCCAGGGGTGTGCGTCCACACTAACTCTAATCTTCACACAACAAGCAACAAAACATAAAGAAATCAACAACTATACACAGAAAATAAATTACATGTAGTCATACATTAGATCTATTTTGACAGTCTAAACGACCTCCAAAAATCATGTAAAAATATTCACATGAAAGCTAATTCACAGGACAACAACATAGAGAAAATTTCAATGAATAAACTGGAACAATTGGGAGGTCCGATTGAAATTACACTGCGATAAAATTTGTTCTACTCATTTCACACTCTATCATGTCGCTTACCCTCTTTGAATCATATGATTTCCACCTCTATTCAGCTTCTCCTATCTCTTATACAACCCTCTGTTACCATTAAAGAGCCATAAGTCGGAAAATTTCTTCCAAAGTCAACAATTCATAGAAGTGTGTTGTTGAAAATTTTATTTCCTTTTACTGGATTTTGCCATTTCTCCATTCACGTTTTTCTCCTCTTTTTCCTCTTATATTCCTTTCATGTTTATCTCTTATCTATCCTAGAACTAGGTATAATCAATATGGAAGGTTCTTATTCTTCTAATAGGGTAAAACCACCTATCTAAACTATGTCCAACATGATTTTTGGTTAAGTCTTGGGATTGTAGTACTAAAACATCTCCTTAAATTCCTTAACATTGCAATGCCTCATGGTTGGTTAGACCGATGAACCGGAAATGTCTCCTATTGGTCGAATCGGTTCAAATTGCTTTTAAATATTAAATATTTATTTTATTTTAAATATTAATTAATTTAAAAATATTAAAATAAATGCATATAATTCAAAATAGTAAATCTAAAAAGTATTTATTAAACATGAATTAAGATATAAACAAATTAAATATATCTAAGTTTTTAAATCATTATCAAATGAGAGTTTAAATTTAAAATTAAAAAGACAAATAAAACATATTTCATATAAATAATGAAACTTAAATTCAAAAGGCAATTAAAACAAGCAACAAGTCAACAAACTCTAAGAAAAAAATTGAAGTATTTTTATATAGAGTAAAAAATACACTTACAAATGATATAAATTATCAAGTAAATGCTTCCAAATTTACATTTTTTGTATACCAAGAATTATTAAATCAATACTAAAAAAGAAAGTAAAATAAGAATTGTATACCAAAGCTTTAAATATATGAAAAATAGATAAGAAAACTCTTTTTTATTAAATGGGCAAAAAAATTCCGACCCACCATATTTTAACCGATTCAACCGGATTAAATCGATTCATATATCACGTAATACGATTCTGAAATTAAATATTAGGTCGGATTTGATCGAATATAAAGTACAGACTTGTTTCAAAATGTATGCTCTACGGAAGGTAAGGTACACTAATATCACGTGAGGTACATACAGATTGGAATTTTTTAATTTAATACTTGTGTCAGATCAAATGATTTTTAAAAACATTACTGAATTATTATTTATTATCAAATTAACACGGACACAAATTTCTTTTTAAAAATAGCAGTGAAGTGATGTTTCTCACATTTATTTATTAATTTTAATTTCAATTATAGTTATTTTATAAACATGTTTGAAGCTCTTTTAAATTGTTTATTATACAAAATATTATTAAATTAAAATAAAAGTTAATATGTGTATTTATATAATTAAAGTATTAATAAATATTATTTAATAATACGAATACTTAATAATTTTGGTCACTAAGTGCATAGATTATTTAATAATCTGCCAATAAATTAAAAAAAAGTAAAATATAAATCAATATTTTAAAAATCGTTATCTATATGTATCTCGGATATGTATTAGATATACCGATATGTACCATATAATATATGAATCATTAATTTAAATCTATCGCTCAAAATCGGTATTGGCGATATTTTATTTAAATAATGACTAAAACCAATACGTTCAAAATTTTTGGTATATAAAATCGGAATACTGGAAATTTCAAACAATAATATGAAATTGAACCTCTAAACTCAAATAATTTGGTTATTTAGTTTGTGTTGCATAATTTTTAATCCAACTAAGTTT
Organism: Utricularia reniformis; assembly: GCA_009725065.1. NCBI lineage: Eukaryota > Viridiplantae > Streptophyta > Magnoliopsida > Lamiales > Lentibulariaceae > Utricularia > Utricularia reniformis. The sequence goes on along the minus strand of RWGZ01000919.1, from coordinate 480,589 downwards.
TCAATATATTAAATGTAAATTAATAGGTTCCATTTTTACTATTTAAATAAAATCATAATAAAAATGTAAGAAACAATGCTATTTTTTTTCAAATTAAATGAAATTAATAAATTTAATCATTGTTTTATCAAATCATGTTAAAAGAGTGATTAAAATTATGTATTCTATAAATTTAATCATTTTTTTTATAAAAGCATTCTGACACCATAAAGACTAAGATTTACTCCAAAAGAATCATGTTATGTGTCAGATGAGCGTAATTACCATGCCCAAGATCAGGTTGCCCCACCATCTCGGAATCTGCATATTTAATTATAATTTCTCATCTTTTATTCAATATTTTATTTTTAAACTTTATTTCATATAAATGATTTTCTAGAAAAAAACACGTAGAATTGCATTAGATGAGTTTAAGAGATCCATAAAACTTTTAATTTCAAAATTTGAGTCTTTAAAGTATAAATTTTCTTTGACATGTGATGGTTAGTTAGGTATAAATAATGAAAATTATATTGTTGTGACATATTCATAGATTGATAATGATTGATATTTGGAAAAAATGATTCTAGCTTTTAAACATTAGAGTTATCATCATTCTGATTCATCTATACATAATATTATTATGAATGTGTGTCGTGACTATGGTATCTCTTCTAGAATATTTTCAATTTCAGTGGATAATGCTTCATCTAATAATAATGCAATTAGTTCTTTAAAAAAAAGTTTAAATCCAATTTTAAATAGTTTTATTTTATAATAAGTGTATATGTTATATTTTCAATTTATGTGTCCAAGATGGATTGACTATTGCCGAATATGTTACCAAACCTTTTGATCAAATTGTTTTACATGTTAGACATTCATATACTAGACGAGAGGAGCTAAAACGTTTGTGTATTGCAAATAATATGTCATTTAAACGATTAAAACTTGATTGCAAAACTAGGTGAAACTCTACTTATGATATGATCACTATGCTAATTAAATATAAAGTTCCATTAATTCAATTTTCAGAATATCTTCCCGGAATAAATGGTGTTGTTGATGATGCCACTTTTCATATTCTTTCTTCATTGGTTTCTTTGTTAGATGTATTTTATTCTTCGACTAAATTGCTTAGTGATTCTTTGTTTCCAACTACTCATTTAGTTGTTCCATCATTACTACGTATTTATTATATTTTCAACAACTTTGAGTGTGTTCCTCCTTTTAATGAAATCATTGAGGTCATGTAAAAGAAATTTTAAAGTATTTTCACAATATTCCTAAATTGTATCTTGTTGCATCAATTTTGGATCATAGAATAAAGGAAAATGGTTTGAAAACAATGCTTGATTGGTATGGTAGTTGTTTTAATGAGCAATATGAGTATGCAATTAATATTTTTAAGATGGAAAGCGAAACAATTTCAACTATTAAAACGATGTATAAATTATATGATATTGATTTCGGTGGCTCAAACATCTCTCAAACTAATGATTCTATGTCTTTGTTTTCTTCACCGACTAGTGTATTTGCTATAAATCATATTGCTTTAGTTCGAAGCAAAAATAGTTCTTCTTCATATTCATCTTCATCTTATGGAGAATATCTTTTGTACAATAATACACCTATTGCTGAATGTCATGATGATGATTCTTTTGATATACTAATTTGGTGGAAGAATAATTCCATCAATTATCTCATCTTGGCTAAGATAGCCAAAGATATTCTTACTACTCCAGCTTCTAATGTGCCATCGGAAAGCGCCTTTAGTGCAAGTGGAAGGACATTAACAAAATATCGATAAAAGTTAGCTCCTAATACTTTATAAGTTTGTGTATGTGTGACGAATTGGATTGATGCAATAAAGAAACGGAAGACAAAAAGAAATATTATGATTCTTCAAGTTCGGAAGATGAATATGAGGATGAAAAAGAATTTTGAGCATTCGAGGTATATCTCTACTAAATATAAATTTCATATTTGTATTAATACACTATCTTATTTATACTTTTTAATATATTCACAGGTTAGTCGAGTTTACGACATGCAACAAGAACGTTTGTCGAGGGATAAACAAATGCAATTTTTTATAATCGTTTTACTAACATTCCAATATTAGACTTTTATGGTATTTGACATATTTTTGATTGAATATTTTTTATTAATATTTTTGAAAGATTAATTATACTTTAAAAATGTTGTGTATCAACCCGTTGACGGGTTGGGCTATACCTCCAGCCCGTCGGGTCAATCCGTTGACGAGTTGAAATAGTTTAGTAACTCATTGGGTCAACCCATACGGTTTGATGGGTTCGACGAATTTAACCCGTAACCCGTTGGACCAGACCTGTGTCCACCCTTACTTTGTTGCACCGATAAATAAACTTCTATTTATTGGGCCGATGGTCTTGGAAAGTGGGCTGGCCTTCTCCGATTATTTGGAATTGATGGTGTTCGTTACACGGTAATTCAAAATCTAGGGTTTTCCCGAATAAAGATCAAAATGTTTCACACGAAATGTGATTCTTCTCATCTTCTACTGATGAGCTGAACAATGCGGTACAAGAGAGCTACTATGAAGAATGTTAGAAGGTATGTAGCTCACAATCATGGAGCCTGGATATGTTTATTTCTTGTTCTCAAATGAAGATAGCTTTGATATAAATTTTGGCATACAAAATTATAATGCATACGTTCTACTTATACAAAGAAAAGAAGTTTATATGTCTCTGTATTTAGTGTCTACATTAACATTTCCTTCCTTTTCCAATGCATAATTTGAACGTTGTTTGCCATGTAATCTTGGGCTTGGCTTTTTCTCTAAAAGTTCATTTGGATGGGACTTAGACTCAATATTTGGCCCAATTGTTTTTTAATTTTATCTTCAAAGCACCGTTGCCCCTACTCTTGTTTATTCTTCTTCTTTCCCTTTTCTTCTAACTCGCACGTCCAGATGCCTTCCAATATAAGCTCGTTATCTTTTGTAGAATGAAGAAGATTCAACAACGTTACATCATCATCTTCCAACACTCCTCCTTGATGAAGTAACATAGACTCCTCCTTAAACCCCAATTTATTAGGGTTTTCTTGAATTCTCAATTGATGTCGTAGGATACAAAATTGTCTTGGGTACATGATCTTTGTCAAGATGTCAGCGACTTGATCTTCTGAAGGTATGAATTCTAGACAAATTTGTTGGTTTTCCACATAATCTCGTAGAACATGGAATTTGACGTTTATGTGTTTGCTTCTTCCGAACTGTGTTGGATTCCTGACCATACATATAGCTGATATGTTGTCAATTTTCAGAGTAACTGGTTTTTACACCTTAATTTCTAAGTCCAAGAAGATTTTTAGCAACCAAATAGCATGATTCACGGCAGCCGCTTTAGCCATGTATTCAACCTCAGCCGAAGATTGGGCTACCACATCCTATTTTCGACTGTTCCAAGTGAAGGCTGTCCCTCCAATTTTGAACAGGTATCCAGTTGTCGATTTAAAATCTAAGGTATCTCCTACATAGTCACACTCTACAAAACATTCTAAGGAAATATCATTGCATTTTATGTATAGCAAGTCCATCTGTAGAGTGCTTTTGACATACTTGAGGATCTTTATTGCAGAATCAAAGTGATTTTGATGTAGTTTGGCCATAAACCTGGATAGCAAGCTCACATCAAATGTGATGTCCGGTCTCGTGGCTGATAGGTACATTAAAGAACCTATAATACTTATGTAAGCGGTAATTTCAGCCAAATTTCTAGGATATGACATAGTATGCTTACTGTCTTCAACTATATGTATTGATTTCGCATCAGGGGATATTGGTACTGAGAAATGCTTTACATTGTTCAATTTATACTTTCTGATAAGATCCTTAGAATACTTTGTCTGTGCTAGAAAAATGTAGTCCTTTGTTTGACTTATTTTTATGCCAAAAAAAAACCTCATTTCTCCCAAATCAATCATTTCAAAAGTTTTCATCAACTGACTCTTTTGATCATTTATAAATTCCACATCATATCCTGTTAGCATAATGTCGTCCACATAGAGTGAGATGATCGCATATCCTTTGTCTTTTCGGTCTAGAACATAGAGAGTTGGGTCGTTCTTGCTGCGTTTAAAGCCTTGCCTCTGAAAATATGAGTCGATTTTTCTATACCATTCCATAGGAGCTTGTTTTAATCCGTAGAGTGCTTTGTGTAATAATAAAACCTTTTCTTCTTCCCCTTCTTGCACAAAGCCAGACGGTTGATGAATATATATTTCCTCCTGAAGATTACCGTTGAGAAATGCTGATTTGACATCCATGTGATATACTTTCCAATTTTTACAGGCTGCAATTGCTAAAATAAGTTTGATAGTGTCAAGTCTAGCCACCAGAGCGAATGCTTCTGTATGGTCAATACCCTCCTTTTGTGTGTAACCTTTCGCAACTAATCTTGCTTTGAGCTTATTTATCGTACCATCTGGATTTAGCTTCGTTCTAAATACCCATTTAACTCCAATTATTTTTTGTGTGCAGGTTTGAGCACTAAACTCCAGGTATGATGTTTGAAATAATCTGAAGTTCATCTTTCATTGCTTGAAGCCATCCTGGGTGTTGGAGTGCTTGGGAGATAGTGTCTGGTTCTTTGATCATCATGCACCTACTTAGAACATCACTTAGAGATCGATATCCTCGGACTGGTGGTTCATCTTCAGATGAGTAATCATGTTCAACCTAAAAGTCACTTGTTGCTTCTGAATTATTTTCTGTTTCTGCATGTATGTTCTCTGGACTTAATTCTGAAATTTCTTCAGATACCATGCCTTCGGATGTTATAGGTGAATCCTGAAGGTTTTCTCCAATGTCCTCATGACCGGTGGCTTCAGGTATTTCAATCTCTTGTTCCAAATCTTAATTTAAGTTTCCATGATGCACTTCGTGTTCTGAAATTAATTGGGGGGCTGTTATCTCTTCAACCACCTCACTAGGAGAGTCATCATTCTGCCAAATAGGAAATATATGAATAATGTCATATATGTTTCTTTTTGCAATGTGTGACTGATTTTCTGCAAATTTTTCGAAATTCCAACCTTTACTTTCATCAAAACTGACATCTCTGCTCAATGTGATTTTTTCTATTTCTAAGTCCAATATTCTATACGCTTTTGATGTGTCACTATATCCCATAAGAACTCATTTCTTAGTTCTTCTATCAAGTTTGTTTCTCTTTTCTTCTGGAATATGGAAGAAGCACGAACTTCCAAAAATTCTTAAATGCTCCACATTAGGAATTCTGTTATGCCATAGCTCGAATGGCGTTTTTTGTGCTTCTGTTCCTTGAGTATGCAACATATTCAGTAGGTAGACAGCCGTATTTATAGCTTCACCCCAATAGATCACCGGTACTTCTTTCTCATACAATAAACATCGAGGCATGTCCATAATAGTTCTATTTCTCCGTTCACTTATTCCATTTTGTTGAGAGATGTATGGCACTGTAAACTGATGAGTGATTCCCTCTTGATCACAAATATTTGAAAGCTCCATAGGTGTGTATTCTCCTCCATTATCTGTTCTTAATCATTTGATTTTCTCACCACATTGATTTTCAGCAGAGGTTTTGAAGCTTTTGAATCAATTTAAAACTTCATATCTGGATTTTAGAAAATATACCCAACAAAACTTAGTGAAATCATCAGCAAAGATCAAGAAATACCTATTTCCAGCAGGTGTAGTTTGAGGCATCGGTCCACGTACATCACTATGGACTAATTCTAATTTCTTTGTAGCTTTCCAGTGGCTTTGTCCAAAAGGTAGTCTGCAGAGCTTACCAATTTGGCAGGTTTCGCAGAAGCTATGGTTGCTTGAGAGTTCAGATATGCCTTCTACCAGACTTTTGCTTTTCAATTTATACAAAGAACTGAAATTATGGTGTCCAAACCTTTGATGCCAAAGTTGTGTATTTGTTTTTGCACTCATACAAATTGAAGCTTCTGAAGATTCTGATCTAAGAGTCATAAAAGGAAAACCCGGTTTTCCATTTGGATTTTTAGGACAATTTTTCCAGAAGTGGTTGTGATTTCACAACTCCAATTTGAGAAGGTGATTTTCAGATTTTTTTCCATAAGTTGTCCCAGGCTGAGTAGATTATGCGATGATTGTGGCACATAGTATACATCTGATATATTCAGTGTATTGTTTTCTGTTTCAATACTGATTTTTCCGATTCTTTGAACAATGAGAAAGTCTCCATCGGCTATCTCTATTTTTTTTGAAAGATTGGTCTATAGCTCACGAAAAATGAGAAATCATTTGTGATATGATTGCTACAGCCACTATCAAGTAACCATATTCCTTTTTTCTTAAGTTCAGTTGTGGAAGCAAATATAGTGTCTTTGCGCATTGTGCAAATATCAATGATTTCTTTCTCATTAGTCATAAAAGATATAGTGTTCATAGCTTGCCCAAAGTTTCCACCAATTTCAGCATCTCTTTGTTCTCCAAATGGTTTCCCCTTTGGATTTTGACACACTCTTTCTATATGTCTTTTTTCTTTGCAGGCGCTGCATACTTTATCAGGATGCCAAAAACAGTTTTGAGGGGTATGGTTTTTCTGCTTGCAGTAGGGGCACTCTGGATGAGGTCCATATCTTTCTGGTTTGCCATTGAATCTTTTTTCTACGAAATTTACTTTAAAAGCTCCTTCTTTTCTTTCTTTAGCCTCACAGGTTTTTAATCGTAACTCAATGCTGTATAGATTATCCATTAGCTGATCAGCGGTGAAATTTTCAGATTTCCAGACGACTACATTGTTGTAGGAGCTTGGTAAGACAGCTAAGATTTTTTCTTTGATTCTCCTCTCATCCACAGTTTCTCCTAGCCTTTTGAGATTCATTAGTATTTTATTCAGTATCTCTGCTAGTGTAGCAATAGATTCCCCAGGCTTCAATTCCAAATTGTCCAAATGCCTCCACTGCATTTTGATTTCTTTCTTTAGTTTGTCTGCGGTAATTGTGTAGTTTTTTGAAAGTATCTCCCATGCTTCCTTTGGTGTAGTGCAATCAATAATTAAATAAAATGAGTGTCCAAAACTGTTATTGACAAAATGTTTAAAGCCTTCATTTTCTTCTTTGTTCTTTCAGACTCTATAATGGCTTATGATCCGCCCTCAACTTGAGTGGATGCTACTTCAGGAGTCCCTTGGAAAACATCCCAGAGATCCAATGTTTGTAAGTGTGTTGTCATTTTCTTGGCCCATGCTTTATATTGTCCTTTTCCATCGAAAGTTGGTGGAGGAATAAAAGTACTCATAGCTTCCTGCACAGTATTAGTAAAGGCCAACTTGAATAAAATATGTATGTTTTTCTTATTGTTTTTTATCTTGGCGTGCGTTTCTTTTCTTTAAGAGACTATCCTACAGCTGTCACCATGTTAGAAGGTATGTAGCTCACAATCTTGGAGCCTGGATATGCTTAATTTTTGTTCTCAAATGAAGATAGCTTTGATATAAATTTTGGCATACAAAATTCTAATGCATACGTTCTACTTATACAAAGAAAAGAAGTTTATAGGTCTCTGTATTTAGTGTCTACATTAACATTTCCTTCCTTTTCCAATACATAATTTGAACGTTGCTTTCCATGTAATCTTGGGTTTGGCCTTTTCTTTAAAAGTTGATTTGGATAGGACTGGTCTCATTATTTGGCCCAATTGTGTTCTTAATTTTATCTTCAAAGCACCGCTGCCCCTGCTCTTGTTTATTCTTCTTCTTTCCATTTTCTTCTAACTCGCACGTCTAGATGACTTCCAATATAAGCTCGTTATCTTTTGCAGGATGAAGAAGATTCAACAACGTTACATCATCATCTTCCAACAAAGAATCGTTCTGATAAGGGCGGTGACCTTGAATTAGTATTAATTCATATCTACATTTTTTTTTCTGAATAATCATATTTTTTGTTGCCGAATTCCAGTTGGGTATGAATTGTGATGATTATCGTATTTTCTGTCTAAATATGATGGCCTTGGGTGTAGAAATTCTTCATATTTTTCTGCAACAGCTGGATGATCAATAGATATAGCCTTGTGTTTATTTGAAGTTATGTGTTTCTAGTTCTATTACTCAAGTATCTCTGTAGATTTGTAAAAACGATTCATATTTGTTAAAATTTCTTCATCAAATCATTTTATTTGAGTTTTATTCAGGGAATTAGTTATTGAGAACTTGGGGTTCTTATACCACATGAAAATTAGATTGTAAATTATTAGTACACTCAATATCGAAACGAAGACAAAGCATACAGCATTCAGACATGATTTTGGATACTTGTCTTTAATATTTCCTTATTGTCTTTTTGCTTCTACTTCACTTGCCTGCTTGCTCTTATTTGTGGGGTTTGAGATTCGATCAAGATGTCTGTATTGATCTTCTTCTTGTCTCTTTACAGTGCTTGAAATATGGCAGTAAATACTCTTCTTTATTCCCCATTTTCTCCTCGTGATTCTCATTCCACTTTATGTTACTGTTGCTGTGGGCATTTGTCGATGATATTTTCAAACTCCGGACAGCGGCGCTTTTGCTCCGCCAGAAATACTCGTAGGCGTTGAAGAAGGATGAAGGTGGAGTTAACGGCGGCTGAGGGATCAACAGCGCCGCCACACATGGCGTCGATTGTACGGGCTCTGGGATTAAAATATTCTTCTCTGTTTCTGTCATCATTTTGGGATTTTTGTTTCCTATTGTCACTAGTCTTTTAACTACCAACTTGTGTATCCCACTGGGAAGCGTGAGGATATTCTTGCTCGCCGCTAAATTTGCTCCGCCGCCGTTATTTTCCGGCTTTTGCACCGCCGCCGTACGCTCCAGACTAATAACCAAACACCCATCTCGCCGCTCTTTCAATAAACGGTTTCTCGAAGTCTCCGGCACGGCGTCGATTACTAACCTCCCTTTCTCACGGCGGGAGTTAATACACAGAGTTGTTCCATATCTACTGGAAATCGACGTCAACGGTGGAGGAAGATCCGGAGGAGATGATTTCCTGTTTTTCCCGAAATGCGAATTCTGCTTTACTCCGGCGACCTTTGTTCCATCCTCATCTCCGTTAATAATCCTTGAACATGAATAACAAGAAAAGCAACATTCAGCTCCAGTTTCCGATCCAAGAGGCTCAGTACAAATTCCCAAACTCTTATCACTCATAACTTTCTCCGATCTTTTCACGGCATACGGCGGCGGAAGCTCAGAGGCGAAAGTATCTGTTTTTTCTCGCTTTCCCTTGTGAATAATATTCCTCAATACATCATCTAAACATGGGTTTCTCTCCCATTCTTCTTCACTTTCAGAAGAAGAAGAAGAAGAAGAATCTGATCCATATGAATTCACACTCTTCTTCTTCACCAAATGAAAATTAAGCAATTTCTCCGACGCCATATTTGCAGATAAAGTTCTTCTAACAGAACCCGCCTCATTTACTGTTCTTTCTTTCACAAGAACGGCGACTATTCCTTCTTTACATAGCTCCTCCATGTTCTCCGCCGGAGCACGATTCAGGGTTTTGATTTGGATTTGGATTTGGATTTGAAACGAGAAACCCGATACCCGAATCAAATTTCGAATCAGGAACAAGTAGCAGAAGAGAAAATGATTTGGGTTGTGATTGCAAGATTGTAAAGGGAATTCGTGGGGTATTTAAGGAGGCTGAGCGGGAACCCATTTGCTTAAGCTACTAAGAAGCTTCTACTCATTCTTTCCAGACTGTGATTCCATCAACTGTACATACTAAAAAATCTAACATTATTTAAATATAAAATTACAAAACACTATTAAAGTTTATAAATTATATATTTGAGAAAATTAAGTTATTGAACCATAATGTTTAAAATAATGTAAAGACGATATTCCAAAGTTTGTAAATTGCATAGGATGAGAGCTCTAGGGTTCGGTATCCCGAACTGATAAAGGTCCAAAATATTCTTAGACGAATCTAGAAGACTCAATATCCAATATTTGGCAAGGATTTAGCCCATTTAAGGTAACAGGACCCGAAGACCCACATGACTAAAAAAATATGCAGACTTAATTAACTATCAATATCGAAGGTTAGAGGTGGACAAGACTTTGCGCTTCGGGGACCAGTTCATGGGTCGATCCAAACGGTTATAAATAGCCTCGGATATGCACACGTTTTCTGCGCTTCGGGCATGTTCACGTTTTCTGTCATGGGAAAACGACGTTTTCAGATGCGGTACAGAACTTTTTCCACGTACGATGACCTCTATAAATACGAGGCTTCAAGCTTAGCTCAGGAGGACCTTTTGGAGGCGCAAAATCGTTGTTACTATACCAATTTCACTCCTTGCACTTTCATATTTACCTTAGTCATTTTCAAAATCCTCTACTGTTTGTAATTTGGAACTGTTTCATCAATATATTGACTAAGAGCATTTCAAACTCTTAGTCCGATGATTTTTCCCCTTTATCTAGAGGTTTTCCACGTTAAATCATTGTGTCAATCGCTTTATTTGCAGTTTATAATCGTTTCCTCCACTTTAAACAAATTAAAACATATTCGATTTATTGCGAACTTGTCCATTGTTGATACTCATATCTTTTAAACCACAACAGTATGAGAAGTTCCAAAAGTTTCAAAATCGTTCAAGAATAACTCTGGAATAGTAATCCTCAAAGTTTAATAATATGTCATATAATATCAATATATGAAATAATTATATAATTAATTGTTTAAAATCAATATATAGTAAACAAATAAATCAATTAAGAGTAAAATTATAAAAACGCGAACTTTTAAAATTGCATAAGGTATGTACCCGTCAACTAATAGTTAATATAACATATCTTATGCAAGAAAATCGAGTTAGATAAGTAAAGAAAGATTTTTATAAAAATAGACTTTTGTCTTCAAATTTATGTTTTTTGAAAGAAATGGGTTAAATATGAAGTAATAAAATATCGATAATAATTTAATAAACCATATGCATAAAATCTATGATTTTAGAGTCACATAAACATATTTTATAACATAATATGATGCCTGACATTGGCACTATTTTAAAATTTAAATGTATTCTATAAACACCGATCTAATTAAAATAAATAAAATGATTGATTATATCTAATTAATTTTTTAATACATGGTTCATTGTTCCATGTTTATATAACATGCTTAATTAATATGACCATAGGCAATATTAAAATTACTATATAAATGCAATTCCCGATTTAAAAGTATAAATTATATTTTTTTTCTAATATTAGTAGTCTAATTAAACATAAATTGACTCTTGACACTTGTTTATAATATATAGATATTATGGAGTCCATTCCATTAGGGAATTTGGACCACCATGACAAATTTATTTGTACATACATACGTTTTATTAGGCTAAATTAGATCTGGAATACCACTAAAAAGGTAATGATGTTTAAATACATTACCATATACTATGATTATTGATTAAGAATACACTCACTTATTTTTTCTAATTTTTGTTTTATTTAATATAAAACTAAAGTTTATTGTACATTTACACATATGACACACAAGTTTATAATAATGTAAAGACGATATTTTCAAAATTTATAAATTACGTATTTATCACTCGATGTTTGAAAACCATTTAAAAATGACAATCAAATAAATAATAACAATTTTCATCTGTCATTCCCAAAGGATTTTGACATATTATTTGTTATTCATAAGTTTTAAGAGTTTGGAGATATATTAATTATATTATTTTAAAATTAAGAGATCAAATATTGATGCATTTAAAATATTAATGGGTCATATTTTCATTCCCATATAGTTTAATATGCAATTATAAAACACAATTGATATGATATTTACAACTTTTAAAGTTTGAAAATCAATTTCAATAATTTGAGGGGGTTTATTTTGCTATTTTGAAACTTTAGGACAAAGCTCTAAACTTTAGGAAAATTGCATAATTAGCCTCTAACTTACGAGGTGTGTAAAGGGAATGACCTCAAACTTACGAAATTACAAGAATGACACATAAAATTATCAATATAATTTGTTTTTTACCAATGACATTCTAGCATCCGGTTTCCGTAAGTTGAAACCGTTTGAAAACTCATCACAAAGTATGCAAATAAGATATGTTTGAAAAATTATACAAAATTTACACTTTATATTTGAGAATTGTGCATGAAATATTAAAAATTTACGAGTTCATTAAAGTGCAAATGATAAATGCTATTAGAAACTTGAGGTGTCTTATGTACATTTAATTGAAGTTGAGGCCTACAAATGCAAATTTTTATTCAAAAAATATATCATATTTGCAATTTCGTAACTTGGAGGACATGCTCTTTACACATCCCATAAATTGGGGGTCGTGGGCAAACATCACTCTATTTTAAATATACAAGACTCCTATAAACCATGTTTTCATACCGGCCGGTATGGCGAAAATCGAGCGTCACAGGTATTTCGATCGGTATCAGGTTTCCGGGTTAGAACCTGGAAATAATAATAAAAAAATTAGTAATTTTAAATTTTTATAATTATTTTTAAAAAAATAAAAAAAAGATATAAACATCACTTGTGCATTTATATAAAAGCCTTTTTGCGAATACTACGAATTCGAGCATTTGCACTCGTTAACAAAACGGGAAAGGGAAGAAGAGCATGTAGATTTGGATATTTGGGATGTTCATAGAAAGGCAATATTAGTGGTGGAGTGAGCAAAAATGGTTTTAGTGCATGTTACATTGAAGTCCACTATTCTTGTAATAAAAAAGTAGGATATAATAAAAGTAATACTCTGATTGGACAAGTTTTTTCTATTGAAAGAAAGTAGGTTTGATATTCTTTGTTCCCCTCAAAACTATATTTTTAAATATATCCAATCGGAAAACTTCCAGTTCAATTAATTCGATAAAAGTTGTGATGTTCTTAATCACAACTTTGGAAAATAAAATCAACTTTAAAATTAATTAAATTTTAAATGACAATATAAAATATCTGAAGAAATATCAAAAATCGGTTATTTTTTAAAATAAAAATAACATATACAAAACATTAATATTAACGGAAAAACAATAATACCAAGTGATATATATATATGTATATATATTTCTAAATCCTCTAATTCTTCTCAACATACATAAATACAAATTACCTCATATATAATATAATATAATAAGTTCGGATAGGATATAACCGTATCCGACCCGATCCGATTAAATATTTGTAGTCCGAATATCCGCAAAATCGGTTCGATTACTTCAAATATTCAGCTCATCGGATTTTAAGGGTGTGCATCTTACATTATAACACCACCCTTAATTTAATTGTGATTAAATTAAATTATGGAGTGCCTTAGAGTTTACTTAGATAAAATAAAATAATTCAATGATTTGATATGTTGGTGCAATTAAAGTGGACATGCTTGTCTATTTTATTTGTTAAAGTTTCCAAAGTACAATCACTCTATTAAATTTCCGTTATATTATAAATTTCCGATGTACCGATTCATGCCGACAGTGCAAGTTTTTAGCTAGATAAGTCGGATATAACTTATTGGATTTGGGGAAAAATATATATGAACTTTTTTTGAACTATGAATAATATAAATTAAGAATAATTAAATATTGATGTATTTTCTCTATATTAATAATTTATTTTATTTTATTATAGTCGAAACATATCCGTTGTACCGATACCAATAGCTTGTCTGCTATACCGATCGATATCAGTTCTTAAAACATTGAGTACAATATGATTTTCAAGATGAAATTTTTTTAAAGGGGTATAGTGGTTAATTAGTTGCACACTTGCACCATCCATTTTGCATGTTGCTCCCACTAAAACATTTGAATTGTATATATATAAAAGTTGAAAGGTTAATTTTGTCATTGAATATATTAGATAAATTTGTTTACTTTTCAAGTCGAAGTGACAAAAACACGAACGTGATTTAATGATTCTGGGTCTAGTTAATCGGATTTAGGCGAGGTTTGGGGCATGCTTATTGACCCAATAAGATTCGTTTCGGTTTGAGTCGGTACCAAAACATCATGTATGTATACATTGATTGATTGAAACCTAATGTTATTTGTTTTAAAAATGAGCAAGACGAATTGGGTTTTAATGAACTAAATAAAATTTCATTACTTTTTTTATATTATATTAATTTTTTTTATCACTAAAATTTTTTTATATTACTTTTTTTAAACAAATGACTGAATAAGCTTACATCAAATTAACTAATTTAAATATGATATTCGAGTAAATGATGTTATAACTCTTATGGGGTATAAAGCCATATTTTGATGTTATAACTCCAATACTCTCCTATATTCTCACATATTTTGGAGATATTAGCTATTTTATCTAAAGTTATTGCATATATTTTAGGGAATTTCATTGCTAATGGTTGTATCCCAACCCACACATCCAACCAAAATTTGATGGTATCTCCATCCCCAATTTTCCATATAATGCTCGATGGTAATGACACATTCAACGTCTCTCAATCATTCTTAATCGAAATATTATATTAACTTTATACAAATCGATATAGTTGTGTCTAGTTTTATCAAATAATAATTACCATACATTTGGTTAAAAATTTAGATTATCTTTAATATCATCCAAAATATTTGTTTTAAATACAAAACACATTATTTTATTTTTACACACTTATTATTTATATATAATAATCGTAATATTAAATGTTAAAGAAAATTTATTTGATTTATAATAATAACCATCAAACTTAGTGCCTAGGTTCAAATTTGATTGATTATATTATTTTTGCAGTTTTTAGAGTTTAAAGCCATATTATTTACACATTTTCATTGAATGTCATGGCAAATTGAGAGAATTAAATCCTATGTTGCACCAACAAGGATGCGAGGTGCGACGTACGAGATTCGGGGTTTGTGCGAGATTCGTTAATTTTTTACAAATATGATTAGGGTGCGTTAAGAATTTATTGATTAAAATAATATAAATATTTTTTTTTACAATTTACTCAATAATCCAATAATATTTCAAATCATTAGGATTACTAATATGAATGAATTGTATAAAATTTCATACAAATTAATTAAAAAATATATTTTTTTTGTTTTTTTTAAATTTTTTTAAATATTTAAACAACCTGCGGTGCGCTAGGTTGCACGAATTCGAGCGAATCGTGCAACCTAGTTTAAATCTCCGGAGTGATAAGTGTGAGATGAGATGATGATCAGCCACACTTAAGTGATGATCGACAATGGTGACGATCGACAATGATGTTAAAGGTCAGATGTGTATGTGGCACAACGAAGATATCAAAGTTCCGGCTTTGTGATTACCAATCGAGGAAGCCCACTCAATGAAGACCGATCGGGGAGGCCCAATTGAGAGTGATGGCTCTCGCGGTTTTGAAAGAATCGAGATTGATGAAAAACGATAAATTGATAAGAAAAAATTTATTGATGAGAACCGATATAATAGTCGTATTCAACCTAGTACTCAATGAAAATGATTAAATTATTTATATAAGAATAAAATATCTAAACACTTAATATTTCTTAATTTATTTAAAATCATTTCTATCAATTTTGGTAATTCACATTAATTCTTTCATAAATTGAACTCAATCTTATATTTAGAGATTTGACTTGATACATTGTTAATTGGCCGGAATCATTTTTGTTATTAAAGATTATGTCAAAGTACTTGTGTACGTGGATCCCCATTTATTATCAACCGAACGTCATTTTAAGAAATTGTTATTGACCTCCTTATGCTGTAATAAAAAGAAGAGCGGGCTGAGCTGAGTGTCTTAAGACATTCTTGTATTAATACTGTGTGCGTTTTTAAAGCTTATTCGACCTCTTTTTCTTTACGGGCTTAGACATATCGTGTGTGTGTGTGTTATATTCTTCGTAATAATGTTTGTGTTGGATAATATTTATATTATCTATATATATTTAAAAGATTTATGATTTTATTAATATTATGTTAATTACATAATAAAAAGTCAAGAGACTCTTTCTTCCTCAAAAACTATATTCTCTATTTTATTAGGAAAGTTGAGGGAGAAGTAGAGAAATATTCATCTACACATTCTATTATATAAATAATAATAGTATTGTGATGATGAGGAGATAGAAAGAATATTGAGAGTTGTTGTTTTGATATTGTGTTTATGTTGATTCTGAGTTCATCGACAACAACCATCGTTCCTTAGCAAATGAGCTTACTGCTTGTGTAACCCAGAGAACACCGGTGTTGCCGGAATTGTTCTTAAGTTCAGCGTCATTATGACGTGGCACAAACGACACTCAACCATATTTGATAACGGAGATCAAATCACATTTCTAGTATTATTTTCTATTTACTGTATTAATACTAACAGTATTTCTTTCTGTGAAGGTTTGATCCAGATTTCCAACAGTTTGATCGTACCAAAGGTCACATAGTTTTTCACGGGCATTTGGGTTTTTTCGTAAAAAAATTGTGTCGTTTTCCTTTGCAGTGTTAATTTGGTCCTTTTAACCAATCAAGGTTGTCTATTTTTATTCCCAGGTGAAACATACAATTATAGACAGATAATATAATATTTACAGCATTTTAAATTTAAGTATCATTGAAGATTCTTCTTATGCTATTTTTAAAATTTGGATCTATAATATTTATATTATTTAAAAGATTAGATATTTACTACTAACACTATTCATTATATAAAAATATCATTTTAATGTTTTAATAACTTTAACTTTGATTACACTATTTAATTATACTTAAAGGAAAGTCGCACGTCAGGTATTGAAAAATAATATTTTATTATATATTAATAATAAATGTCAATATTTTAAAAACCGGTACCGGCCGGTATACCCGACAAGTTCATTGAATCAGTATACCGGATATGTATCGAATCCGTAACGGAATATTAAAATAAATTAAATAATAAAATATTCATATTTTTAAAATAAAATAAAACCCAACCCGTACAATACTCATACCAACTAGTATTTTGACGAAATACAGATTGAAGCAGGTACGATCGAAATTTCCTTTATATCGTAAATTTGAAACATTGATAAATTTGCGTCTATTTGGGCCTTGGACGTTTATTTTAATTCACAGCCACTTAAACCACAAATGAAGTTCTACCACGTGGCGCCGTTTAAAGTGACCACGTCTCAACTTTGTCATAGTCTAATAAAGAAATGTAGAACAGTTTCATTTTATCATGACCGCATTAATCTATTCTCTACTAGCATCACATCCAATGGGATTCTCCAAATCGTTCCAAACTCACACTTGACAAAAAACGATATTATTGTAACTTTATCGTTAATTCGATTTTTTCTTCGGCGAATAAGTGTTTTATCTGTTCTCATGATATTTATTTTGTCGATCTATTTGTGTATTATTCACACAAGAGATATTAGACTAAAGATACATGTTTTTTTGAAGGTAATAGAATCATTCAATAATACTCATTTTTAATGAATATAAATGCTCATGTAAAATAGGAAAAGATTTGTAGTTCTATATTTGAAATTTATGTAAATCTCAATAAATTTTAATATTTGTTCATCTATTTTAATATTATTTCTTACAAATTATTTAATCGAGTGTTTATATCATAGCTTTTCCTTTGTTATTATGTGACCAATGGGAAAATGGAAATCCCCACCGTCAGATTCCCTCATTCGGGAATTGGATACCAGCCCAGCGTAATCACCTCGGTATAATCTCTTTAGGGATGGCTCCAAGTTGGACAAAACTGAAACAAATCAACAAAAAAATAAGGAACAATACAACGAAAGAAGTGGGCACACCCAAAGATAAAATCACCGAAGAGATGTGGAGTGTGTATTGTTGTTCTGCTAGACCATCTAGATGATATTGACATTTAAGTATGTTAATTTAGATTTAACATGAGTTTGATGTACTTTAAATTAAATATCTTCTTTTTTATAATTAGAATTGCAAAATACTACTTTAGTATTCATAATGCATTCTCAAAAATATTTTTTACAGAACACATTTCTTTGTTAATTATTAATTATTTACCATCCAGAACACTTAAACAAATTTACATTCTATAAATTTATTCTGACAATCAATTCTAAAAACACATTTACATTATCATAATAGATATTTAATACACCCAAAGATTTTATTCATTTAATTAAATAAATATAAATTACCCATACCCTCAATAGAAATATATTATTATTATTAAATAAAATAAAGTATACAAAACAAAAATGTACATTTATGTATAGATTCGGGATAATGTAGATGTAAGGTTGTCCTAAGATGGAAATGTGGACACCGATAAGGTGGAATCAGATACAATGTATAATTAGGTTCAGAATCATTCGATTAAGGGACAATATGCCATTTTTTCATACTAGTTGATATATTGTCGTATAGTATCGGAATTTCATATCGTTATGGAAACACTGATATCATAACATTTTATTTAGGGGTGTCAATAAATATGATAAAATAATGATCTATTACGAATTAGATAGGATAAATATTATGGTTTAAAATCTAATTCAACACATTTAATCTAAATAATTATATATCTTTATAAAAAATTAAAAAAAATCAATTTCACTACTCAATTTTTAGGTTTAATTTTTTAAGATTTAAGCAAATCAATGGGTTTGACTAGATAATTCATTTACATAGAGTTTTACCAAGTTATGAAAAACGATTTAGTATAGCATTCGGATCGTTCAAAAATGTCAACCGTTATGTAAAATGTCCCGCTCTATAAAAATGTTAATTTTTTAAATGAATGTTACTATTCTTGTTTTTTTTAATTTTCCAATTTAAATAATATATATTAAGTGTTAACCATTTTAAACGTTCATCATCGATTTTTAAACGGTTTAACCTCTAAATGAAGGAATCTCTCATAGGAATGCTTCTTTCAAATGTTCCATTGTTTAAAAAATTGGTTTTAACCCATTAATTGTTAATTAATTCATTTATAAAGCAATTAAATTGAGTGCCAATTTTTAATATTATCATATATTAATTAATTATTACATAACTTCATTTGAAAACCTCAAATTTTCGTAATAGCCTCTTAATTATTCAGCCTATTCTATATGAGCTTTAAAATTATTTTGATATATTTTGTATTAGGTAGATGAATACAAATTTTAATGGATCTATGTATATGATTTTTATTTAAGATACATTTTTTTCGGATTTGGTCTTTTAAAATTTTTATTGGTTGTGAATTTAATTAAACATAATGCAATTTAATACGATCCATTAACACCTGTAATTATATTGATAAGTGATGTAAATATTAAAATTATTCGCTTTTATAAAAAATGTTTTCAAAATTTGGTTGAATAATTATTGGCTCGTAAACCTGACGAATTAATGGATGTTACGGAGATTAATATATGAACCAACTATATCGGACATCATTTTTATGAACCAACTTATAGTTATTATTATATTCACCGATATGATCAATACACAAATGGTTTTTGGATCATATGACACTTCTTACATAATTAAAGTTGTAACGAAGCAATAAATATTCGATGATATGACTTGCATATTGATCAATAAAAGTTACCATTCTAACTAAAATTATTTTAGTTATTATTTTAGTAAAATAATAACGTGAATGGATGCTTATAGCATCTCACTTATACGAATTTCATAGATTCTATTGATATATGATATATGATACTTTAGTGAAAAAATCCTTGGCTTTCCTCTCATATAATAGGAATTTACTTCTATACCCCTTAATCAATTAATTTGGATTGGGCCATTTGGCTGACCAATATTCTTCACTAGAAAGCCCAATATTAGTTCTTAAAGTCAGTCCATTAGAGGTGTGCACGGGTCCGACCCAACGGGTTACATATCGAACCTGTTGAATCCGTCAACCTGTACGGATTTGCCCAACGGGTTGAGAATTTTTCTTGGTCCGTCAATGGGTTGAAAATGAGACACAACCAGTCAACGGGTTGAAATAACATAAACCATAAAATTGAAATAACTTCAATTTTAACATTAAAATTTTTTAAAAAATCATAATTGATCCACTCTATAATTCCAATATGCTATCAGAGCTTGTTCGGTTCATTTAAATTTGTAAGTAAAAACCTTATGATTAAACTTGAAGGGGAGTGATGAATTTATCTCCCATTTATTAGAATAGTAGGATTGATTAGATTTATTTGATATAATCACATAATATTTGAATAAATTTTTTAAATATGTGGCCTCCTCCCCTTAATTACATTTGTTCATGCTCTCACGTCGTAATTTAGGCTAGACTCTAAAATCTCAACAATACTATCAGAAATCGGGGTGTGTGTATAGGTTGTTATTCACTTCGAATGAGACTAGTTGGATTTTTTTGTATTCTTTCATATTATATTTTGGATGTGAAACATATTCAAACATGGTTCATATTTCTAAAACTTTGTTTATGTTGAATAGTTCATTGGTGTTCACGTAGAAATTGTATAAAAAAATACTCAAATTCGAATTTTAACGAATATATTCATGTTCATTCGAAATTTATTCAATCTCATTTTATTGTTCAATCAATGTTCATATTTTAATTTGAGCAAACAAATACAACACAAACCAGTCAAATAATCGAATCCCAAGTTACATGATTGTGATAAAGGAAAATAGGTGGTGAAAGACATTAAAGAGTTGTATGACAAATCCCTTTCATGTGAGTTACTAGCAAGGAGACAGGACCATATGATTGTGCAATCATTCATTGCATTTACCATGAATGAAATACATGTTAGGTTGTAGGAGTATACAAACAACAAAACCTTGTCTTAATTCACATTTCACACACACGCACTAACACACCTAATTCAACACACAATACCGATAAGAAGAAGAAGAATCGGTAGTGACGTTTGGACTGATGTTCTAACTATCTATTGGTATTTGATTTCTAGAGTCGATCAAGGTATCCTTATGCTTCTAAATTACACTTATAAGAAAAGTGATATTATCAATATTTAGTTTGATTTATCTTTTTACAATATAATTCACTTTTCTTATTGAGTATGACATGCATGAGTTCCTTTATATCGTAAATTTCTATAGCATGTATTGTCTTTTATTTTAATGCATTGATTTGATACTTGACTTACCTCGAGAGTTCAAACAAATCGAGCTAGTTTGCGATACACTCAAATTAGTTTGGTCAAATTCGGGCTGGATTCTTTCAAAATGAGTACGAGAAATGACCCTCGAACAATTTTTTATATTTGCAAAGATTCGTGGTAAAAAGGTTAAGTTTAGTGTTTTAAATATCTTCTACTTTTCTTATAAACTGTGATAATGGACATTATTTCAATTCAATGAATCCTAAATCTCTATAACGCAATTTTAATTGATTTTGGTTAAACTATATCATACTAAGTAAAATTTTACACAATTAATATAATCTGAAAATTTGTTCAAAATAAGGTATAAATAATTTTATTTATTAAATAAAAACATTATTTTACTATTACATTTCAAATTTACTAAAAGCCGAAACCATTATTGGTTGTTTCTCCAGCGACGGGAAGGTGGTCCTTGCCTTGTTTGTTGTTATCTCCAAAGTGAGTATGGGGGAAGTGGGCCCACTGCATTTAAAATTAAATTAATAAAATAGTCGATATTTCCAAATCATATTAATGACTTTTTATTATATTATAATAATATTATTCTTATTTTTAGAATAAAAAATATAATTGAAAAGGAACTTACATTCTTTGCAGCTGTGCTAAAAGCTTCACGATGTGTGATTTCTGGATTATTTGCCTTAATTCTTTGAATCTCTTCTCTATAGAATTAAATCGATTTAGGGTTATGAAGGTTAATGTGTATAATCACGAGATACGTACCTTATAAAACGATTATACGCAGATGGAACACGTTGTCTTTTCTCTGGAGCTGCATTGTAACATAACACAAATCATGAAGTTTTATTATCGCACATTTTAAAACAAAAAAAATCAAAATTTATAATGTCTTATTGCCAAATGAAAATTAAGATCGTTTTGGCAAATCTCATATAACAAACAACTATTCAACCCACCGGTACTCACATTTTGGATTTGTTTGATTCCCCAATTAAAATGGGGTTTGAGATACTCATTTTTTAATACATATTGTTGAGAACCTTTAAAACGGATACCAAGGATGTGTTCTTGTTGAAAACCATTAAACCGGGACCAATGATGAGTTCTAAACCAAGATGAATGTGGTCAGGCTCAGGCGAGGATTCGACAGCTGAAATTACCAAGTATAGGATCGCGCCCGACAGACAACTTAGGGCCCGACAGACTGCTTCGATCCCGGAAGATACCTTAGGGCCAAGTAGGCAGCTTCGGTCCAGATGGACAGCTTAGGGCCAAGCAGATAGCTTAGGTCCCAAAAGACAGGATCGGTCTAGGGAGACTGCTTAGATTCCAGCAGATCGATCGGCCCGTATCCTGTTTAGGGCCAAGAAGACTGCTTAGATCCCGACAGACCGATCGGTCTGGCAGATTGCTTAGGTCCCAGCAAACCGATCGATCCCCGCAGACTGCTTAGGTCCCAGCAGACTAGATGTCGACCCATCAACATGCGTTCCACGCTTCAGGATCAACCACGTTTTCCAGCATGTGAAAACAACCTCCAACAACCTTGTCAGAGATGGTTACCGGACGTGGATTACACGCGTTTCACTCTCTATAAATACAGAACTAAAAGATAAGCTCATGAGGACCATTTGGAGGACAATTTCGACGAACCATAGCCGTTGTAATTTCATTTTCGCTGCTCTTATTCCCTTTGTACATTTTCATTGGTTTATTAATGAATTTGCCATGGAGGTTCTCCTCTCGGCAACGTGGTTTTTTCCCCATTTCTTAAGGGTTTTTCCACGGTAAAATCGTTTGCGTTCTTTCCATTTTCTATATTTCAAGTTGTCTCCATAAACAACAAATAAAACCGATTTTCAGAATCCGGTGACTGTGGGTACCCCTAAAAATGAACCACAACACATATGAACATAAAAACAAAATTAAAATATGTTTATCGTTAAAAAATCATGATTTTAATATCGTTGCTAAAGCAACTATGACATATATATTTAAGAAATCACTAATTTAGTTTTACTTTTAATAATTATAATATAATTATGTATATAATATATATTATTTTTACATAAATCAAAATCATGATACCATATTTTTACTAAATATATTTAAAAATTATAAATCATTATATTTTATCACATCTCAACTTTAAAAAATTGAACCAAACAAACAAAATTTAACTAACAATTATCCTAGTGGATCTAAAAACATGTTTTAGGATGAGTGATCAATTAAAAAATTTTACGACAAGGGAAAAAGTAAACGATAAAGACTATGTGGAAGTTTTGAAAGCTACTTCATTCTACAATCGACAATATTGAAGCAGCTCGTTACAAGGATGAGGATGTATAACGATTTAATTCCCCATTAAACAATATTGTCCAATTTACACTACACTGACTCCCATAACTCTCACTTAGTCGAATTTAAATTTTTCCCTATATAAAAATCATCTTCCTTCTTACATAAAATTCATGGTTTCACTACGATCTATAAAAGAACGAACAATCGTACTTAATATCTGACCATTTAGAGTTTAAGATTTAGAGATGTAAATATTATGGCTTGAAGGGATGGGTGATGTGTTTTAATGGCTTGTGAATAAAGAGAGATAGGGTAAAATAGATAAAGTACTAGAGCTAAGCTTGGGGTGCAGCTAGTATTTGCAGACACTGCAAAATCAATGCAGTGTCACAATCAAAACAGATCATATAACCAAATAAAAAAATAAAAAAATAAAAAAATAAAAAAAAATCATGGGTTTTCAAGATTCATTAAATTAAGATGTTAAATTTAGAAGACTTACGTCGAATCGGAGGTGGGATCATATTCGGTGGATTGATGTGGAACGATCCGATTCGATTCAACTTAGACGATGATTCTCCTTCTTTGATCCTTGCTTCAATCATAGATTGTTGCTTCAAGAGCTTGTAATAAGAAGAAATCACTTGTTAGAACTCGTCGAGATATTCTGGGATGAACAAAACTTATGTTGAAATATAAACATTTCTCCCAAGTTGAAAGTAAGATGTAATTTGGATTCGTTTATAAGATAAATTATGGACTATAATAAATGATTTGTTCAAATATTTTATGATGTAATCTATTCTTTTAATTTATATCTATACATATATATGTTAAAATAGTGAAATTTGTCACACATCAAAAATTTAAAGTGAGTTTCATTGGTTTATAAGAGGAGATATAAACCATAGTAAATGACTTGTTAAAGTATTTTACGACGTGATTTCCTTCCTTTTATACGTTACATCAGAGCACACTTACCACGTAAATTGACTCGACTCTATAAATTTAACAACATCTTATATAAATTGATTCGATTCTTGAAATTTAATAACTTACTTGAAAATCTTGTAAATGATGAAGAGGCTGAATTGAAGTCCCCATATTGACAGAAAGAAGATTAGCACAATGCCCACATCTTACAGTAACAATAGTAAACATGCTTCCCCATGGAACACTAACCTGCATCAAATTAACTATTGAAACCCCAAACTTTTAATTAAGAAAACCCTAAACCCCAAATTCTGTCTAAACTCCAAATAACAGAAATTTATGTAGTGGCGAGTGGTTCTTCTGACAGTATTTTAACCTTTATTAAGAAGAAGAAGAACGAGTGTTTATTTATCTGTACTTTATTGCAGCCATTGTAATGTTGCGTCGAAACACAGAAATTGTCGCTTAAACAGAAGCGATCTTGAAGATGGGAAAAGTTAGGGGAGGGAAATACGATAAAAGGGATTCTGGCAATTAGGGTTACAGAAACAGCAGAAAACTCAACAGTCCACGACACTTAAACCAGAAACAGTTCTGAGTGAAACAGCATATCTCCTTTTTCACACAGTAACACAAAGTGGAAGGTGTGGGATGATTTTCAGTTCGGACAAGATAAGATTTGAGTGATGGATGGATGGAAAGATTATTACATTCTTGTACTGAAAATGACGACCAAAGAATCAGAGAATTTTAGGGCTTTACCGTGTGCCCATTCGTCAAACAAATCTAGGGTTCTTCAAAGATCTTTAAAGAGGCCATAGATCTGTTCATAAGCAAGGTTTTATGATTTGAAAAGATGAAATACAGAAACAAAGAGGAAAAAAAGAAGGGATTTTTTCAGATAGATAAGAAACGCCATGAAATATCATTCCAAAAATGGGTATAATTAAAAGAAACACAATCAAATTCATCCCTTCAGCTAACCCTTTCATTTTACCAGTATTTTAGAAGAAGAAGATGAAAAATACCGCAAGAATTGTGTTGCAGAATCCGCAGAAAACATAACAGACACGCTCTGTGGTGATCTCCGACGCCATTTGAGCTACAATTACACGATTTTTGTGGGTTTATTTGTTTCTATATACCGATATCACTAGCCTCTTTGAAGATGAAGAAACTTAAACAAGGAATCAAGGAAAACAAGAAAAAGGAAAAGGAAGTGGGATATGTAGATACAGTAATAGGTGTAAGTAAAGGTGAGAGAATAATAATTAGAAGAGATGAAGAAGATGGGACTGTCTGGTCGGTAAAGCTTCAAGGGAGTGCACCCACTTTGGTGTAAGAATTTGCGGGTTTGTTTGGATCGTCCATTAAAAGAATACTATGCAATTAATTTTATAACATATGATGAATGATGAATGATGAATGATGATAGTTAATTATATAAGCATGTGTTAATTTTCTAGCATCGGATAAATTTCACGTAGAGAATATGTATAAAATATATGGAGATGAGAATACACGCTAAATGACTTGAATAAATCATTTATTATGATTCACATTTCTTCTTATAAATCAACTCAAGCAACATCTCACTTCCAATGTGCATATTATTCATTATTTCAACATATTCTCCTCATGTCCGACTACCTGATAAGTTGGATTTGACCATTGAAGCTAGTGGATTACCAACCGGTCAATTTCAATAAGCTGACTAATCTCCTACAATGTCACTTAGAATTTTTTTAACCTGTTCTGATAGCATATTAAATTTTTAGAATCGGATAAACTTATATGGGTATATGCATGTATATGATGTATAAGGGAGAGAACACACTATAAAAAATTTGAATAAATCATTTATTTTGATACACGTTTATTAAATAAATAAGTGTGCTCTATTAAAGTGTATTGTAAATTTTAATATAATAATAGTGATTTATGTATAAATAACCATATATCATTGTCTATAAAAGAACTAAGAATATTTATATTTTAATTAATTGAACTAAAAGTAAATAAGTTATTTTGTAAATCACAATTCGTTTAGTTGATATGATTAAATCATGATTTCTTAAATAATAATACTACTACTTTTTACAACATTTACATTTTTATTAAACGAGACAAACTATTGGGTTTGTTTGGTACCATGATTAAAACTACACTGCGGTGCGGTGAGATGGTCTAATCGTGATTTTTTTAATAGACACAAAACACAAGCTTAATTGCGATGTGATAATCGTTAAAAAATTGCGATATCATCACAGTTGTTAAAACCAAATGTGTCTTCATCGTTATTTTGGAAAAGACTCATTTACCCTTACTTATATTAATTATAATATAATTATATTTATTATTATTATATATATAAGGGTATATTAGTATTTTTACATAAATCATGATCATAATACCGCAATTTTACCAAACATACTTAAAAATTCACTATCATCATATCTCACCACACCTCACCACACCTCACCACATATCACCACACCTCACCACACCGCAATTTTAAAAAACTAAACCAAATAAACCCATTGTACGAGAGTATTGTTCTTTAAGATATTAGATTATTTAATAATCGATGATAAAGCATTTAAATAAACATAAAATCATTTTATTTTTTATAGAATAAGAACAATACCATTTTCACAACATCTACAATTTTATTACACGGAATGGTTGGGTTTTTTAACTCTTCGTATTGAAATGTTTTGAGAACATTGTTTCTACCTATTATATTTAACATTTTTACATTTTATATACTATAATTTATAACTTATCCTGTATAAGTTTTTATGTTCAACTTATACGTTCTAAACCAATATTTTCATACTGGTTGCAAATTCAGTACCCATCCGGATCGGTATGACTAGTACAGACGGTATACCATATGATATACAGGGAGGTACCAAATTTATTTTAATTTTTTTGAAAATTATATGTAATTAATTTTTTAGTATCAAATAAGAAAATACCCAGAAATTGATCAGAACCCTCGATACATGACGGTATAAATAAAACGGTATTGTCCGATATTTGATGTACCGACTGTTATGAAATCATTGTTCCAAATAGCATTAACATTTAGTATTTAGGGTTTGATAACCAAAGTTCGATCCTCTTATAACATGAATGTGCTTGTAAAATGACTAAATTTTTGAAACAACCTTAATATTGATAATAAATTCTATATACGAAAGAATTACAATAAGTATACATTTCAAATGCAATATGTATAAATATAGGGCGACACACAAAACTATCCCCCACAATTCATCGATTTGACAAATTTGATTAACCTAATTTTGTAATCGTGACAATTATAATCCTCAAAATTTAATATATTCAAAAATGGACCTCATATTTTGCCTTGTTTCACAAAATCGGTACTCAATGTTCAATTTTTGTGCAAACTTGGATGCGAAAGTTTTCAATTTTTGTCATTGGCACAAAAGGTTCTCGTAATTCTAATTAAATGGTAAAGTTAGTATTTGACACGTATGACACAAGCTTTGCGTTCGTCGTCCTTCGTATATCTGAAAACATAAATACAAACGCAACGGGTCAATTAACAATAAGAGGCAAGACATTTACGTTAATTTGTGAAATAACAAAGTTTTGGGGTTGATTTGCTTGATTTTATAAACTTTGGCATGAATAATAGATTAAATTTTAAATTTAGGGACTAAGTTTGTACAATTAATCAAAATTTGCATCAATTTATCATAAATATATGCATGATATTCTTTTAAAATTTTCTGCTTTTGATGTTTTATTTTCTTTATTGTACATAATAAAATAAAGAATATTATCTTTTCCCATGGATTGAGGGAAGGGGGTCACGCGACATTATGATTAAGGAATGAGTGGGGGCAGATATATTTTTTATTTTAATATTTATTTTGTTTAATATTATTTTTGCAGCGGGCGATGGGGGCGATATACAAAATTATTGCATAGGGAATTTCTTGGGATTAACCCACACTGGACTCCTAATATTAATTAACTAACTGACACTGTAAAATCCATACGTATTTTTATTTTTCTCAAAATTTAAACGTATTATATTTTAATATTTTGGATATAAGCCATTTTGGCGATATAATATGGTACAAAAATGGGATTAATTCTTTAGGGTTGTTCATGGATATGAAATGCGGAAATGGGTAAAAATTCCAAACACGGCCTTGTTTTTCGAGCATGTATTTTGTCTTATAAATATGAACAATATTCGATGATTCAACTTACAATTTAATCGATCAAGTGATCTGCGTAATGCCACGAGTTAAAAAGCTACAAATAATATTAGTATCTCTACTATAGATAAGTTACGCATATGTGGATCCTTATTAATTTGGATTAAACACATACGAAAGCGCCTAACCGGAGGCTCCATTCCTATATGACGTTGGGGGGTTGTGCCGTGGCGTTATAAAGAATATAATTTTTACATTAAGAAAATGACACCTTCAATCCCCAAATATTTGTGTTTTGGTAAATTTGATTTTTCATAATTTTAATAACATATTTAGTCCCCAAATTTTGTAATATTTGGCAAATAAAATCCCAAAAATAGTAAAATCGATTCATAAATTTGATATTATTCGAGTATTCCATTTGCCAAAATTGAAACATTGGGTATCAATTATATCAAACTTACTAAATTTTAGGAATAGATTTTACCAAATTGTTAGAATGTATGGAATCGGATTCGCCACTTTATACTTTGGGGACCAAAATTACAAAAATCATGAAACTATGTAATCCAAATTTGGGTCTCACTTGTTTACATTATATTTTTAGAAATGTAAAATTTACATTATAATATTTGTAAAATGTTAAATAAATAAATAAATAAACTATAAAATAAAATTTAAAATTTAAACTCTCGTACTAACATTGAGACTTTCATGTCTTTGGTGTCTTTGCTATAATTTTTGTTTTTTTCATAACTTATGTTAATGCATAGATTCATAATGTCGGGTTGACATTGGGCTGGGTCGAACACTATTCGAAACAAACATGGTCGATTGTGTAAATGGACGATCTGTATGTGTAGGAGGATGATCGCCGTGCATGTCAGTCAGCAAGTCCCGGTCGACACATTATGATCGGTCGTCACCAATTCCATACTTAGGTACCCATAACTAATTAAGAACTTAATTTCAACAAAAATTTGTAAATTACAAATTCACATTATTAACAAAGAAAGTAAATCGTTAAAGGCAGAATATTTACATGGTTTACAACGTATCTCATAATATTAGGGTGTGTTATGATCGCAATACACCGAATATAGACTTGCATGCGATCAAAATGTCCTCTTGAGCTCATGGTCTCGCATTCCTTCTATAGATAAAAAGGAAACAATCATGTAACTAGTCTAACAAAATAACCGCTATCCTACTACTCGCTTGTAATCGATGTCCTACCCACTGCCCCGAAGTCCTTATCAATACCAAAAAATATCAAATACATATAAATTTGTAATATTATTATTATCAAAATAATACTTTAGAAGATAATTTTAAATAATAATTATTTTATATTTTTATATAAATAATAAAAATAATAATCGTTAAAATAATGTTATTATATATAATATGTTGATTAATAACACATAATTATAATGATTGAGTTGATATTAATCTATACTAGAAGGAAGTAAGTCATGAGTTTGATTCTTGATATCTACACAAATTTTGAAAAAAAATATGTTCCCATGTTCATAGAACTCTACGACGGACACAATACTCGATCGTAGGTTGTATCAAATACGACTGCTTTATTAGAACGTGACCACCACTTAAATAACATAGCGTCCTAAAAAAATAAATGATTGTTTAATCTGCTTTATTTGTACGTCCATGTATGCCATTAAGCAGTTAAATTAATTATTACATATTATAAAAATTTAATTTTTATTTCTTATTTTACTCAAAAAGGTAACAAGATGTACGATATAACGTCAGACACTGAGAAATGGCGTGGACAAGACAACTGAGTGGAATTGTACGTAAAGATTTCATAACATTTCACTCGGCACGTGACGTGCTGTTAGTGTTTCCACTTTACCAATAAATATTAATTTTATTTATTTATTATTATTATATTCATTGACTTGTAATTTTCAGGTAATAATTACGTGGGGAAATGTCCATCCACTAACTATGCAACCCTACGCCAAGTTACATTATTTTATATTCAAGCTAATAAATAGTAATTAAAATCTACAATTTTGACTTATATTATTACATTTAAATAAATTGAAATTAATTTATTATTATTAAAACTTTTTGTCGTTATATTAAAATAATGAAAAAAAGGTGTAAACCAACAACTTATATTTCAACATTGAATTCAATATTTATTAAAATCCGTAACGAAAACGACGACACAATCAAAAAATGATGTGAATAGTACACTCAAACTAGCCCCTTCTCCAGAGTTATGGAATTTGGGTATTTTCTAGGAGTGGGCACGGGTCCGGTCCAACGGGCTATTGGTCGAACCCGTTGAACCCGTCAACCCGTACGGGTTGGCCCAATGGATTGACCTGACGAGTTAAAAGTACGGCCCAACCCATCAACCGGTTGAAAAACCTAAACCCTAAAATTAAAAAACATTCAATTTTAACCTTAAAATTTTAAAAAATAATCAAAATTGGCCCACTTCAACCCATCGATCCGTACGGGTCGACGGGTTGACCTGTTTGTACGGGTTGGACTGGCCCATGCCTATCCCTAGCATTTTCTTATTTTTTTAAAATTATTTATAAAATAATCATTTATTTATATGATTGATGAAAATTTTTTGCTTATAAATTAGCCATTAAAGGACTTTAAGATGAATAGTAAGACAAAAATGTTAATTAGTCGGTTTAGATTGAATATAATGAAAAATAATATAAGCAACGATCCACATAAAAAGTTTCATCAAAATGAATTTCGGGCTGATTAGTAGGCCCAATAATAAAAACACAAACGGGCCCGTACACATATAACAAAAGTTAAAACCTACAAATGCCTACAACCAAAGTCTTCAATTTCGGAGAGAGTAGGACTATAAAGCAGAGCTAAATAAGATTATATAATTATTTGTGAATTCGAGCTAAATTAATGATTTTTTAATTAAAATATATAAATATATTATTTTTCTAATATGTATTCAATAATCAAATAATATTTCAAATCATTTCAATTTATAATATGACGGATTATATAAAATTTTATACAAATAA
Organism: Utricularia reniformis; assembly: GCA_009725065.1. Lineage (NCBI taxonomy): Eukaryota > Viridiplantae > Streptophyta > Magnoliopsida > Lamiales > Lentibulariaceae > Utricularia > Utricularia reniformis. Next base: position 448,990 of record RWGZ01000919.1, on the reverse strand, counting down.
ATTTAAATATTTTGTTTTTTAATTTTTTTTAATATTAACGTATCCGGGACGCATTATGTGTACCTCGCACATGGTGCACACCGATGCGTTGGGTTGTACGAATTCGAGCGAATCATGCAACCTAACTATAAAGTCCTGATCGGTATGAAGAGTTTTTTCGTTATAACATTGATATACTTATAATTTATCGGAATACCGGAATATTGATCAAAAGTGATATTTATCGGTATATTAGATGGTATACTATCGATATGACTTCCATGGTGCAGAGATATGAGTTCCTCTAACTAGATTTTGGGGATTTGTATGGATGTCAATTTGGTTTATCCGTCGCGCTACCAAGTGGATAATTGTCCCGTTAAGGTTGATTTGGAAAAGATTAGTCGAGGCTAAGCTGGAACGATGAGATAATAAGCTTGGTGAGATGACTAGCAGTTAATGGTATAATTATTATATATGCACTCAATTGCCATTTCTAGATATTTGATCAAATCCAAAATTGATGATCGATTTTTGCGAATCGAGTTCAAGTTACTAGTAGAGAGAATCTTGAATATTTTGTTAATTTGTTCAAAATACTAGAAAATAATATTATAATATATATTGTCCAATAATTATAGGGTCATTTTAGAAATTTTGAAATATCTCACTCGTGAATACTTATTGAAGATGGATTAGATCGATGACTCAGATCGATCTGATTGTGAATTGATCAAACATCCGAGCCGATAATATTCGGAAAATCCACATATCTAGTACCCGGTTTAAAGACAAAAAATCGATCAAAACAGAGTCAAAATATATAATTCGGAAAATTATATATCTTCAATACGACGTCATAGACTATTATATATCTAGGTTGTTAACCCAATGAGATTGATGGTTTTTTAAAAAAATAAAAATGTGTTTTAAATTTATTTAATTATAATTAATTTTAAAAATAAAAGTATTTGAAATTATATTTTAATAATAATAATTTTGTTAACAAAATATTAAATTAAGTTAATAATTTTTTCATACCACAAGTATGAATAACTAACAAATCTAGTTGCCTTTTAAAGTTGATATGCTATTTCGCAAGGAGCTGAATATAAAATGCTTAACTTCTCCACGTAGTCAAACTCGGAAGTAAAAGGGCAATGGAGTCAAGCCGATTTTTAGTTTGTGTTATGTACGAATTCTAAAAAATTATTTAGGTAGAAAGAGAAATAAAAATATAAATAAAAATGCAAATATAAATTATGAAAACGGTAATATTGTCAGAATGAATAAATAATGTATAAAAATATATAATATTGTGTTGTAAAAATATAATAATAATTTATATATTAATTAAATTACTTTATTACCCTTAGATTTATTCAATAATAAATTATTATCTGAAACTTCATCTTTTTATTATAAAATATTATATTCTATAAGATTATCACCGTGATGATATCTCAACTCCGCAACATCGATTATGACATATTTGTGTAAAGATTCCTCATGTGTTGCACGGATTCGTAGGGTGCGTGCCTTGCAATGCACTTGGTGCGGAGTGCGCAAATCCTACCAGGTGCGTTAGTTTTTTTTTATCCTACCGGATCCGTTGGATTATTTACAATACTGTTACTTTGGAATATTTAACTCGTTAACTGAAGTTAACGTGTTCATTTTTTTACATAATCGGTTTAGTTTCTACGTAGGGCTCTGTAATTTATTTGGTGAATCAGAAACTGGAATATTCAGCATTATACAATAATGATATAATTTACTTAAAGTTATCAAGTGTAGAGGCTTGTCATTTTATCATTGAAGTTTTAACATATGGTGTTTTAGTTGTTTTTGTTGAGAATGCGTATCCCATATCGAATATGAGATATCATTAGTAATTAGTTTGACAAATGATCTTATGTATTGGGTTACACATACATTCTTTTGATCCATTAAATACAGAAAAAATGATCTTGCTCGAATTTTGATATTCGTGTGTCGTATTCTATAAAGTTTTGCATAATTTTATACATGAGGTAAATGTTCGAGTTTTGGCGATATTTGTAGATTACAGATACACATGTATCACCAGAAATTGCGTTTAGCGGATAATTTAATATATATTTTAATTAATTTAAATTAACGCATCCTCAACGCACCCTTAATTGGATTAGTAAAATTTTACGTACCCCGCACCCTTGCACTCTGCACCCGTGCAACCTAGGTTTCCTCACATAAGTTAAAAGTTGTATAAAAATATAAGTAATGACATTATAATCATTTTAAATAGTAGGAGTGGAAATTGAAATTAAAAATAAGATTTTTTTTATTTTATATTTTTAGTTATAAAATTGAAAATTAAAAATTAAAAGTAAAATGAAAAATAAATATGCTCTATAACATCATTAATTTCAATTTCTTAGAATTAAAAAATATAAATATAAATTATACAAAATAGAGCACAGTTTTTGTTTTCCAACTATTTATTTGATGTAATTCAATAATTCATTTGATTTTTCAGTACTCAATTCATTTCTTTTAAATACTATTTTAAATTTATATTTTATTATTTTTGTGTCGTCTAACTAAGATAAACATTTTTAGATTTTACTATATTTTTAAAACTGATATGCACCGATCCAAACTTCCATTTTAACAAATACAAGAGATTTTCAGTTCAATGATCAGAACCGTTCCAAAAATTATGCACCCGTGTAGAGTTCTAAAATCAGACCGGTTTTGGCCTGTTCGAACTTGAACCGGTACAAAACTCGGTCTGGTTTTATCCGATTCGCTTAATTTGTTAAATTTTTATATCGATTCAAAATTTCATTTATATATAAATCGATATGATCAATTTATTAATTATTATATTCTATAAAAATAATATAATTTAAACTAATATTTATATGATACCTAAACGCTAAAAAACTATCAAATCAATTATTATTAATCATTATATATAATGTGATATTATAATATACATTTTTTTTATTTAATTCTTTTTAATATTTAAAATTGATTTTATATTTATTGATATTTTTTGTTTTTTATTAAATAAACACATAAAGAAAACGAATTAAAATATAATATACATGTTTCAAATATTTAAAAAACAAAAAACAAAAAAACGGTTCAAACCTGTTCGAAACCAATCTAAACAGGTTTGAACCGAGTGTTGATAAAACAGTTCACCTCATCCTGTCCGGTTTTAGAACATAGCACCCGACCCAACAAATTGATACATAAAGTCAAACTCAATACAAAAAAAAGATTGAATTTCCGATTCATTGTGTTTTGTACTTGAACAAACATTGAATCTAATCTAGCTATTTCGATTTGAATTCAAACCATGGAAAAATATTTATATTAGATTCGATCCATTTAAGTAAGTTCCCTAAGCTCATGGCTATCCTTCTAGGCTTACCAAACAATGCCCGAAAGCCGAAGCCGTACAAATGAAAATAGTAACCTTCGGGTCGGGTCCATTGTCGAAGATCATGGTTCACTCATTTCCTTGTAGAGTGCACCCGAATTTCTGGAAGCGTTTGTTGATTGCTCATTTGTTCTTCGTTTCACCCATGGGTAGGGGTGGGCATGAGCTAACGCAATACGTACCATTGGGCCAACCCGTTGAAATTGCAACTTTACGACTCATGTTCTACATTTTTAAGATCAAACAATTGTATTTGGGTAAATATTATATTTTTTATTAAAGATTGTTTTCCTTTAATGTTAGAAAAATAAAATTCTAATATCATATTCTTATGAAATCTTTTGTGGGTTGGGGCAAACCCAAAATCTGTTGCGAGTTTGAATAATTTATTAATTCGTTTGGTCAACCCATATGGGTTGATGGGTTACACTCGTAAACCTGTTGGACGGGAGATGTGTGACTTTAACATTTCCATTAGATTATATTAACACTAACCTTTGGAATATCAAGAAAAAATATCATTTTTTAATATGATTTAGAAAAATACCACAAATTGATTTTGGTTAAAATTTAATTTAAATTTTTGGTCAACTCACGTTAGCCATAACCTTTGCCCATGGAATCAAAGCACACAAGTTTAAACTTTTCCATCACAATTATATTCCACGCCATTATTTTAATAATTATATTCTCATTAAGTTAAATTTATAATTATTCTTATTCCAACAAAGAACTTGTACCGTACAAACAGTCCAATTTTCCATACGCCCCCATATCACAATGAGTAGGTGAGTCCGACCTAAGACTGTTATTCAATCCGAACGAAACGAACGCACTGTGTTCATATTCGTTCATATTTTTATTCGAACGTGAAAATATGTTCGAACATTGTACAAATTATTAAGTGAATGTTCATGTTCGTTCGAATAGCTTGTTCGAACATTATTCGTACGATTTGTTCGAACAAGTTTGTACTATTTATGCGAAATTCATTTAAAGGGTTCTTCATGTTCTAATTCATCTCCATTTTATGTAGAAATTGGTTCATCATAAAAAGTAATAACTTCATCCAAAGGATTCATTGACGGTGATGAACATTCGTCTTGCTCCATATTTAACCTTTTAAGAGTTTTGCAAAATATCAAATGTCTTTTTCTTTTCAGCCTTTTGAATCAAATGAAGAGTTGAGAAGTGATTCTCAACCGCCGTTAGAGTTAATGAGTGAAAATTAGAGTTTTGTAAATGTTTTTAAACTTAAATACTATAATAATCTATTAGAATAAAAATTAATTTAAATAATATATTTGTTCATGAACTTTCACATTTGTTTACGAAAATGTTCATGTTCGTTCAAATTATAAACGAACAAAAAATAATGTTCGAACAATGTTCATATTTTTATTCGAAAGAGCGAACACGATCACATACGAGCCGAACACATATTGTTCACAAACTGTTCGGATCGTGTAACAGTCCTAGTCCGACCCACGACATAAAGCGGCGCCCTCTTGATTTTGCTGATAAATCGATTTTTTCATCATAACCAATGTGACATAATTTATATAACGACATTGTTATCTAGTCGTCCATGTTGGATGATTAATCCAAATTTGATAATTGTCTTATTTATAAGTTCATTAAAAACAATCAAATTAATTAGACTTAAAATATCTAATATAAATGGTCGACCATGTGTGTTTTCATTGAAAGAGACTATTGATTTTCTATTTCTATAATGGGTTGAAGTATGAAACTCTAATTGTCGTCTATAAATATGTAGATGGTCATAAGTGTGTGTTCTGTACAAATTATATAACGCATAATTATAATTTATTTTTAGAATGCAGATCAGAATGTATAATTAGAATTTACATAGGGTTCTGTGCAAACATATATTGAATTATAAAATGTAAAATTATTTTGGATAAATATAGAATGTGAATTGAGTTAAAATATAAAAAATAATTATATCACTTATGTTATAAATATGAAATTATAACTTTAAACTAAAATAATATTTGTAAATAAAAAATAAATTAATAACATTTTTTTATTAAAAAAATCATATAATAAAAAGAAAACAAATATGTTGAAAACGATATTGTCGAAAAAAAAACTCAACAAATGATAATATAAATGCTAAATTATAAAAAAAAAGAATTCATTATTATGAAAATGATAAAAATTTGATTTGGAAAAAATGTATATATGAAAAAAAATATAGTGATGTTTGTCAATAGATCCCAAACTTATAATAGTGTAAAGACGGTACCCAAAATTTGTAAATTGCATACAAAGTCCCAAAAATGATATAATGTGCGATGTTGGTCTCAAAGTTTAGGAATTGCGAGGTTGACTCCCGAAATTTCAAAACCGTTTATATTGAATCATAATACTCATTAGTATTTTAAACGTCTCAATAGTTTGTACTGATCAATTAACCTTAAAAAGATGAATTGACTATGTGTCTAAACTTTGAAAATTTTAAAAATAATGCATAAATTATCTAAACTACTTATACGAAAAACCGCTATTATTCATTCGATAGTCATTCTTGAACGACTTTGAAACTTAGAGGACTTCTCATCCAATTTAAAAACTTTGGGAGCATCGACTTTACAATATTTTAAACATTGGGGGCCAATACTATAATTTTTTTGTCAAAAATAAGAAGTAGAATGCATAATGCATATTCAGAATCATGTCTGAACTTAATTCTGCATTATAGTTAAAAAATCGGAATGCATTATGAATCCGAATTTATAATTAGAATTTAAAATGGATAATATTTTGTTTCAAAAATAGATTATGCATTCTATAATTCATAATTCGTTTTCATAATTTGTGCATAACACAGTCTAAGTTATACGTATCATTTCAGATTTATTCCTCTTCGCATAGGATGATTTTACTCCTAAAGGACATCACCATCGGATTTACGGATCTACTTGACTACTTTACTTTATGGTGAGATACGATTGATTTTAATGAATCTAGGTAATTGTTAAATTATGTATATTTATTCTCAATAATTCTAAGAGACCCTATTAAGGTGAATATTTATTTGGAGGAGGGTTAAGGTGAATATTTATTTGGAGGAGGGGGAATTTACTTTCGCTTATGATGAAACTAACTATATATAATCAATTGAAAAAATATTTGTAATTATACACTCCTGGTCTATCTATCTAAACATCAAATTATGATATTTATTTATATATTTTATACTATTAATATAATTTATATTAAAAATTTACGGAATCACAAAGAGTCAGTCAACCGAATCCGTGATGCATAACCATTGTTTTTGAAACCGGTTCGATTGATGATCAAGAAATCGCTTATATTGGTCAAACCGAATGGTCGAATTGGATCAAACATGTTTTAAAAAATATGTATATTAACAAGATTAATATATTATTTAATAATAAAATAAAATTAAAACCATAATTTTTTATTAATTTAATTGTAAATTAGTTTAAAATATTATTTTTACCATATTTGATTAAATATTGGACAAATATAGGTCCATTATGTCAAAATTGTGGCTAATAGTCCCAATTCTAATTGACCAAATCGGATTTTAACATTTAGATCGGCATCGAATCGATTTTTTGCTGACATAGCTCAGTTTTGAGATGAGATCATTATTCTAAACGGATCGGATCGTTATTACTACCTGTTTACTGTCGGACCTGTTAGTCCGGGCGGTCCGAACCTGTTTCAAAAACTATGTGCATAAAAAATAAGTTTGTTCCGTCAAATAATAATTTTAATTATATTTATATTTTAGTGTTTATTGTTTACCTAGGTCAAAACAATTTGTTGAGTAAACGCGTATATGAAAAGAGACCGTGTACAAAGAAAGAGACCTAATGTAACGTACACGTTCATTTTTTTCGTTTGGGAATTTGCTAAATATAGTGTAATTATTTATTAATCTCAAAAATACCAAAAATACAACTCATGTCTGAAACCTATACATACACAAACACATTCTTAAACTATATCTNCCGATGCGTGGCCTGCGTGATCGGGCCCTAAGCGTGGTAAACGTGGGAAGGCCCGAAGCGTGGTAAACGTGAGTTGTAACCGTTCTGTAACCACTCGGACCAAACCCAGGTGACAGCTGGCAGAAAACGCTTTATTTTGTTAAGGTCAGCTTCGGTCCTCTAGTTGAACATCGGACCGCTATTCCTTAGAGGTGTAAGTGGGCTGCAGGGAGTCATTTTCGCCATTTGAATTGGTCCAATCGTTGTTGGGCCTTACCCATCACAAGGTACCCGGTCCTAGAGTTCTCATAACTAAGATACGATTGATTTTAATGAATCTAGGTAATTGTTAAATTATGTATATTTATTCTCAATAATTGAGACCCTATGAAGGTGACTGTTTATTTGGAGGAGGTGAATTTACTTTCGCTTATGATGAAACTAACTGTATATAATCAATTGAAAAAATATTTGTAATTATACACTTCTGGTCTATCTATCTAAACATCAAATTATGATATTTATTTATATATTTTATACTATCAATATAATTTTATATTAAAAATCTTACGGAATCACAAAGAGTCAGTCAACCGAATCCGTGATGCATAACCATTGTTTTTGAAACCGGTTCGATTGATGATCAAGAAATCTCTAATATTGGTTGAACCGAATGGTCGAATTGGATCAAACATGCTTTAAAAAATATGTATATTAACAAGATTAGTATATTATTCAATAATTAAATAAAATTAAAACTATAATTTTTTATTAATTTAATTGTAAATTAGTTAAAAATATTATTTTTACCATATTTGATTAAATATTGGACAAATATAGGTCCATTATGTCAAAATTGTGGCTAATAGGCCCAATTCTAATTGACCCAACCGGATTTTAACATTTAGATCGGCATGGAATCGATTTTTTGCTGACATAGCTCAGTTTTGAGATGAGATCATTATTCGAAACGGATCGGATCGTTATTACTATCTGTTTACTGTCGGACCGGTTAGTCTGGGCGGTCCGAACCTATTTCAAAAACTATGTGCATAACAAATAAGTTTGTTCCGTCAAATAATAATTTTAATTATATTTATATTTTAGTGTTTATTGTTTACCTAGGTCAAAACAATTTGTTGAGTAAACGCGTATATGAAAAGAGACCGTGTACAAAGAAAGAGACCTAATGTAACGTACACGTTCATTTTTTTCGTTTGGAAATTTGCTAAATATAGTGTAATTATTTATTAATCTCAAAAATACCAAAAATACAACTCATGTCTGAAACCTATACATACACAAACACATTCTTAAACTATATCTATTATTTTTGTTTATAAATTTGCTTTTCTTGTCTTAAGTTCTCTATATTTACTCTCCACCTTAAACATCAGCCCCTTAGTTTCTTCATGTTCTTGAAGCTGTACAAGAAGAAGGTCAGGCTAAATTTATACATTTTTTTCTCTTCTTGATTCAAAAGCTTCAGGTGAGTAAAAATGTCGAAGGAAATGACCGCAGAACGCGTCTGTTATGTTTACTGTGGCTTCTGCAACACTATTCTCGCGGTATTTCTTCTTCTGATTATTATTTTATAGCTCACGCTTGTTATCGAGGTTTTCTGAACAAGGATTCTTCGTTTTTTCTTACTGTTTTGTCTGAGAATACAGAAATTACTCAAGGTTAAGGGAATGGTTAAATCTGAGTGTACTTTTTGTAAGAACCCTAGAAATCTGTAGAAACAGCGGGAATTTATGGGGTTTTTTTCCCATTTCTACAAAGGTCGATTGGGTTGTTGTTTTTGCTTCAATCTTTACAAAGATAACTGTTTTCCCAGCAAAAAATGGTGTGATTTGATATGGTAAAAGAAAGCTATAGTTTTACTTTACACTTTACAGTTTTGGTTTCTGTTAAAGGCTAAAAACACACAACACAAAAAATGTAGATATTGTCAGGATGATTGATGATTACTTTATTCTTCAATATGGCTATGGCCCCATTTGATTAATTCTCTTAACGTCAAGTCATTTTCCTCTTTCTCTCTCAAAACATTCATTCATGTATTTTTGTATTCCTTTTAACCTAGACACGCAGACCATCTTTGTTAGATCTGTCAACCTGCACATTCATGTGTTTATTTCACCTACAGATAAAGTGATTCTTGGTATTAGTGTATTGTCTGAACATAACAAAAAGTCGAGCCTCTCATTTATATGTTCAGATTTATGAATTTGGGGTTTAGGGTATTTTGTAATGAATGCAGGTTAGTGTTCCATGGTATTAGTGTAATGATATTATTGTCTGACCACAAAAGTCGAGCCTCTCATTTTTAGGTTTACATTTTTGAATTTGGGGTTTAAGGATTTTGTGAAATGAATATTAGTGTTCCATGGTATTAGTGTAATCATGTTATTGTATTGTCAGAACACAACAAAAAGTCGAGCCTCTCATTATAGGTTCTGATTAATGATTTTGGGGTTTAGGGTTTTTTTGTAATGAATGTAGGTTAGTGTTCCATGGTATTAGTGTCTGAACACAACAAAAAGTCGAGCCTCTCATTATAGGTTCTGATTAATGATTTTGGGGTTTAGGGTTTTTTTGTAATGAATGTAGGTTATTGTTCCATGGTATTAGTGTCTGAACACAACAAAAAGTTTATAGGTTGAGATTAATGAATTTGGGGCTCAGGGTTTGTGAAATGAATGCAGGTTAATGATCAATGGTGTTAGTGTAATGATGTTATCTTATTGTCTGACCTCAACAAAAAGTTCAGCCTCTCATTAGTCATTATAGGTTCAGAATTCTTAATTTGGGGTTCAAGGATAAGGGCTAGCAAGTTAGTGTTCCATGGTATTAGTATAATGATACTAGTGTCTGAACACAACAAAAAGTCGAGCCTCTCATTTATAGGTTCAGATTTTAAAATTTGGGGTTTAGGGTTTTACGTGAGGAATGCAAGTTAGTTCCATGTATTAGTGTAATGATATTAGTATTGTCTGAACACAACATAAGCCGAGCCTCTCATTTATAGTTCCGATTTAAGAATTTGGGGTTTAGGGTTTTTGTGTAATAAATGCAGGTTAATGTTCCATGGGGAAGCATGTTCACAATTGTTACTGTAAGATGTGGTCACTGTGCAAAACTGTTTTCTGTCAACATGGAAAGTATTGTTCCATCTCTTCATCATCAAGGCTTCCAAGTATGTTATTCTTTTGCAAAATCTTCATCTTTTTTCTACTTATATTTCCTTTTTTGAATCTTACACAGTGCTAAGAGACTAAAGAGTAAAGAGTGTAATCATCAATGGGAAAAAGGGCATCCCTTATTTGCTTCAATTCTTGTTCTTTAATGTAAACTGCGTCTGTTTTCGCAAAATTTGTTCTTTTTATCCTTCTTTAGATGCACTGAATGAATTCATTTGTTCAATGATCAAATCCATTGCTGAAAGATAAAAAAATAAAGAGTCAAAAAAAATCAATTCAGAAAAAAATAAGCTTTAACAGATCTTACAGTTAAACAGAACGATAAGCGAAAATTTTCAATTTTTGTACATACCCAGAAGAGAAAAATACCGTCGGTGAATTGCCGACCTTGCCGGCGGTAGAGAAGGCGGAGTTATAGGCCGACGGCAGAGGACCGCCGGAAGGAGACATATCTCGGAGCTGTCATATGTAAATTGATTGACCTAACCCGGGAAATACTCGTCGGGTATGGATCTTATTTTGAAGTTATTTTTTATTATTAAATTGGAAAAAACCCAAATATTAAATGGGCTAAAAACCCCAAAAAAAACTGGACCTCACAGGTGTTCAGTGAGTGGGTTTCTAGCTTTTTTAATTGATTTTACCGAACAAATCAAGCAGAATTTAAATACTTTCAAAATTTGACTTCGAATTAATTAAAAATAATATATTATAATTTAAATATTATAATATATTATTAATATATAAAAAATTAGAATATTATTGACTTGTAACCCGATTCAACTTGTTAAAAATTTTAAGGTTATGGTATGGTTCATTCAGAGCTCGGCCTGATTCGAAAAAATCGAGTTTGAACTCCAACCTTAATCAGATCGGATCCAAAGGTTCACAAATCGACTTGATTCTTTATACTTCTAATTTAGACTTGATGAATCTAGATCCGAAAGTCCATAGTATCCATCTATGCTGCACCGACTCTCCAATTTTCCTCACTCACCCATGTCGGACCACGTCCGACTCGCTATGACTCTTGACACTTGACACTTGACACAAAACGACGTCGTTTTGATTTCTTCATTAATTATATTTTTTCTTCGTTAGAAAAATAACTTATATGCATTCACGACTTTGTTATATAATCTATCTACTTATGAATTAATCGTGTAAGCGAAAATGGACCGGAATATAGTTGCTTTTGGGGAGACATGAAATAGAACAACTATATTCATTTTTTATAAAGTTGAATTATCTTATATAATAAATTGATAAACAATTTGTAGTTTAAAAAATATAGTGTATATAACTTTCAACAAGTTTTAACATGATTTAATATTATTTTATTTAAAAATAATAGCAGAGTCGAAAATACGACTCTTATACTATTGACGAGTTGTGTCGAGTAGAATCGCAGCGAGTCGATCGGACGAGTCGATGCCACATAGGCATCTAGACATATGAATATTATTAAGAGTGGTGAAAAAAATATATAAAATAGTATCTTATTGGGTAATGTACCATATTTAATTTAACCTTTTATTTAATTTAAAATTAATATTTTAGTATTTAATTATATAATTAAATATATTATTATGATAGATTTTTACTTAAATTGATTGAATCTCGAAAAATTCGGTATTTCGGTATATACCGAAATCAAACTAAAACAAATCGATATCTACCGAATCGAACCAACGAAATTCAATTCGGTAATTGATAGCTAAGTTTTTTATTTATTTGGTGTTCAATAATTGAAATTTGGTAACGAATCGAATGAAGACGGAATGCCAAAATATGCACTTTCAACATTACCTTAATATAAATGAATCCATAAATGACTAAACCTTAAAGGATATTGTACTTTCTTAAAAGGATAAAAATGGAGAATTTTTTATGCACATAGTTGTGCTTTCTTCAAAATGTACAAAAGTTAAGGAGTCTAAAATGCATATATATATATAACACAAATCCAAATAAAATAACAACTATATTATAGATAATTCTATTATAATTTATTATATATTTTAATTATATTTGGTTATTATAGATAATTCTATTTTTATCAGATTTATTATAACATTTGTTGAATAAAATAATAACTTTATATTTTTATTAAAGCACATCATATATATGTGCAATTTTTAATGAAATCTATGCTAAATGAATTATGTGAAGGTTATAATAAATAAATAAATAATATTAATTTGTATTTAACATGGTAGAATATGATTTATATTTTTCATTCATTTATAATTACAAACTTGAATTCTTTTTATTAATATGAAAATAAAATTTAAATACAATTTCATTGGTATTCTAAAAAAATTATCCATATTCGAAAAATTGATAAAACAACAAATGCAACTATTTAGTTTAGGCATCACATTATAATTTGGATTGATATTCTCAATGTCAATTTACATTCTTCAGAATCGGTCAATTATTATTTTAATTTCAATTAATATATCATATTTTAATTGAAAATACTCCAACAATTATTCCCATTTTATTAAAATCAACCTTAGTATTAGATATATAATTTTAATTCAAAAATATTAATGTCATTGTAGTGTTATTTTAATAAAATATTAAAAGTAAGTGTTAAAAAAATTAAGGATTGTTTAACAATAGAGAATTTGTTCAATGAAAATGTATGGGTCTATGGGCATAATAGTTGAGACCCGTACCACACTCAGGTGGTCCGGATGTGGGAGCTAGTAATGCACACATACATGGTTTGTTTAGTTCTACCATCAAAGTAGCGATAAGATCCGGTGAAATGCTTAAATCGTAATTGTTTAACATATATAAACAAAAACAAAATTACAGTGTATTCATTACTAAGAAATAACGATTTTATCACCACTGTTAAAAACAACTGTGACATCATAGCGATTAATATAATTATGTTTTTATTTTTTATATACAAGTATATATTAATATTTTGAAATAAAGTACTAATACCAAATATGATACCATAATATTAGCAAATATATTTAAAAATTCACAATTATTATATAACATCATATCTGATTACACATCATCACATATTAATACACATAATTTTAAAAAGGTGAATCAAACAAACGCACAATGTAAGGTAAGATACAGGAGGAAAGCAGAAATGTGTACATTTGTTTCAAACTCGGATAAAACAAATAAAAATAAAACATTTTAGATTTAGGATTAGACCCAAAAAAATATCACGGGAAATTGGACTTCAATTTTAAAGTACTTTAAACACATATATAAAGTATAAAAATTTCATTTAATAAATGATTATATAAAATGTAGTGAATTATTATTTGATTTGAGAATATTCAAAATATAATCAATCAAATTTGAAAATTAATGTATTTAATTTTGAATTAAAATAAAAATAAAAATAAGTTGACAAAAATTCAATTTCATCATTAAATTTCACAATATATGTCTTTCAAATTCAATACATCATGTAATCAATATTACTTTATATTTATTGTCATTAACAGGTGGCAATTAATTAATAAAAGCATATATCATTTTAGGTGGTCATTTTCTGTCCATGAAATATTATTTTAGTAGCTAGCTTCTTTCAGTAATTTCGTTATAAATTAATAACTATTTAAGTTTAACTTCGGCTAGAAATTGAAAATGTTTATTTCATCGTTGATAATTAAAAATTTGAGATTTCAAGTTCGATTAATGTTCAGGTTAGATTGAAGTTTTAATTTATGGTTAGAATTAATAATAAAAATATTTATTATATATTGTTATGGTCTAAAAGAACGGGGTATTAGCAATCAACAGATTCACATTGAATTAAACCGGTTTTGATGTGTTTGTAATGCCGAAAACGATTATAAAATGTAAGTAAGCAAACGACACGGCAATTTAACGTGGAAAACCCGTAAGAATGAGGAAAAAACTACAGGACTAAGAGGTAAAAAAGGCTCTTTGTCGATTAATCAATAACAAAAGTGAAGATTGTACAAGATCGAAAGCTGATGAAAATGACTAAGGCAAATAAATGCACAGCGGAGAGAGTAGCAGAATAGCAGCTGATCTTAGCGCGCGTCCCAGGTCCCCTTGAGCTAGTCTTCGAAGCTCATATTTATAGGCGTGACAGTACATGTGGTTTGCACCCTATAACCGCCGCTGACACGTCTTAATCCCACAATTGAATGTGGAGTAACGTCCCACTACTCATTAACTTTCGGTAACCGCTGGATTGGTCCTCGAAGTGTAAGACGACAATTGACAGCTTTACCCATCGGTCCTATCGATCGCTTCGAGCCTTCCGACCTTTTTGTGTTTGGACCTTCAAGCTTCTCTATATAATTGGGTTATGAAAAAATTAAGGATTCTAAGTCACATAAGTTTGTTTCTTGTCACATTGATCGACCTAAATTAGTTTGGATCTCCACATATAGGTGGTACCAAGTTTCGAAGTTCTCATCACATATAAAATATAATATAAATTATTAATACATATTTATTTTATAGGTTCAAGAAACGGTTGGATTCGGTTCTTTAGAAACTTTTAGGTTCGAGGTTCAATTCGTTAACAATTCTTAAACTCCCCTTCGATTTGAAAAAAATCAAGATCCCACTCCAACATTAATCGTTTTATAAATAGACTAGATATGTTTACGCCGACTCAGTTTTGGACACAGATTGTCATGGGACGGGTAGGGATGCAATAATGATTCTGATACTAGTTTACGATGTGTTACAGAGTTATTATTGAGATTTATAAGCCATTTATTTCTAGTGTATTTATGGTTCATAGTATCCAATTTGGATACAATTTTCATCTAATAAAAATAAGAAATTAATTTCTTATCTTTCAAATTTGAACACTTGGTCTACAACATTCTCCACATCTATTTCTTTATTTCCTATCATACCCTCAACATCCGTCAACTCTGGTATAAACGGCGGTCTGGCTATTTCTGTAATTGACTGCCAATTAACGGCCTTGAAAAACACGTGTCCTTTGATGTCCCTGACGTTAATCCTCTTCATCGGATCTTTCTCGAGTAATTTACCAATTAGGTCCCTTAACGGCGTTACATCCCCCGTTAGGTCTGGCGATTTTACAAGGATTTTTTGGAAGGTTTCTCTTCTGTTAACTCCTTTGAACGGCGTCTTCCCGTAGAGCATCTCGTAGAGCACAACGCCTAAGCACCACCAGTCGACGGCGAAATCGTGGCCGTTACCGAGGAGGATCTCCGGCGCAAAATACTCATCGGTACCGACGAACTCTGAGTTCGTGGTGGTGTATTGGAGATCTTTGCGGCGGGCAGAATTAATTGGAGAGATTCCTGAGTCGCGCCGACTGAATCCGAAACTGAATTTATTCCTCTTCACAGGCTTCGTTTCTGGTTTTGATGGAGGAGTAATCGGTTGAGATTGCGGTGGTTCCGGCGATAGTTTGGTCGAGAGATCGAAATCGACGAGCATTAGATGCCCGTTCTCTTGAACCATCACGTTTTCTGGCTTCAAATCCCGATGAATGATGCCTAAATTGTGAAGGTATTCCAAAGCAAGAACCAATTCAGCCGCGTAGAATCTGAAAAATTTGCAATCGCCTTCTAAGTTCTTTTCCCCTTTCAATCTCTTTTTTGTGCAGAATTAACAGTTCAAATCGCCATAAATCTTACCGGATTGAGTCATCGGAAAACAATTTTTCCGTCTGGCGATTCCTCAGAGAATTGAGATCGCCTCCAGAGCAGTAATCCATGAAATATCCAACAACCTTATCTGTTACCAGAACTCCATGAAGCTTCGGCAACAGAGGATGATCGAAAGACTCTAAAACCTTTCCATCAATGAAAATTTTCCGGTAATCATCGCTGTGGCTGGAATTAGATACTTTGTTCTTCCTCGCGAAAGAAGATCTCAGTTTCGCTTTAAGAGCAAGCAGTTTTCCGGCATCTGTTTGAACCAGAAACACCACTCCTTCTCCTCCGCTGCCAAGCGCGGATATCACCTTCAGATTCTCCAAATTCAGAAAAACTTGTTCGTAATCGTTTCCATTGTCTTCGTGCATGGTCGCCGTCGACGAGTTACAGATACGACTGAGTTCAGAAATTGGTCGGCAATTTTTTAGGTAGTTCGCCGTTATCAATTATTGTTATCCCACACGGTTTATATATGCTTTGGGACCGGTGGGTTCAATGACTTGCCCGTCGCCCAATAAGGATTTGCCAAGTGTCACGTCGCGATGACATTTAATAATGCACAAGATATATAATTTTTTATGTCATTGATAATTTCAAAAAATAATGAATTAAATATATATAAGGTCAAACTCAGGTCAATTATTAAGTTACTTAAATATTAATTTTCATAATTAATAATAATTTTTATATTTTAAAGATAAGGTATGGACTTTGTAAACGAACATTATAAACCTATGGTTTTAACTAGAGATTATAAAAGAGGTTTGGATCGAATCCCATGTGGCATGTTGTAGATTTACATATGCGGTTAGGCTATTATCGATCGACTTGCTTGGTGTGATCTCTAGCATACAGATCAACATTCATGTATTTTACAAATTTTGTGACAATTGGTAGAATCTGAATAAACGTATGTATTGATCGAAGTGGAAGTTGAATGAGAGGTGGGTTGAGTCGGCATAGCCCTAAAAAGCCAACCATCACCAATACTTCGTATTAATGTTTATATCTTCAATAACCTAACTTTATAATTAGGTTTCAGTTGGTCTAAATTATTGTAAGATTGGAGTCCGTTGTAACGATATAAAGAGTTTTACATTCACTCCTCCTTATAAACTCATCGTACTCGTTATATTTGCTCCATAAACCGACTATAACCCGAGTCTTGCTCCAATATAAAATGTAACGACCAATATCCTACTTGCACAATATTATCCGATTTAGGATAAACTAACAAAATAACTCTCTTACTTAACTCACAGTTTTACTTTTTTACATATCTCTCAACTCCATAGTGGGCCACTCATTCTGATTTTACCCAATGATGAGCACACTTAACTTTTCAAATCCACTGGAATCTTTACCATTTTGATAGGGAAAATCTCTTGCAATGGTAAACAAATCATTATATTTAATCAATAATTGATATTCGTTTATAATCGATGGTGACATTTGCCTAAAGTGTCTTGACACCCGAAGGGGTCTTAGTGTCCATATGACTAATGACAATTTGATCTTGGTCTTCAATTTAAATGCTTCCAAAGACTTGCCCTATATATCTATTGTTAATAACTTTTAAAGTATTTATTAATCCAAATATCTATTATTTCAATTCAAACTAATAGTCATGCATTATTTTCAACTAATCTCATGTTTTTTTAAAAAAATTAGATTGATTTAATAACTTATAATTCAAAAATCTATTTTCTTAATTGTTCCAACTCAGGATACATTTTGAGTACTCAACAAAATCAAAATAAATTTCATCATTTAATAACTTTTTTTATAAATGTTATGAATCACATACCTAATAAAACTTTACTTTCTTGTTTATAATGTATTTATTTTAAAAACATTTATTTGGCTAAAGATCAGAGTAAGATGTGACAAAAACCGAACCTAAGAATGGCCTTTGTCTTGGGCGTGTCTTTATAAAGCCCTAAGACTAAAGGGTTTAAACAGGGGTGTGATTCGATCGATTAAACGATCAAAACTTTTGTGGTTAGTCGGTTTTGTAGCCTATTTTTTTATAACCGAAATTGTACTGTTTAACTGTTTTATGAATTTATAACCGATCGAAATTGAAATCGACCGAAACTGAAGGTTAACCGGTTACTGTTTAACCGATAATTTTTCAAAATTTTCCTACAGATTTTGTTGCATAGTCAATCTTAGGGGTGTGATTCGATCGATTAACCGGTTACACAGTCAAAAACATTTTCTACTGATTCTGTAGTTCATTTTTTGATAACCGAAACTGCACCGTTTAATCGTTTTACAATTGTATAACCGACCGAAACCAATATTGTGGTAACAGGCCGATTAACTGGTCACCGTTTAAATGAAATTCCACAAAAAAACAAATTAAACTCAATAATTCACGATTATCATGCTTATAATGATAGTGAAATCTTAAATATAAAACCAAAAATAAAAAAAAAACACTATATCAAAAGAATATAAAATACATAAAATTGTCAAATTGTCACAACATAAACAATTAATTCAAACTAAAAACAAAAATATGAGTGGTGTAGAGCACATTTAAAGGCTAAAAGTGTGGAAAATAATATAAAAACGATTAACGATGACAAATGAAAGTGTTGAATATTTTTTATATTTATTATTGAGATATACTAACATACTGATTGACTTATATGATTGAAAAAGTATTGGGTGTTACATGGAGCTACGAAGCCAATTAAAAATTAAGTAATTTAATCAGTTAACCGATATTAAAACAGATACTTATAAATAAACCGATTACCGATCGTATAACCATTTTAACCGTTATGAAACCGAACCGTTATAACCGATTAACCATATAACCGAAATCGTTTAACCGAATAAAATCGATTCGGTTCGGTTTCACGGTTTTGCGGTTTTGTGTCACACCCCTAGTTTAAACATTTAATTAAACTTGTGGAGTTTGACAAGTATACAAAACTTAAAAAACATGTCCAAACAGTACATACTGGTCTTTTGCCGACTTTTATCAAATATGTCCACTGTAAAAATCCATTTTTGCCAAAAAAGCCATCTCAAGGATTTTTGGCTTGAGATGATAGATGGTAGATTGATATTTTGCAGTGGCATATGAGCAAAAATCCTAAACCCTAAACCAAAAATCCCGTCGATTTCTTAGTCGACCGATGGGAATATTAATATTTAAGATTTCTAAAATTTGTATGATTTGTCAAATTTACTACCCAATGTTTCTTAATTTGGTAAATGTAGTACTCAAAGTTTTCGAAAGTAAAAATAGTATTCAAATTTTGATTTTTTGGCAAAATTAATCCTAATATTTGGTAAACATTGTCCTCAAAATTTAATGTGTATGACGAAATTGTTCCTCAAATGTTGGGGACAGTTTTGTTACAAATGGATCGAATTCATCAAATTTTGAAAATTTTGAAATTTTTTTATCAAAACGATCAAAATATTGAGATTACCGATGTTCAATTGAAGTAATTTTGATGACATCAATTACTCATTATTGAATTATAAGTTTGAAAACATTTCAATTTATGCGGACCCACATTGAGGGTCCAAGAATTAATCATGTTGAATTATTAGTGTTAAGGCCTAATACCAGTTGTATTAAATTGGGCTGATGTTAAAAGCCGAAATAAGCCGAACTATTGGCCCAAGAAAGCCACATGATTAATAATTGTAAAGTCATACTGAATAATACCATTCATAAACGATATCATAACGTCTGGTATCGTTCGTAATGATCATTTCCGATATGGAATATTTTAACTAGTGTACGATGGTATATCATAATATTCTATACTATATATTTTAAAAAAATATTGTTAATCAAATTTTCAAATAATGTGTTGCGTTTACATGTATGCTTCGAAACCCACTTCAATGATCGGTACTAGTCGGTATGATGTTGATTAGGGATGAGCACCGTTACGTTTTGGTACGGCTCTTGTCGGGCTCATTTAAATATATATTACTTAGATCCGACTCTAACTCGATTAAGAATTCACGAGTCTTCATCGCGCTCGGTTTTTAAATGTGTAACGACCCGGAAATCGGACTCGGAGGAAGGTACGAGGATAGATGGTGAACTTTTACTTGTATGATTTATAAAATGGTGACTCAAGAATAGTTGGGGTAGAAAATAGTGAATTAGGAAGAGTTTGGGTAGAAAAGTATTAAGAAAATGGAATGAGAGACTAAAATGTAATTATGATAAGTTAAAAAGTCTATAAATAGGGGTTAGGAGGGGTTAGAAAAGGTAATTGACAAAAATTTACGAAAAAGACCCGAAAAACCAATTTTGCGAGAAAATTCACTGTATATTATTGTAGCAGACCAAATTCATCGCTGACTGTAGCATGCATAATTCATCGTTGATTACTGTAGCAGTTATAATTCATCGCGGATACTGTAGCAGGTATAATTCATCGCAGAATACTGTTGCAAGCATAATTTAGTGCATAATTTAGGAGGGGGGTGTGAGTTGTGGTGGGTTCGATCGTACGTGAAGAGGAAAGACTAAAGAAGGCTGACGGGGTCGACGGTAAACGAAAACCCTTGAAAATAAGCGTAACACTAATAGAATACTACGAAACATAGCATTAATGTACGTCTGGAATGCATGAAGATAACTAGGGACAAGAAGCAAGATAATAGGTAAGCGAAATGAGTGGTAAAATAACTTAAACATCAATTTCACAAAGGAGAGTTTAAAACCGAGAGGGGTGTCCCAAGAAATAATTAAGACTGATAAGTAAAGACTCGGGGAAGATGGACGTATCGGCCAGACACCATGCTAGTTCACATGAGCCACAAGGCAAGACATCCCCAAGTTAAGGTAACATTACACGAGGGCGGAACCGACCGAGGTCGAGGAAGCAAGGATGGCTCATCGAGATATGACCCTCGAGGGAGAGGTCAGCTTGGGCGAAACATGTTCCCGAACATGTAAAAATTCGGCGATGGCTCGTCGAGATCCGACCATCGAAAGAGAGGTCGGATTAGGCGAGACATGTCATCGGGCATGTAAAAACACGATAAGATAGAGTAAAGAAGAGGAGTAAGAAAAGATTTTACAAAGAAAATTTTTATAAAGATAATTTAAAGTTTCATTTTCGGTTATTTACTATGTTCGAAGGTTTTGTTATTAGACCATGACCGCTCTACAGATTTCGTAGGTGAAGAGGAACCCTGAGCTAGGAGGGGAAGGATGGGTTATCGACTGGTTCCGAAGGTTTAGGAGTCGTCGAGTCTTTTGCAATAGTATGACGTTTGTTTCATGAACTACCTATCGGGGTCCTTCTCTAGTATTTTGTTGTTTTGCGGCTTATAATCGTTCGCTACATTGTTTTTAGCTTTTACTTGTTATTTTTTTTTATTTATTCAAATTGCCTCACACCACAATAGGGTGTTGCATGGTCAAAATGAGTCCTATAAATTTTGAGATTTTATTAGATTACCACAATTCCAACCAATCATCTCCAACAAATCGATTATATATAAACATAGATCTGATAAAAAATAACATTGGGTATAAAAATGATAAATCGAGACCGAATTCAAAAATTACATTTTGAAGACCCAAATCTAACCAATACGATTAAGGTCATTTGGGTTTCCATTTCTACACACCGGTTGAAAATCCCTAATATCGATATACATGTTGATGAGGGCTCCAGGACCGGGTACCCCGTAATAGGTAAGACTCAATCAATTGGGCCAATCCAGATAACAAAAGACGAACTCTCGCGGCCCAGGATCCTTAACCTGGTATATTTGAAATAACTGGCCTGAAGGTCCACTGGTGCTTCATGACCGAAGCTGGAGTTAGGCGAAATCAGGAATGCTCGAGGACTGACTTTTCACATCGGTCCAAAACGGTTACAGCCCACGCATCCCACACTCCGGGCTTCCACATGTGTTCCACGCTTCGGACTTATTCATGCAGTTAACGCTTAGGTCCCAACCACGTTTCCCAGCATGAGAAAATGACCTTGTCAAAGATGGTTACATGGCGTGATCCACACGCGTTTCCACTTCTATAAATACAGAGTTAGAAGACAAGCTCAAGATTACCTTTTGGATGCGCAAGAATAGGTTGTTACTCTACCGATTTTATTCTCTGCGCTTTCTTTTCCCTCATTATTTTCATAAGTCTTATGTCTGTAATGAACTGTTTGATTAATGAATTGGCTAAGAGCATTTTCTGCCATTAGTCAAGTGATTTTTTTCTCTTCTCCGACGGGTTTTCTACTCTAAATCGTTGCGCCTAGTTTTTCCTTTTATATCCAATCGTTTCCCCCATTTAAATAAATTCAAACCGAGTTCTTTTCATCACGAACCTGACGACTGTTGGTATCCATTGTTTTCTAACCACAATACATGTTAAAGCCAATATTTTTTTATACAACCAATATACCACGAATATGAATTACATTATAATTTAAACAATAAAAACATAAAAAAAACTTATGTGATTAATAATCAACAAGATTATCATCAATTAAATTTGCAAAATATATCCCAAAGCATGCAGTTGTAGCTCAATTATATGTCTCAGCCACTTTTGTCGGATACGATTCGTTCATTAAGCCAAAATTTTTACCGGATTATCGAAATGTTGTCAAATCACTATTTAGACGTTATATATTATTTTATTCTTGTTTGAAGTAGATATATTACATTTATAATAATTTTTATAAAATCATTATAATTATAATATAATTTTTATTTAAAAAATCATTGGACTGACCCACCAATCTCCCACTTACTGAATGGGGCCGATGGTTCGATCACCCAACCTAACCCAATCTAAATCTGATTTTTTGGAGATGCAAATACATAAAAATTAAATTCTAACATAATATTTATGGAATAAAAAATTAAAAATTGAGTTCTGATTTGTTATTATCGAAATTTAAATTGTTTATGGGACGTAAAAATGTTATGAAAAATGCTTTGATACGATGGTTGCTGGATCATTTAATAACTTCAAACGTCCTCTGTAAAACGTTTAGTCTTATAAAATGTTAATTTTGTAAAAATCAATTTATTCATGTGATTTTTTTAAAAAAATTAATTAAAATATTTATATTCTTGAATGTTTTTTAAACGTAGGGATTGTAAAAATGTCTAATCACTTAAACATCAAATCTTTCATACGTGGACGAGCTCAGTGCATTATATACCAGATATATATTGAGTACACTGGATCTATACAAAAATAATAAGATAAATTAAATTATTAACCTATATTCAAATACATAATTTTTCAACTTATTCTCAATCTATATTATTCTTATTTAGTAAAAAATAAAATAAAAAAATTCAATAAACTTCATATATATTTTTTACTAATTCAAACAAGTTAGACCGCATAAACCGAATTAAAACCTATGCGGCATCGACTCGTCCGACCGATTCGGTGTGACTCGACTCGACACGAGTCGGTAAGAGTATAAGAGTCAAATTTTCGACTCAGCTCGTATTATTAAATAAAATAATATTAATTAAAAGCAAAATTTAAAAAAAATAATTGTTAGAATTTGTAGAAATTGCATAAAGTCAAGTTTAAAACTATAAATATTTACCAATTCATTATATTATAAAATTTAACTTATAAAAAATGAATATCGTTCGTCGATTCTACAATCTCCTCAAAAACAACCATTTTTTGATCTATCATCGCTTGTACGAAGAATTTACAAGTAGATTGACAACATTAAAAAGTCGTAAAAGCACATAAGATACGTTTCCGATGAATAAAAAAATCAAATTAATGAAGAAATCAAAACGATGTCGTTTTGTGTCAAGAGTCGGAGCGAGTCGGAGAGTCCGACTCGGAAAAATGTGAAAAATTGAAGAGTCGGTGCCACATAGATTAAAATTAGTACATATCGGCATTTTATATAAATAACGGCAAAAACCGATAAATTTTCGGTTATCGAAAACACTACATTGATTAACCAACCGTACCTAATCCGTGTAACAAATTGTAGGCCCAATTTATAATAAGCCATGCAACTTTATGGCCATTTATAAAAATAGAGCATTGGGCAAATGATTCATAACTACAATATATTATTGATTTAATAAATGTATTTTTTGGAATTAAATTAGTTTTATCATATGAATGGATTCCAATTAAATAAACTAAGCTAATGAAATGCGGATTTTATTTTTCATATATACTATTATTTGGGTCGGGTATGAGATTATGCATACCTTATTGGATATTTGGCATATCATTAAAAAAAACAATTTTTTTCTCTTCTAAGATATTTTATTTCAATTTCTCTTATTTAACCTACTCGGTCTTTAGACCAATGTTTTAAAAATCGATATCAACATCGGTATATCGAATCTATATCAGAATAAAAAAATATATTAAGTTATTATCTTATATTTTAACTCATTTTCATTTTATATTGTTACTATTTCTAAATAGTAAGAATTTAAAGTTAGATCGAACCCTATTCCATCAATAATTGTTTTAATAACTGGTCAAAATCGGTATGCTCAAATTTTCTATATGTCGGAAATTTAAAATAGTCCTTTAGACACATGTTTTTTTGGCAATCAATATTCATTTCGGGTGTTTTAGCAAAATAGCACATTGAAGAAATTGTATTGGCATAATAGCCTATGTGAGTGAATGTTTTGTCAAATAACACGTTTTTGTGAAATTTTGGCCAAATAGCCTAGGTTAGATATTTTTAATAAAATTAAATCCAATAATTTATATATTAATTATATATATCAATTAAAAATATATAATAAATTAAATTATGATACATTAAAATCGATTTTAACTTTAACGAGTTTGAATACGATACATTTACGTTGTAAAATAAATTAATTTTGTTTAATAAATAGTAAGAATTTGCTATAATAAATTAAAACTCTCGAATATTTTTGGATCCTAGAAAATATCGATCGATACCCAACATTTCACATGTCTCTCGATATAATATTTTATCAATATTTTCATATCTTAATTTATTTTAGCAAATTCTTACGATTTATTAAACAAAATTAATTTATTTTTACAACGTAAATGTATCGTATTCAAACTCGTTAAAGCCAAAATCGATTTTAATGTATCATAATTTAATTTATTATATATTATTAATTGATATATATAATTAATATATGAATTATTAGATTTAATTTTATTAAAAATAGCTAAACTAGACTTGGCCAAAATCTCACAAAAACGTGCTATTTGACAACATTTACTGATATAGGCTATTATGCCAATACAATTTCTGAATTGTGCTATTTGGCTAAAATCCCACATTTCATATAGAAAACTCATGATGCTAGGACTCGTGTAATAACCGAACCAATGCGAACTCGATAGGTTAAGATCCAAGGATTTTTAATAGGGCCTAGAATATATAATTAAATGAGTCGAGTCGTGAATTCGCCAAGATCGAATCAATGCACATTGTGTCACTGATGTCGTTAAAGAACACACCTTCTAATACTCACATCCAATGAAATGAAATTAAACGATTATTTTATACCCATTTATTAGAACACATCTTATAATACTCGTTTGATTGATAAATATGTCAAATTTAGTTGAAAATATTGAATTTTTACCAAATAATATATAATATTTATTTATTTCATTATATTGAAATGTAAAAAGAAATGGGGTCCATGAGGAATCTGCCAATAGTAAAAGTGTAAAACTTGGTCCCCATTGTACTCTATAGAAATTATATGAGTTTTTTGTTTTACATAATATTGTATTTTGAAATGTTCTTAAAAAATAACATTAATTTTCGATTGATTTTGTTTTTGTCATGAATTAATTTTGTTTTAGAAACATAGCACTCATTTGCAGTTTGCCATGGCCATCTTTTTTCGTAGCTCGGTTTCTATAATTATAGAAATCGAGCTACTATTTTTTTTTATTTTTAATTGTTGTTTTTAATGACTTTTCAATATAAAAAAATGGTAGCTCGGTTTCTATAATTATAGAAATCGAGCTACGAAAAAAGATGGTCGTGGCAGACTGCAAATCAGTGCTATGTTTCTAAAACAAAATTAATTCATGACAAAAACAAAATCAATCGAAAATTAATGCTATTTTTTACGTTTTAACAAGTTACAATGCTATCTAAAAAACTCACCTCCTATTTCANTACTCCCCAAATTTGGGGAATTTGGCGAAATTGGTCCCTAAATTATTTAACGGCCGTTAGGGTTTACGTTTTTCAAAACGTTGAGGAACACCGTTGCAAAATTATTTAACGACCGTAATTGTCATATTTCAAAACGTTGAAAATCTCTAACACCGTTAGGGACCTTTTTTGTCAAAACTCTGGAATTATGAGTATCAAATACGCCATTGTTTTTGTTTGGGGACTAACATTGCCGAAATTGAAGAGTTTGGAGACTAATATTGCCAATTTTGATAAACAATTGGGACTAGTTTTGCCAAACCATACAAAAGTCGGGGACCTGTTTTACCATTCTAAAACTTTGGGGTTCAAAATTGCCAAAATTTTAAAATGATGATGACTCAATTTGCCATTATCCTTAAACAATGGAGACTATATTTGTGCATCGCCCATAGATATTCTATTCTATATAGAACCACCCAATATCTATATTTTGTCTATTTGAAATTATTACTTTATTTCCAATATTAAAATAATAAAAATAAATAATTATAATATTCTCATTGCTTTTATTCTATTAAAATATTGCAATTTTTAACTACTTTTGCATTCCCTATGCACATAAAGGTCAATAGTTTCAAAATAATTTTAGTCTACTCTTTCAAAATCAACTAACAAATTTTAATTAAATGGCTATTGAAATCCACTTGCCTTATTTTATTTATTTTTATATTTAAATAAATATATACTTGTATGAGATATATAATTAAAAACAATGAAGTCATACATGCTGTCGGTGTAACTAAGGTATCGTGAGAAAGATTGAATCACGGTGCTAAGAAATGAATCCCTTGGAGAATTTTTCACTAGTTAAGTACATGAAGCTCGTAGGTACAAAGAGCGCAATTTTCAAATATGTCGAAGGTCCTCAAAATGTGTCTAAGAGAATTCCATTCCCCAACATTTATGGGCGAATGATATTTAAAGTCCCCAAAGTTTGTATGATTTAACAAATTTAATCTATAAACTTTCTTCATTTTGACAAATTTAGTACTCAAAGTTTTGTGGAAACAAAACAAGTCCCCAAACTTTATATTTTTGGCATAATTAGTCCTCATATTTTGTAACTTTTGGCAAATTTAGTTCTCAAAATTTCATATATGTGACGAAATTGGTCATCAAATTTTGGGGACTAATTTTGCCACATGATAATAAAATTTGTCAAAAATATCAAAATATGGAGATTATAAATATCAAATAAAAATTTATGGATCAAATTTATCAAAATTAATAAATTGTGAGTACCAAAGTAACCATTTTCTCCAACATTTATAGATAATTTGAATGGTAAAATCGTCATTTACTCTGTTTTTCTTTATCTAATTAAATGTTTTCAAATAAGCAAATCTCCAGGTAATCTCTGAAAAAGAAGATTTTCTTATCCTCTATATGATACCGTATCTATTGTTCTGTCCCTAACTTTTACAAGTAGGTGTATCGTGTCTCATAAATGGGAGTTTTGATTCAGTAAATAACAAATCTAATCCTACCCAATTTTAAATATCGAATAACGAACAAATAAAAAAAATAGCTACCGAATACTGAACCGAATTTTTTCGATCCGGTTTAGGTATATAACAAAATAACGAATTTTACATAATTAAATTAAATAAAATAACAAATTAACCATATTAATATATTTAATTATATAATTAAATACAAGAATATTATTTTAAAATTAAATAAAAAATTAAATTCGATATTCGGTAAATTACCGAATACCTAATTCTTTTATTGAAACGAAACCGAAAACCGAAAATCGAATTGACCAAAATTTAAAAAATGAATACATAATCAATTTTTAAAATTCGGTATGATCCAAATTCTAATAACTTAGTGACTTGAGAAGTGAATATGCCATGTGACTCAACTAATACGGACCAGTCGATTAATACCCAGTCAAAGGATCATGTTAACCAAATGTAATGGTTATACGATATAACATTGGTATACATACCTAAGACCTATGCGGCATCGACTCGGTGCGACTCGACACGATTCGATAAGAGTATAAGAGTCGGATATTCGACTCGGTTCGAATTATTAAATAAAAGCAAATTAAAAAAAATAATTGCTAAAATTTGTAGAAAGTTTGATAATTCATAGTTTAAAACTACAAATATTTATCAATTCATTATATAATAATATTTTAACTTATAAAAAGTGAATATTGTTCTTCGATTCTACCATCTCCTCAAAATCAACAACTTTTCAGTCCATCATCGCTTGCACGAAAAATTCACAAGTATATAGAAAACATAAGAAAATCGTGAAAGCACATAAGATACATTTCCTATGAAGAAAAAAATCAAATTGAAGAAGAAATCAAAACGACGTCGTTTTGTGTCGAGTGTCAAGAGTCGGAGCGAGTCGGAGAGTCCGTTTCGATCCAATACTGGAGAATATAAAAAATTGAATAGTCAGTGCCGCATAGCCTAAGACATCAAATACATGTAACCATAAATAAATATAAATAACACATTAGGTTATCTATAACCTTGTCCGAGCCAAAACCATTTACGCCGTATAAGTCTATCTACACATAATTATTTTCTCACATGCACATCACATTCTCTTTCAACTTCTAATAAATATCACTATTCCAGATAATTTTTTTTTCTCTTTTATCCACATCATCTTATATCTTCAAATTTTATTTTATTTTTCTATCTCATCAATTTTATTTATATATTAATTAATTTCTCATTAAATATTACATTTAATTTAATAATTTTAACTATTTCATTTTAGTATCTTTTTGTTATTTCATATTCCATATTATTATTTTTTTCGAAATATCCAACCTGAAACAAGTTACGAATTTAAATTAATAAATTAATCTAATATACATAATTTTAAATCATTATAATTTTAATTATAATATTACAAATTAATAAATTAATCTAATATATATAAGTTTTAAATAATATATTCATAATTAATAAAGTAATATTTAATATATATATATAATAAAAGAACTTTGAATTTTAAATAAAAAAAATAAAGAAGTTCAGCCAACAAGAGATACCCAAACCCTTATTCGCGAAGAGTATATTCCTTTTCCGCCAACCATGCTGACGTAGAACCCATAAGGCCTTCTGCAACGGTGCTAAAAACCGTATAGAAATACGGTTTTGGATTCCACAAAATTGCATTTTTTATTGACACATCAGTATGGTCATACTTAACAGAATCTCTCTCATCAAACCAATATTTTATTATTATTTTTAATAAATTTTAATTTAATTTATTTAATAAAATATATTTTATAAATCTAATATATTAATATTATTAAAAATCTTATTATAAAAAATGATAAATAAATATTATTATAATAGAATATCGAAAAAATACGATTAAACAACAAAATTTTGATTAATATGAAATAATATATCACATAATATTATAATATAAAATTGAATATATATATTTACGATATAAGTTAAACATTTAATTGTTGTATTTAATTAGATAAATACGATTGAAATACATATAATTAATTTTATTTGAAATGAGGTGGATGTAACAGAATGAAAAAAATGATGTAAATAAGAGATAAAATGATATGTAGGAATGAGAATTGTGATGTTTTATGAGAGAAGTTTGATATTGACGGGTATCGCTATGACCACAGATGGAGATGATCTAACGATGGAGAAATCGTATTTCCATATGGTTTTCTCCATCTTTACCTTATGCCAATTAACAAAAAAGAACACTTCATACAATTTTTGTATTTAACAATGTTTCAAATTTTGTATTTATTGATTTAATTTTAATTTATCTAAAGTATTACTTCCAATTTAAATTGTTTATGTTTAAATAGCATTCATAATTTTAAAACTATTTTGGGCGGAATGCAGTTTTTTGTCCCCAAAGTTTGAAATTTTTTGCAATTTTGGTCCCCAAACTTTCCAATTTTGGCAAAACCAGCCCCTAAAGTTTCATGTACGCAAAACCGGTCCCCAAAGTTTGCGAATTTTGGCAAAACCAGTCCCCAAAGTTATGTGCGTGTGGCATAATTGGTCCCAAAAGTTGTAATTTGTGGCAAATTAGGTCCTTGGACGAAAATTAATTTGGGGGCCGGTTTTGCCAAAATTCGCAAACTTTGGGGACGTATTTTACAAAAATATGCAACTTTGGGGACCAAAATTGCCAAATCATCAAAACTTTGGAGACTGTTTTTGCCACTCGAAACTTTGGGGACCAAAATTGCCAAATTATCCAAACTATGGGGACCCAAGTCACCATTTTCTCATTTTAAAAATATTCATTTTGATCCACTTCATAATTCAAAATTTTTTCTTTGAATTTTAAAATTAGTTAATTCACTAAATATTGTACTTCGAACCTGAATATTGAACAATCAAAAAATTTGGCTATTGCATACCGAAACAAATTTTGTCGGTTCATAGATAAATATTGAATTATTTCGGTTTGAGTTCACTAGTTAACGATATAGTGAATTTTTCAAAATTTCAAATTTAAAAATTGACCTTAATATAATTAAATATAATATAAAAATAATGTTACATTTGGTTTTCGTAAATAATAAAAAAAAATTATCGAAGTGAAACCAAAATAGAAACGACCAAAATGTAAATGATTTTTCAAAATTTTGTGTTAATTCAATAAAAAAAATTGATATTAAGTTATTATTTGGCTTTACAATAATAACTATTCAGCTTAAACCCCTTGATTTTCACAAAAAATCATATGCAATCATCAATTTCACAAATTTAAATCGAAATTAATTTTATTTTAACTATAAACCAAAATACTGAATTTAAATCATTAAAATTTGTATTGTTCTTTAAAATAAAATTATGTTTCCAAAGGACCAAAATGTAAATTACTTTTAAATATTGTAAGAACGTGCGTACTGTAAAAATCGACTTCCGTCAACGGCGACCGGAGCTATACAATAATTACAAACAAGAACACACGCACAGTTGTTCTTGGGAAGTGCAGTAAAAAGATTACACAGAAAAACTTCTCAGCCCCAATTCCAATTTCAAATCGAAAACCCTTTCCCTTTCTTCTTCGTCTTCTATATAGCTTCATAACCAGGCCCCCATTCGTCTTCCCTGTCATTTTCCTTCTTCATTTTCAAACCTTTCTTCACCATTCTCCATGTCTTTGTTGATTAACTCGCTTTGTTGAACATTTTGATCTTGTTAATGGATAATGATTACTTTATTGAAGATGGGATTTCTTCAAATCCCCTGCATTTAGAATCTGTTCCATGGAATCAGGGTTTGTCAATTGACCCTCAATTCTCGCATTTTAATTCGTCGTTTATCTCTGGGATCTCGCCTGCTCCTGTCGGCGCCGATGATTACTTATTGCCGGAGTTTATCGGGAACCAGGGAGGCGTGGAAATCGGGTTTCCCTCTGAGGGAAGCCAATTTGTCACTACCGATGACTCCGGTACCCTTCCGTCACCTCCGCCGTCGTTATCTGCCGATCCTGAGTTCTCCGAGAGTGCCGCTAAGTTTCCGTTCATGGGTAGCCGGAGTTTTATAGGTACAAGCATAAACAATGTTGATTTAGGGCAGAGATCTCCGATTCCAATTTTGGGGATATCTCAAGTTTGTAGTAGTCCTTCACTCAATCACGGTGGTTCTCCGCCGCTAAAAAAGATTCCGACCCAAATCCGCCGTGGAATTGAGATTCCATTTCGACGATCTGATTTAAATTGTAATCAAGATTCCTCTGTTTCCGATGAAATACAAAGCGCAGAAACTGAACCTAAGATCTCAAACAAAAGAAGAACTGGTACGAGAGGGAAAAGAGACGAAGATGGGGGGACCCTTTCATTTAAGGTACAAATCATTTGCAAGATCCTTACAGTTTTACGGTGTCTGAAAATCAACAAAAACCTTAATCTTTCAGAGCGAAGATTGTTCAAATTTGAAACGTATGAAACCAGAAAACACATCTGATAATCAACCAAAGAAACCCCCTGAACCACTAAAAGATTACATTCATGTAAGAGCAAGAAGAGGGCAAGCTACTGACAGTCATTCTCTCGCAGAAAGAGTAATTTCTTCACAATCATGTTCTTGTAAAAACCCATCTCCATTTTCGTCTTAAAAGCTTGTGTTTTACAGGTTAGACGAGAGAAAATCAGTGAAAGAATGAAGCTTCTTCAAGATCTTGTACCAGGCTGTAACAAAGTTACTGGAAAAGCTCTTATGCTCGATCAAATTATAAATTATGTCCAGTTATTACAACGCCAAGTTGAGGTAATCAACAAAAAGGAAATCAAACTATTAAATTTATAGTGTTTTTGTCCATTTACATGGGAATGTGTTTAGATATACATATAAGGGGAGACGACCACTTATGTGAGATAATTGTTCTTATATTTCAACATGCCCTTCAAATCTAACCATCCGTCAAGCTAGATCATTCAAATCGAGGATTACCAACCTGTAAATGTTATTAAATCGGATTAGTCCCGACAATGTCATTCATTATTTTTTTCATATCCGTTCCAATATCAAGTTAAATTTATAGAGTTTGGTCAATTTACATACGAAGTTTACTCAAATATGACGTGTAAGGGTTAATTTTTTTCATTTACGATGGTCCATATTCGTTATTGTAAACCAATTCAATTGATATCTAAATTATGACCTAGGAAATTGCTCTCATATTTCAATTTTCAACACAGTCTGCCATTTTTTTTCACCCAAATCTCTTCTTCTTGTACAGTTCTTGTCAATGAAGCTTGCGTCGGTGAATCCCAGTCAGGATTTCAACACAGAAAGCCGCGTCCCCAAAATGGTGAGATTACAGAAAAGCTTGATGTTTCACCGGCTTTATAATCGGAAACTGTTTTTGCAGATTTACCATTTGAATTCCCTTTCATTTCATCATCAACAAGCCACCGGCTCCGGTCTTCCTCCGGTGGGTTAATTTTTTTCGATCTGAAGTTATTACAGGGATTGTCTGATTGTTGCTTTACTTTCAGGAGTTTTCTTGTTTTAGTGAAGAAGATTTACAGAGCATTGTTGAGATGGGATTTGGTAAGGATCTTCCTCCACAGTAATTAAACCAAGAAAGCAATTAAAATGTTCTTCTCTTGGTTACTTTACTTCAAGACATACGCCATTTCTAAAGGCTCTAATGTTAAATGTATATATTGAGTGAGTTTATCAATACTAATCGAGTGATATTTGTAATTAGACTCTAAACTTTATAATAGTATAAAGTCGATTTCCCTAAAGTTTGAAAATTGTATATAAAACCCCGAAGTTGATATAATATGTGTCGTTGGTTCCTCAACTTTTATAAATTGTAAACAACATGCTCTCCAAGTTTAAGAGTTGTATAGTTGGCCTCCGAACTTTCAAAATCGTTTATATTTGACTATTATACTTGTTAATATTTTAAACGTTTACATAATTTGTATTTGACCCATTAACCTTGAAAATATGTAATGATTATCTTTCCAAACTTTGAAAATTTTAAAAATAAGACATAAATTATCAAAATCACGTATACGTAAAAATACATAAATTATTCACTTGAAATTTATTCTTGAACGGTTTTGAAAATTCGGGGATTTCTCATACAATTTACAAACTTTGAAGACATCGCTTTTACACTATTTTAAACATTAAGGATTAATAACGCAATTTTCTCAATACTAATCTCTAGATATATTTGAGCTTTTTCTTTTACATAATTAATGTAATATATTTGATCATCCAATTTTGATTATTCTCGCAAATTTGAATTTGATTGTATACGATATTGTTAAATTTATAAGTTCGGTCAATTTTAAATTGTAAATGTGCTTGGATATAGTGTATAACAGGATGCAACTATATCATAAAAGATTTGAACAAATTAATTATAATGATTTTCAATATCATATAAACTAATCCAAGTGACATCTCACTCTCCATATGATACTATTTTTACATCTTTCAAGATACCTTCCTCAAATCCAATCAAATGACAAGTTAGATTTGAAGATTGAAATTGGATTACCAACAAATTAATTCATTAAACATGACTAATCCCGATAAGGTCATTTGGAATCTTTCGAACTCGCTCTGATACCATGTTAAATTTTTAGAGTTGTATCAATTTAATGTGGGGTGTACTTAAATATAAAATATAAGAGATTGAGATCACATTATATAATATTTGAAATAATCAATTACAATAATATACAATCTCTTATAAACTAATATAAGTGACATATACGTTAGATTTATAAGATAATTTTTATATATTTCAACATATATAAACCTAATATTTGGGGGATTACAAGCGACATTTTCTCAATATTTTGTTCGGGATAATACATTGGTGATTTATGGGCTCTTGTAACCAATAGTTTAGGGTAAATCTTGCTTATTTGAATTAAGACAATGGGGTAGATTTTTTGTACTAATAAAAATTTGGGAAATATGATAATTGTTGTCTTTATTATGAAGATTGATTGATGTGGTTTTAGGCCAAAGTTATTGGGATTATTAGGGTTGTTATGATAAAGTTATATGTTGTAACCAGCTGCAATTGTGGGGTCATTCCCTTGTTTGTTAAGGTGTCTTTGTCCAAATCATTTGATTGTGTTTGATTATCCCATTTGTTAGAAATAGAGTCGGATATTAGCCGAAGGCTTGGTCAGCACATATGATAGATCGGGGAGAGCCACTACATTTAGTTCGGGTGACTCGTTTTGGTCGATAAACTATTAGGAGTATTAAGGGGCTAANTTGACCTCCAAGCTTGGTCCACTCGCTTGGGCCGCCATAGCTTGGGATGGTTCGGACCCTGTTCGGGGTACCGGGTTCCGATGGTCTCATCAGTATCAATTTAATATGGGGTGTACTTGAATATAAAGTATAAGAGGATGAGATCACATTGTATAATATTTGAAATAATCAATTACAATAATATACAATCTCTTATAAACTAATATAAGTGACATCTACGTCAGATGTATAAGATAATTTTTATATATTTCAACATATATAAACCTAATATTTGGGGATTACAAGCGACATTTTCTCAATATTTTGTTCGGGATAATACATTGGTGATTTATGGGCTCTTGTAACCAATAGTTTAGGGTAAATCTTGTTTATTTGAATTAAGACAATGGAGTAGATTTTTTGTACTAATAAAAATTTGGGAAATATGATAATTGTTGTCTTTATTATGAAGATTGATTGATGTGGTTTTAGGCCAAAGTTATTGGGATTATTAGGGTTGTTATGATAAAGTTATATGTTGTAACCAGCTGCAATTGTGGGGTCATTCCCTTGTTTGTTAAGGTGTCTTTGTCCAAATCATTTGATTGTGTTTGATTATCCCATTTGTTAGAAATAGAGTCAGATAATAGCCGAAGGCTTGGTCAGCAGATATGATAGACCGGGGAGAGCCACTACATTTAGTTCGGGTGACTCGTTTTGGTCGATAAACTATTAGGAGTATTAAGGGGCTAAGTAAGGATCTGTGTGGAAGATCAAACGGGAAAATCTAACATGAAGTGTTCTATCGACGAGACCGACCAAAGATGCTGATCGGATGATTGTGATGAATCAATTTTATATAAATTAGTTTGATCGGTCAGATTGAATCTGGATCGTAATTCGAGAGTATGGGGGGGGGAATTATTCTATCCTTGTCTTATCCAAGAAATATATGAAAGAATATATGATGATATATCTTATAGGTACATATATGGAAGATACAATCAACGATATAGAAGACAAATAATTAGTATATGTTTCCTAGTTAAATGATAGTATCAACGTAGAAATAGAAGGTCTCATAGATGCAATTGTATAACGACGAATAACTCAAGTTATATGTTCTTTTTTGTGATAATTAATTCATGACCAATATTTATCGGTCACGTGGTTTTTCCTAGTTTTTGGTTTTCAGGTTATATCTTATGTTTAATTTACACTTTCTTCTCATCACGTAAACCGATCCGCCCAAGAAAACAAAATCTTGCTAGAATTTCCTAACACATCCACCTGACCCAATTTTGATGACGATCAAAGTTTTCGAATCTAATTATGTTCGTTTGAATTAAACTAATGATCGATATCTTGAACGAACATATCAATGAATTGAGAAGATACAATTCTTTTTCTTCAAATGGGTCGAGTACATCACATTTTATTCATAATATTTTTTTTGAAAATGATTTAATAACAATGTGGTGCTCCAATGATTTGACAATAATTTGATTACTCGATGACAATATTATTGAATTTCATAAATTTGCAAAGTAAAATAAAGCAACATTGCTTATTTTTCTTTAAATTACAATATGATTGAATTAATAATTTATATTGTGTAATTTAATTTTGGGTTTGTTTGGATAATTTATTAAACAAATGAGTTGCAATGAGATGTGGTGCAGGTCAAATTAGGGGTGTGCAAAAGTATCCCGTAATCCGAATATTCGAAGTAATTGAACTGTAACCAATTTTCGAATATCTTAACTATAAATATTTAATCAGGTCTAGTCAGATACGATTTCAGATTGAATACGATTTTTGAAAACTTCAATCCAATCATATACTTATTATTATATTATATTTATTTTAGAGTTTATTATATTATGTTGTTTTAATTCTTTTTTTGCAAATTTTGGAAAGTTAAAATTCTACATGTGAGAAAATATTCATTATTATAACTTTCTTTATTCACTACTTTTCGAAGTTCTTTGTCTTCAAAAATGGAAGAAGCTCAAATATGTGCACAAGTCTCGAAAAATTCATGAGCTAACTTATGTTGATGAATATTTAGAAGAATTAGAGGACTTAGTATAATACTTGTTTATTCGTTAATATTAATGTTTATATATTTTATTCTTATTTTACATAAATAACTAATATGAAAAAACATCAAATAATCAACATTCTAGATTAATTTTT
The DNA here is from genome assembly GCA_009725065.1 of Utricularia reniformis. Lineage (NCBI taxonomy): Eukaryota > Viridiplantae > Streptophyta > Magnoliopsida > Lamiales > Lentibulariaceae > Utricularia > Utricularia reniformis. The sequence goes on along the minus strand of RWGZ01000919.1, from coordinate 411,617 downwards.
GATATTTACATGTTTCTAATCAGTTAGATATTTTATATTCTCATTTAATATGTGGTTAATTTTACGATTAATTTTATTTTTCAAGGTTGTGATAACGAATATCTAAGTGAATTTTGTTTATTTTTTAAAAAAATTTAGTGCACTTGTAAGAAAAATCATTAATTTTGTATATATTTTTGTTTTAATTCAATTCAAATATTAAATTCAACTTTCAATTTATGAAAAATTGAAAATTCCGAACATGTGATTTTTTGTTGTTTTATAATTTGAAAGTGTCATGTTTTGTAAATAAATAACATTTTTTGTTGATTAGTGGCAATTTTTTATAGTCAATTATAATTCAAAAACAAACATTAGAGTATTCGCAAATCGATCTACTATTGCGGATTTGTTTCAGATCATCATTTTTTTCGATATGTATCCATCGCATCGGATCGAAAAATGATGATCAGGTTGGATACCCGATTTGCACACACCCATAGGTCAAATAACATATGAGCTAATTATGAATTTATAAAATTGTTTTGTAAAATTGGGAATCATTATATATTTAAAAATATCAATATACACATATATACAAAAAAATATTTATATTTTAATTATTAAAAATAAGGTAAATTAGTCCTTTAAGAAATGACTGTACCACAACTAATTTTTTCAACTAAGGTGAATATTCATGATTTTTTAAACAAAGAACATATTATAATTTTTTTAAGGTTGACGTTTGCCGGTGACCCTCCAACTTTCGAGTGGTGTAAAGGGCATGCCCTCCAAGTTAAGAAATTGCAAATATGACACCTCAAGTTAACAAAAATATGCAAATATGACACATCAAGTTAATAAAAATATGCACATATGATCCTCAAACTTTAATTAAATGCATGTACTACACCTCAAGTAAACAATACCGTTTAATATTGACCATTTACGACATTATTATTGTTTTACGCCCGGATGCACATTTCTCGAACTTGAAGTATCAATTTTGTATAATTTTTCGTATAAAAAACTTATTTGCATAATTTGTAAACATTGAGAACGAATAATGCCAACGAAAAATGTTTGCAAACTTAACGGAAAATCATGTGCTAAATACTAGGGGTAAAAAACAAACGGTTTTGATAACTTGAGGGATCATTCCTGCAATTTCATAACTTGGAGGACATAATTTTTACACAACTCGTAAGTTGGAGGGTTATTTATGCAATTTAGTATACTTTAAAAAATAAATATTTGGAAATAACATATAACGAGTTTTAAATGCATTTGTAAACATATGTCAGACAAATGTTAGTGGAACTAGTAAATATATGATGATTATGATCCAATTGTCATTATGCTCCAACCAACTAATCCCAAGAGCATCTTGTCTATTTAATCTTTGTTTTATTTATGATAACATATGATTTTGTATCCCCTTCATAATCAATATCTAATTTTACATTTATCCTTTATTAAAAAGTTGATTTGACCCCAAAATCATTAAGCATTAAGTGAATTTTGTTTTCACAAATAAGTAATTTACAAATATTGGAGTAGATTAATATGTCTAATGATTTATGGTAATCACTAACCGTTAAGTGTCATGTTTATCATACTGCCTACTTGATCCACGCCCCGTCCCACCCTGTCATATCTCATTAATTAAATTAAAGAAGTTTTACAAATTAAATTTTTATATTGACAATACTATAGATTTTTTTAAAAATATTAATACATTAGAAAAATAAGGAATTAATACTCTCAAATTTAATAAAACATGAATTTAGCAAACAACATGAATATATGTAATGAATTACTTAATATTCAATGGTTTTTCGTCAGAAAATGCAAACTAGAGAAAATTTAAACTAGAATTTTTTTTCAATATAAGTTGTTTTACAAGTATATATAGTTAAATATGAGCGAGTAATTAATTTTGTATGTGGGTAACCATGTGGTAAGTAATTATACAACCCGTCGCACATTGATAACCGTAAAACTATCCAAATGCATTCCAAACGATGCCTGATAGCGGGGCGGATAACCCAAATTGTCATCCTTAAGTACATCTTGTTCTAAAATGATATTATGTTTCTATCTCTATAGGAATTATCTATTTATACATATATGTTATGACATGAAATACGCGAATCGATAATCTCGGATCGGGTCAAATGATCTTGCGAGTGATCGACATTTGATGTATTAATATTTGAAAATAAGAAGAAACATATAGAAAGAAAATAAAAAGGGAATAAGATGATGTGAAGGAAAAATATAAGTAAAAAATACATTCATTTATTACTAAATAATTTTTAAATTTTGTTAAAAAACTTTTTTATAGGGTGTTTTGGTTTTTTATATAATTAAAACATGAAAAAAATTACCCAAAACATTTGTGTTTTACCTAGAGAAAGACATATAGCGCAACAGCCTCACTATTTGTAAGGAAATTTGGGATGTCTAATTATAATTAAAGATGTGAATACAATTATTAATAATAGGGTAATAATTTAATTAAACTAAAGGGTAGAGGCAAAAGGGGGATGAATTATTGGTTTTTGTGTTTAAAAATGAGAAAGTTTAAAAGCTTATTGTATAATTATTCCACATTTAGTGATACTCTCTTATTTAGCTCAATCATTCATTTCTTATTGTGTAATGTTAGTTGGGTTATTATCCTCTAAATTACTATTTTTCCTAAAGTTAAAAAATATCACTATTTTAAATTTTAGATACATCAAAATTTTGATGGTATTAGTTTTATTCGGATAGATACAAAGTTATAATCATATGAAATCAAAATATCTATGACAGTTCATTGTGAAAGATAAACTTACATGCCGACTACTACATATGAAGAAAAGAAAAAATATCAATAAAACACCATATAAAATTACAAATTTATGACTATTTTACATGACACTCCCATAGACAACATGTTTGACAAAATAACAAAGTGTAAAGGTCCGACCATCTGGAAAATGGTGAAAGAGCTTTATGAATGTGGAGTCATATACAAGATTAGATGTTAGCTTTTGTGAGCCATCATCCTATAAAGTTGATGCTATTTATACAAACAAAGGAACAATTACGGGTGCATCAACAAATCAGAGAAATAATATTTGGACTCAAATAAGAGAAGTAGATGGAGCGAGCCCACATTATTCAGAAAAATCACAACCCATTGGTGCAAAGCTAATGTAAAATGCACTTTAATTGGATATCTTGCGAAACCAAGAAAGAAACCTCCAAACAAACAAATGCATCATATATCTCTATGTTTGTGTTGGGGATTAAACATGTGTGCGAACAATCTCGATAGATTAAGTAGAACTCAAGCATTAAAGCAAAGAGAAAATAACGACACAAGAAATTAACGTGGAAACCCGGAAAGGGAAAAAAACCATGTGACCGGCGAAAATGGCCAAATTCACTATCACTCTTGTATTCCGAAGAGGAAAATTCGGAATACAAGAGTATTGAAGTACATAACAATGAACCCTAAGACCCCTTTATATAGATGAGGTGGTTGAGATATTAAGGTAACAAACAAATATTCCTAATATTTGATCATATCTTCATATATGATTATCCATAATCAAATCATATATATGCGTCCATATATACTGATTTGATATGATATTATTTCATTCAATATCTCTTTCCATAACTGCCGATATCTTTGACTAATGAGCCCCACCATATCTCAGTTCGGTAATCGACCAATTGCCTCAATCTCATATCTTCGGGTCACGTGCCATCGGTCCTCTACCGATTGCTTCGGTCCTCTTTGTTACATTCGGTATTGCGTACTTCGGTCCTCTACCGATCGGTACCAGTGTAGTGAGAGTGGATCGGTCCCCATCTGGCCCGATCGGTTTCTCCACGTACAGAGTTCTCGACTTGATTCCTTTAGCAATGACCAAAGCCCCTTTGGTCACTCTCTACCGACCACTCCCGAAAGACGTTCGGTACCCCTTGGAATCCAACTGTCCGACCGATATCAGGTTCTTACTTAGTCCGGGTATATACATCACATCCTCCAAGGTCCAACAGTAACCGTTTGAGGATCGAATCGGTATATCACCCCGACCTGTGATCTCCAGGAACATCCCATCGGCAAGATAAACCTTCCCGAAATTCTCTGCTTTGAAAGACTTAAACAACTTCTGGTTAAAACATGAGTGAAAGGATGCACCTGAGTCAACAACCCATGACTCCACTAGACTCTCGAGACAGAGTGCAAGTGCATCGTCAGATTCAGCCGCTACCGATGCTGAATTCTCCTCCTTCTTCGGCTCTTTGTATTCCCTGCAGAAATGTCCCTTCTTCCCGCAATTCCAGCAATCGGGATCCCCCCGATTCTTTGATTTTCCCCGATTCCTCGATCGGGCCCTGCTCTCGCCATTCAGCCCTGGGTTATTCTTCCGACCCCTGGAAGAATCTGCCACCAATACAGTACTTTTGGTATCTCCCTTATGCTTCCGTCTCAATTCTTCACTGATGAGTCGAGCCCGCACATCATCGAAATTGAGTTTTCCAAGTTGACTACTGATAATATCAACCGTCGTTGACTAGCTTTCGGGCATGGTACCAAGAACGGCAACAGTCTGTGTATCATCATCCATGACATGTCCAGCCAGCGACAGCTGGCCTGTAAGATTGCAGAAATCATTCAGATGTTCTGCAACCGAGACACCCTCTCCCATCGTCATGGTATACAACTGCCGTATCAAGAGCACATGATAGTGTTACATCCATTTCATTCTAACTTCTATACACTTTATCATATTTAATTGCAATTTAAAAATTTCTCATAAAACACATATATGTCAAAATATGTATATTTAACATAACATAAGTCACCAATTCACACAGCATTCAAAACAACATCATTTTTAAACATTTACAAACTTTNTAAAGTTAAAAAATATCACTATTTTAAATTTTAGATATATCAAAATTTTGATGGTATTAGTTTTATTCGGATAGATACAAAGTTATAATCATATGAAATCAAAATATCTATGACAGTTCATTGTGAAAGATAAACTTACAAACCGACTACTACATATGAAGAAAAGAAAAAATATCAATAAAACACCATATAAAATTACAAATTTACGACTATTTTACATGACACTCCCACAGACAACATGTTTGACAAAATAACAAAGTGTAAAGGTCCGACCATCTGGAAAATGGTGAAAGAGCTTTATGAATGTGGAGTCATATACAAGATTAGATGTTAGCTTTTGTGAGCCGTCATCCTATAAAGTTGATGCTATTTACACAAACAAAGAAACAATTACGGGTGCATCAACAAATCAGACAAATAATATTTGGACTCGAATAAGAGAAGTAGATGGAGCGAACCCATATTATTCAGAAAAATCACAACCCATTGGTGCAAAGCTAATGTAAAATGCACTTTAAGTGGATATCTTGCGAAACCAAGAAAGAAACCTCCAAACAAACAAATGCATCATATATCTCTATGTTTGAAGACATGTGTGATCCGAAGATCAGTCTCCACATAGGTTTTGATACAAATTCACGATGGATACTAGATTCAAAACACATTCGTAAAGATAAGTTTTTATTTCAATGCATAAAAATGACCTTAAGAAAACCAGTTATATCAACCATGGGACATTTGGCCTTTGTGGAAGGAATATGAACAATCTACTTCAAATTATCATTCCATAGAGAAGAGGGCACTTAACTAAGACACAAACAATATGAAGCTAATGAAAGACAACGATATGATTATAAACTTTTCTAATTTTCATTCCATATGCTTAGTGTGTCAAAAGAGAAATCATGTTAGAAAACCTTTTTGTATAAATTTCACAAATCCAAGTGAAATTGGACTTAGTGCAAACTAATTTGTGTGACTTTTTCAAAGATGAATCATTGGCTAGAAGCAAATATTTTGTCACACCCAATTTTTCACTCTAGAATTGAAGTATGACATGCTATACATTTTCTAAGAAAGACATAGTGTTACATCCATTTCATTCTAACTTCTATACACTTTACCATATTTAATTGCAATTTAAACATTTCTCATAAAACACATATATGTCAAAATATGTATATTTAACATAACATAAGTCACCAATTCACACAGCATTCAAAACAACATCATTTTTAAACATTTACAAACTTTACAATTTTAAACTAAAAGCCATAACATAATGTTTTCCTTCAAAATTCACCTCTATAGTGTTTCTCTTTCCTAATGACAGCCGATCCACTGATCTTACGCTCCTAAGATGTACATGAAGGGGTAACGGTCATGAGTATGAAACAAGTAAGAAAACAAATGCACATGAGACCATATAGACATAAAGCAAGTAATGATCACTAGTCATAATTATATATAGTTAATTGCACTTTCTTTTCTTTCGTTGCCAGAAAAAAATGTCTGGAAACCTCTACAAGACCTGTGGCTTAAGCATCACCATAGTCTAGGAGCTCAATCTTTCCCACTGCTTCACCTCAAGAGAAAAAAGAAACGCTACTAACTCATTTCCCGTTTGGATCCAATTTTCTTATATCATGGTAAACACTCACAAGTGCGAACCATATAACCCCACACTTTTCTTTCTCTTTTCTCTACAAGCATTCATGTTCATTAGTCATATCCATGATAAAACCATGTTTTCAAAAGTTTGTGTCCACAGCCTCTCGAAATTTCACATATCAAACAATTTCAGCAAGTAAAACAATGAAAGTGTAGTACGACATTTCTTCCCACTAGATAAAATTTGAGAACCGAAATGGTATCGCAAAATCATACTAAAATTCTTAGTGAAAGCCAACGCATAAGAATACAATTTTTAAAAATAATCATATCATCCGCAGCTCTCAATCGTTCCAGTAAATTCGCCCAATATAACACAAGTGCTGCTGCCGCGGGTAGGAAACAGTTTTACGATACTTCAAAACATATAGTATAACTTTTTCTTTGTTTCCTTCCTTACGTTGCACTAATTTATCCAGAAAATAGACTCAAAGAGGAACAAATTCATATAGTATTTGTATCAACATTCGTTTATATAAAATACCAAAAAATTCAACAACACAGGTATGTACATATATTATAAAACAGTTTATGTTACTTATCTCTTACTCAATTATGTCGTTTACCTTCTAATTTATTGCTGCTTTTCTTCAGTAAACTGGTTCTTAAACCTCTGATAATTTTTCCCTTGATGTATCACACTTAGTTAGCTAAGAATTTTAAATATTAAGCTTAAAAAATCACAACACCTTGTTGCCCCTATGTTGTTCTTCCTTGTTGCGTTTCTTTGTTGTTTCTATCCTTATCTCTTCCCACAGCAGTGATCAAATACTGAATAACCGACTTAGGCTCCTATTTAGATCCCTATGCCACGTGGTTTTACAATTTTATAAGGTTTAGATGATTAAACAATCATAATTTGTAACTAAAACATCATAATTAAATGTTAAGTCACCTTATTTCTTGTATCTTATCTTTCAATGTTATAGTCACATTTACCTTGTCAAAACTTACTCATTTATGCCTATAATCATGTATCATAATAAGAATTATTTTACTAAACATCATTTTTCATAATCGGTTAAAGTTTCAGAAATTTAGAGTCTCAGATACATCATCTTGTTTATTGTGGACTGCATTAGTTTCTTATTGGATCTATTTTATGAAAATCAATTTGATGCTCTCTCAGTGTTCAAATCGTATAAGAAATGATACAAAGACAATCATTGAAAAAGAAAATAATTCAACATGTAAAGACAATCGATTGACCTTGTGGTAAATATGTTATCTCGAGGTATATATGATAAAAAATTCAGTCATTTATTGATCACAAAGAGAGTACTAAGATGTATTATGACTTATGCATCTTCCTATTGTATTGAAGAACCAAAGAACCAATGTCATTATTTGTTTATGCCGAGAAGGATTATGCCAATTCTGATGGCTTGAAGAGTACTTCACTATTCATCTTCTATTTGAATCATTGACTTATGCATGAACGATTGTCATTTCTCTTGATCTAGAAAGAAGCAAGAAGTTGTTGCATAATCCATGACATAAGTAGAACATATTTGTACTGCTTATGCATCTTACCACAAATTGTGATAAGACTCAATTCACAAGGCTCAAGGAAATGATCGGATTGAATATGTTTGATGACTTTCGGAATCTCATTGTGTGCATGGTCGGGGCAGTGTTGGATGCACCATGAAGACAAGTAGAGGATGAAGACACATTCTAGCAGGAGAAAACGTTGTGGCGCTTTGATTAAATTGTGTCGATTGATAAATCGGGGGAAAACTCTAACCGAAGTGATGACTCTTTTTCTTTGTTTTCGCAATGTTTTCATATCGTTCTGGAATTCTATATCGATCCAAACTACCGTATACCAGCCGATACCAATTGTTATTTTAGTTTTTTTAAAAAATAATATTTGATTAGTTTTTTATAACCGGACTCTAAAAAACCCAGACACGACCCTAATACCCTGTACTGGACGATACAAAAAAAAATACCGGTACTATCCGGTATGAAAACAATTGTTTTTAGTTTGAAGCTTATAGATAAAATGTTTTATTCTCCTTTGTCAACTAGTAACCTTTATTCATGCTAAATCTTGCTCGAGTGATGTTGGCTTCTCTCTCAAGGATTCTTCATACTTAAGCTTAATATAGATTTGTTAAGTGTGAAGATCGATATTGTTACGATCGGGTACACTTGGATGATGCTGGAAAATGTTCTCGATCGGGCACTCCTAGATGACGATCGAACACACTTGGATGACGATCGACGTTGTTGTCGATCGGACACACTTATACGACGATCAATATTGTTTTCGATCGGTCAAGACGACCGAGTACTCAATGTCGAAGGTGATAAGAGACCAGCAAGAGGATATGAGATGAATAGGTCGAGGACCGAACCGAGACATGGCGAGACCGATCGATATAGAATGAGAGTCAGTTATGAAAATGAGTTATTCAAGAAAACAAGATTGTATGAAATTAGTATATATAGACGCATATATATGATTTAATTATAGAAAAATCATATATTTTGGTATGCTCAAATATTAAAAAAAAATTTTAGTTACCTTAATTATCTCCAACCACATATAAAGAGACCTTATGGTTCATTGTCATATATCTCTATATTCGAATTTCATCTTCATGTGTGTGTGCTGTATTCTTCTTCGTGATAGTGAATTTGTCCATTCCGCCGATCACGTGACTTTTACCCGTCTTGGGTTTTCACGTTAAACTTCTTGTATGGTTATTTTTCTTTTTATTTATTATCGTTTTCTAATTAATCTATCGAGTTTGAACGCACATGTCTCCCAACAAATTTGAAACAAAAAACCCTCTTCTAGGCATTAGTAGCCATCCTCTTGTGCATAGAGTTTTTGGAATAATTGGATCTGAGCAAATACTCACAAGGATGAGACAACAAGCTTCTTGCTCATGATATGTATATAGATGAAGAACAAATGAAAGAATCTTATTCACTTTCTTAATTAATCAACGTACGATTACATTGAACAAAGAGGAGAGCTCAGGAAAAAAATATGCATGACACTGATCGCCTCTTTTACATTTTTTAATAGCCGTACTTTTTAAAATATATGTTTGTTGACACTGATTCAAAAAGTTTTATGCATATAGCACCACTTTAACTGACACCTATTAAATATGTTATTAATTAGCTGTACAAAGAACCAAAGAAATTACAAAACTCGATGAAAATAAGGCTCAAAATGTTGAGAATCAATCACCAAATTTCAGAAAACCATCTAAATTTTGAAACTCATCTGATTGACCCTTGAACGAGTCAATAAAGTTTCTTAACCTGTTAGGTTAAACCCGTGACCAAAACTAAATCAATGAATGATGGATGTAGAAATTAGGGACGCATGGAAAGAGGAGAAGGAGAATGAGAATAGAGGGTATAGAAAAGAAAGAGGAAATCTGATAATGAAAATTTGATAATAGATTCGACGTCTTGAATCTAATACAATTCGGGTTATATAGCCATATTAATTGGGCTAGACCCATACAATATTACGATGTAATAAGAATCTAACACTAATGGATCAAAAGTGCATATACTTGCTTGGTAGCTGAAATTTGAGATGCTAACAAAGTCAATGTTTTAAATTTATAGTATATTGGAAATATTGGTCGTATCAATTCTGGTCTGTATTTTGACAAAATACTAGACGGTATGTTTTGAGCGGATCATGTCAGATCTAATTTGTTGGATTTAGGAAAAAAATAGATAACAAGCTTTTAGATTTTTTTAAAAAATTTTCGAATTACAAACAATATAAATTGATAATAACTTTTTAAAAAATTGTATATTTATTGTAGGTTAAAATAATTTAATTTGTTTTATTATTCCAGCGTATTCACGTATCATCAGCTTGTTCGATGTACGGCAATGGCTTTTTAAAACATTGGATAAAGTTAAGAGACACATTCAAATCTACCTTTTAAAAAATTAGTAGAATAAACAAAAGTTACAAGTGAAACATGTGGTTATAAAAAAACACATGGCCCAGCTATTATTGATTGGACCCCAGTTCCAGGATTGTGGGCCACGGTATAAATATTTTATGGGCTTTATTCACATGGCCCTATTAAAATAATAACAATTTAGCACGTTAATAGGGTGGGCATCGGTCAGTCCAATCCGTACAAACATGTCAATCATTGTATGCGTTGGGTCACTATTTTCGACCCGTCAACCCGTATGGGTTGATCCGTACGGGTTGAAGTGAGCCAATTTTGAATTTTTTTTTTAAATTTTAAAGTTAAAATTGAATGTTTTTTAATTTTAGGGTTTATGTTTTTCAACCCGTTGACGGGTTTGGCGGTACTTTCAACCCGTCGGGTCAACCCGTTGACGGGTCAAGAAAAATTCTCAACCCGTTGGGCCGGACCCATTCCCACTCCTACACGTTACTATAACATTTTCATAAAAAATAAAGTCCATTACCTCAATCAATATTCACTTTGAATAAGAGTCATAATAATCTAAATAATAGTAATATCCGTAAATATATGTTGTAACTTGTAAGTGTGTCAACATAAAATTAGTAAAATCAAAATAGATCAAATCCCAAAAATTTAGTAAACCAAACTAAAAAAAACAAAGTTACAACATATTTTTATATAAATAAATATAATATCATTATATATAATTAAAATAATAATTTAATAATATTATAATCAATTAGTAAATGTATTATAAATTCAAAACATTATAGCATTTTAAAAAAATAAACACTCAAAACTTTAATAGACTTTTCACTCCCTAATAATATCAATTTAGAATTCTTCGAAGAAGAAAAAAAAATAGTATGATTTATATGTAACAAATATGTTAAAGAAACTCTTTCAAATACAACAAATAAAGATTCTATCGTTTACTAAAAGATCACCTTTTAATTTATAGAGCATTATAGCATCACACTAACAATATAACAAACTTCAAACCAAAATATCAAACAAATATGAATACGAATAAAAAGCTTCAATGAAATAAAAATACTAAGAAATTATAGAATGGCCCTAGGTTTTGAGAAATCTTTAATTAGCTTTTTTTCTTTATTTACTGTTTGGAGTAGTCTAACCTATGGTTTTTCAACGATTCAACAGTTCGTGAACAATATGTGTTTGGCTGTTATCTGATCATGTTTGTTCATTCGAATAAAATATGAACATTGTTCGAACATTATTTTTTGTTCGTTTATAATTTGAACGAGCACAAACACTTTCGTGGACAAATTCTAACATTCGTGAACAAATATATTATTTAAATTAATTTGTATACTAATAGATTATTATAATATTTAAGTTTGAAAATCTTTACAAAACTTTGTAATGTTGTTAGTAAGTTAGTATTCTTTTTATTTTGTGAAAAATAATTGTTTGATTATTTATTCAGTCATTAATTTTTGTATGGTTTTTTTTGTAATACAACAAAATTTGATTTTGGTGAAATTCGTACAAATAGTACAACATGTTCCAACAAATCATACGAACAAACTATTCTAACGAACATGAATATTCACTTAATAATTTGAATAATGTTCAAACATATTTTTACGTTGGGATAAAATATTAAAAAACATGAACATGTTTGAATACAAATATGAATAAACATGAATACAACGAGTTCGGATAGAATATCAACCCTTGCCTAACCTAGGGGTGGGAACGGGTCCGACCCAATGGGTTACAGGTCGAACCCGTTGAACCCGTCAACCCGTACGGGTTGGCCCAACGGGTTGAGAATTTTTCTTGACCCGTCAACGGGTTGACCCGACGGGCTGAAAGTACGGCCCAACCCGTCAACGGGTTGAAAAACCTAAACCCTAAAATTTTAAAACATTTAATTTTAACCTTAAAATTTAAAAAAATAATTCAAAATTGACCCACTTCAACCCATCAACCCGTACGGATTGACGAGTTAAAAATCACGATCCAACCCATACAATGATATTTAGCGGATCAACCCACGTGTTGACCTGTTTATACACGTGTTAGGCCGACCCAACGGGTTGGGTTGGCTCATGCCCACCCCTAACCTAACCCATCCGTCCAAATATTTAAAAATATTTGATGGTTTGATATATAAATATATATATATAATCCATTATTTAAAATCAAACTCGACTAACATATATTATTTATTATATATTAGTCGTGTTATATCAAAACCCAAATTATTAAAATTAAACCAACAAAAAAATCGGTTTCATTTTATCAAAACCAAAACTACCAAAATCCAAAACTAATGTACCCAAACACAAAAAATGGGTAGATCTTATTTGGTTTCGGGTTAACCATTCAATTGACACCCCTATTAGTTGTCATTGTTATAATATCATCATATAAAATAATATTAAAAAATAAATATATAATACCATGATTCTATTTAGATTAGTACTTATCTCCTAAGCCAGCCAAGCACGACACCTTGCCATTTGTTCTTACTTGAGAATTGGACATCTAACTAATAATTATTTTTTAAGAAGTTAAATAATTAGTAATTAATTAATATATTGGAAATATAATTGTCGCATTTTATTTGACATTATATATTGATTGATTTATATGAGAGATGATTATATTTATCTCAAATTGAATTTGTGATAAAATTTGGATTAGTTTATTAGAGGAAAATCATATCATAGTAAATTATCCTTCCATTATATATTACATTTATGTCATAATTTCGATCAAATTCTATATTTTTAACCATTTACTATGAACTTGTTTTTATAAATAATATAATTAGATAACGGATAATTACTATACATTAACAAACAAAATGTCACTAATTAATTTTAGGGTTCGGTTCTAAGAAGCCGACTGGGCTCGCACCCTAGCCGCCCAAGACGTCGACTCGGCTCGGCTGCCACGCCGCCGCTTCAGCTCATCCAACTGGCTCCTCCAGTCCCACCCCGCTCTCCCATCATTTTCACTCCTCTGTTAATTAATTAATTAATTATCATTATTAAACAATAATTAATAATAATTACAGATGTAGCGTCTTACTTGAGTATAACGCTGAGCTTTTCTTCCCGATCTCCGGCCGGCCAGGTCGCCGTCGTACGAAGCTTTGCTCTGTGGATTCGAAAGCGTTTCATACGCATCATGTACCAAAATAAACCTTCTAGTATTCTGATCAACTCTCTCCGGCGGAGATACGTCGGGATGATACTTCCTCGCCATCTGTTTATAAGCTTTCTTGATGTCGGAGAAAGTACTTCCGGTCGCCGGAATTCCCAGAATTTCGTAAAACGTTTCGCTAGTTTCCTGCGCGTAAAAAGCTTTAAAAGATACAGATTCACGGCGAGTACCCGCTGTTTTTCTCGCCGGAATTCTAGAATTGGCGACGTGAGAAGCGAAGGAAAGGGAAGAAAGCTTGTCGCAAATTGGGTTTCCGGCGGGGTTTGAGTAGAGAGGAAGCGTGTGCCCCGCTCTTGAGAGTAAAGTTGCAGAGGTCATTTCCGATGGATCGTTGTTTTGGCTGTGAAGGGTTCTTTACTTGTGTTGTGATTTTATAGGAAGAGTAAGAGCTTCTGGTTATGGATGACGAAGCTTACTTTTGGATAAGACTTTTAAGAGTGTGCTGTCAGTGCGCGAAATCTGCATTTAATTTAAAAATTATAATAAATAATAAGATGATATATATAACCTTCTACAAAATTATAAATATTATACGTTTTTTTAGCAATAATATATATTTGTAGCTCTCAAACTTTAATTAAATGCATATAATATATCTTAAGTTTCTAATATTGTTTATCATTGACAACGAACTCATTAATATTTTATATTTTATGCACAATTCTCAAACATCATTTGTTAATTTTGTATAATTTTTCAAATTAGAGTTATTTGTGTACGTTGAGGATCACTTATGTTAACGGAAAATGTTTTTCAATTTAAGGGATAGCGGGTTATTAAAATGTCAGAGGTAAAAAACAAAAGATATTGATAACTTTATGTGTTATTATTGTAATTTCGTAAGTTAAAAGTATGACTTTTACACAACTCGTAAATTTGAGGACTACTTATGCAACTTTCTCTATTTTTTAGAGAAAATAAATAATAATAATAACAATAACAATGTAACATGATGGGACCAAAACAATTGGGAATAATTTCTTCTAAGGTTGAAAGCGGTATTTAATAAAATATTATTGGATCAAAATAATAATTATATTCTTATAATTTATATAGTTTACATTAATAGTTGTCATATTAAATACCTAATATTCGATAAATATCAATTGTTCATCATAACGAGTTTTGTTATGATGGAAAGGTATATAGTTGGTGAAGATATTATTTGGAAAATATTTTAATTTATCCATCAGATCAATTGAATCATTAATTTTGAAGCAAAATAATACGATCTTCTCGCAAAAATAGGCCAATCTTGAAATCATTCATGATCTACTGTAAATTAGGTCGAACCGAGTTCAAGGCAAAGAATCGGTAAAAAATGGTTATGAATTTTTGGCTTGAAGTTAATAGTCTAAAGTTAATGAGCTAGAAATTAGTCTCCAAAGTTATGTAATTTTGGTACTTAAACTGTAATTTGACATCTTAGTTCATATACTTTGATAGTTTTGGCAAAAAGTCCTAAAAATTTCAAAAATTTTGCAAATTGGAAAGCTATGTGACAAAATTAGTCTCTTAAATTTGAGGATCAATTTACCATACACATTAAACTTTTAAACCATATTTTCCAAAAATTTACAAAGTATAAGGACTAATTTTGCTAAAAAACAAAACTTGGGATTAGTTTTGCATTTTAAAAACTTCGATTACTAGTTTTAAAAAAATTAAGAAACTTTGAGGATCAAATATATCAAATGATTGAACCTTTGGGGACATTTATATTAATACTCAAAATTATGACAATATAGTTTATTGTCATAATTGTTTGAGTATCGAATTGACATTTATATTAATATTTTAGAGAAATCTTATTTTAAGTTGATTTGAACTGATATCGATCTTTGTATCGTTAGCTTAAAATGAATTTACCAATTACTTTTCCATTATGAACTCACGCACACACACGGTGGAATAGAATTAACACCAAAAACTTTTACGTAGAACCCGAGTACCTGGAGAAAATCACAGACCAACACCGGTTAATCCACTATCACCGAATCACCAACAGATTACACTTCAAGATATATGGAGTTCTTGACACACTGAAAATGAGCAACAAACAATAAAGATTATCTCTGCAAAACTCATTTGCAGCCTTTAATGTTCTTCCGTGTATAAATACATTTTTGGAAATGGGCCTAGGTTTAAGGTCAATTTCCTCCTCTGGCAACCGGTCAGTATCAGACCATCCGACCACGCTCGGTATCTAGGTTATCCAATCTCGTTAGATATCTTCCTTTACTTCTGACCACAGCTTGGTATCTTGCCTTCAGCTGACGATACGGTAGCTGCCACCAAAGTCTTCATCTGCTCTAAGGCTGAAACTTGTGACAAACGCCATCCTGTCGACCATACAGATTTTTCATCATGTGTCGACCTGCAATCCGTCGATCGCTTGTGTTGACCTGCACTATGTCGATCGTCTATGTCGATCTGCAGTCCATCGATCGTCTCTGTAAACCTGCAGATCATCGATCGCATGTGTCAATCCGCAGTCCCGTCGACCGTACCCAGAAATTGGTTCCACACTCAACATGTATAATTTATTTTTGAGTATTTTATATCTATTTATGTGAGTGAATAATTGAAATAAAATTAAAATTTAACAATTAAATAAAAAAATTACATTATCTACGGCATTGGATCAGTGAGGACCGGATTATGCCACCACGTCAGATTTATAATTATGACAGTTAGTCGTTTTCTGTTGCATTTCTATTTTTTCCTTGTCTTTTTATTATTATTTATCCAAATTGAACGTGTATATCCTTTACTTGTTATAAAAATAAAAAGAACTTTTATAATTATTTTTTAGTCCCTACAAAGTTCTGAATTTGATTATGTGGTACTAAACTTTCTTTAATTGCAATTTGAATTTCCTCTTCCTAGGAAAGTTTTTGTGTAGCTTTTTAAACTAAGCCATTGTCTGGCTAAGAGAAAATAAAAAAACCAAAAAGTCAAGAAGATATTTAACAAAAGTAATGCACATTAAGAGTTGACAACAACAAGGAACCAAACATGTTACTTATATGAATAAAAATAAATCATAATTAGTATACGTATAGCATTTCAGATACGTGTAAAATTAATTGTACTATCGTATTTTCATTGTTTTGTATAGTTTGCTGGTAATTAATATGAAATTATAAGAAAGTAATAAATTTTAATTTGAAAAAAACCAAAATTGAGAAAAAAACTCAGTAGACAACTTAATGGTGATGTTTGGAAACCCAGTCCATCGTCCGGTGCGGTGAATGTACCATTGTTATATTCTATTTTTACCAAACATCATTAATAATTGCGTTCGTGTGACCGCAGAAAACAACTGTGAGTTCACAGTTGGGTTAACCCAACGGCCACCAGAACGCACCTGTCAAATGTCAATTTTACAATTGATAAATTATAGTTTATTTTTTTAAAAAAATAATTTTGATCAATAACTTCTTTTATTCTATCAATTACGTGTTCAAACTATAAATATATATATAACAATTTAAAAATGTAGTTTTGAAATAACGAATTTATCATAAAATAATATGAAATATAATTTTTAAGTTATAAGCAATTATTTAAAAATAAGGGAAAAAAAGTCATTATATGACATCACGATCACTGCATCGCTGTTTAAAAAACAGTTTTTTAAAATCACGATCAATTCATATCACAGCACAATACAATCATTTCACATCACCGCTATTTGTCAAACGATGTTCCAAACGTACCCAATATCAAAATGAAGGTGTGAAAACTATATTGGTAACTCAAGATACGAGTTATTTCAAATACCCAATCTATTGAAGATACCGATTATTTGTAATTACTCGGGGATCAAGATAATTAAAGATCACTAAAGATGACCTCAATAACATATTGCCTCATCTATTCATAGAAAAAAATATCTAATAATTCGTGCGCTAGTATTCTTTTATATAATAAAACAATATTCCACGATTATAATATTGTCAATTCATGAACTCCATGTCAATCGACTCATTTCATAGCAATAATCCTAAGTATGCCTACCTCGTTAATTGAGCACCATCGACAACGAAGATTGCTTGACCTATGATTAAGCCCTATTACTCGACATATTTGTATATAGCTCGACTTCATTGTTGGGAAAATTCTCTCATCCGGAGAAGAAAATAATTCTCGTTATCCGGAGTCAAACCAAATTAATGCGATGAGAACCGAATGTAAACGAAGAAAAGTAAAAGACACTAGATTTAATGTGGAAACCTAAAACCGGGAAAACCACGTGACCGATAAACCTCGATCGTAAACTCACTATCACAAGAAGAATATGAGACAATATGTTATGCTAATGATTGAATGATACAATTGTGTTCATGAATCTCACTATTTATAGAGTCTAAATTATTATCTAATCTATGAAATATTCTCTTTACATATCTTTAACCACATCTTTCATATATCTAGTTAACAAGATATATTTCAATATATTTTTCTATATATATAACCAGCAGAATATATCTCCATATATTATTCCATATATGTAACCAACAATATATATTTCAATATTTTATTCCATATATTAAATGGGTAAATTAAGAAATGATATTTTCTTTCGATATTTTTAAATCTCGATCAAAGTCTAATATGAACGATATCAAATAGACTCATCATAATCATCTGAAATCGGAATAATTGATCGGTAGACGGGACCGATCAACACACTCCTTCATGTTAGCTTTTCCAGGTCGATAATACCCGACATCGAGCCTTTCAACTATCACATGATATTCATTCCTAACATTCATATAGTTCTAATAACAATCAACCCAACTCAATTCAAAAAATCAGACAGATCGCGTATTTCACACCTTACTATACATAAAAACATGAAAATAGAGATACGACCAATACGATGACAATGAACCATAAACTAACCCATGAATTTTGTTGCAAGGTTCCGACAAACCACATCTTTCATTAGTCAACTTTATGGTAGAAATTATCAATCTTGGAGACATTCCACACGAATTACCAAATTGCTTGAGAATCAATTTCTCAAGCAATAATTGTTTCTTATTTTTCAAATATGAAGTTAATGAAATAGAAATTATGTTTTCATTCGCGATTGTTGAGATTTTGTACACAACTATTATTGGAATTGCTCTATTCTCAAGAATTGTAAATTCAAAATTATTATGTGTTTAAATTCATATAAATATTTAAATTATACAATTATTTGAAACCCGTGTACCAATTAATTTGACTAATAGAAGATATTTTCAATCTACATATCAAATTGATCCCAAAAAGTTGGTTTTGTTAACCTTCGAAAAGACTAAAATGAATTTTATGAGTTAAAATCAAAATAAAAATTGGGACAAAAATATGCAGTACTAGTGTGATTATGTTGTAAATTTTAACTTATGGTGTATTCTGTGTGCATTATGAGAATATAAATGTGTTTTCAGAATAGATTGTTAGAATGTATTTATAGAATGTGAATCTATTAAAGTGTTCTGCATGATAAATAATGAATAATGAAATAAGAATGATGTTCTGTAAAAAATGGTTATGAGAATGCATTCTGAATACTAAAGTACTATTATACCCTTATATTTATAGAAAATAAGATTTATTTAATTAGAAATAAGTAGAGGTGTTCATTCAGTAAATACCGAACTGAATTTCAATTACCAAATATCGAATAAATCATAAAATTATCTACCGAATACCGAACCGAATTTTATCGGTTCGGTAAATACCGAAATGTTACAGTTCGGTTTCGGTATTTACCGAAATACCGAATTTTATAATTCGGTATCGGTTCGGTAAAAAAAATCGGTAAACGGTTTGGTATTTGGTTTTTACCAAATAGTGAACACCCATAGAAATAAAGGATTCTATCATAAGGGTAGTTTGGTTAGAGATTTTTTAAAATGCATTCCAGAAATTCAAAATGAGAGATTATCGTCATTTTGCGTTGAAGAAGGAAATTCATAACGTGTTTTAAAAATGAATTGTCATAATGAGAATGAAAACGTTGGGGTGTTCTGTAAACGAATCCAAAATACATTTTAAAAATGACAACGCATTCTGATAATGCAATCATAACACGCACTTAATGTTTTGTATTACTATTATATGTTTAGTTATTTTATAAAACAAAAACTAAAAAAAATTAACATTTAAAGTGTATTTGATCATAATTTCTTAACTAAAAATCTATTGTTTCACTTGATGAGAACTCTGGGGCCTGCTATCCCGAACTGGAGACCTAAGCCATTTTGGGTCGGTCAATGTGACGGAAGACGAACCTAAAAGACCCAATATTTGGCAGAAGTTCGGCCCATTTAAGGTAATAATGTCCGAAGACTCATATAGCTAAGGAAGCACGAATGCCCAATTAATTAGCAGGACCGAAGGTTATGCTAACAACGACTTTAGGAAGAGGATCGATCCAAAACGGTTATAGGCGGGGCAGCTAATAGTTGTCATGCGTTTTGTTATGCAATAACGACGTTTTCAGAGACAGTTACAGAGCATTTTCCATGCATGGTTTCCCCTCTATAAATACGAGATCCATTGGCTAGCTCGAATGATCCTTTTTCATGCGTGCAACCATTACTCTCGTCAGTTTGGCTCTAGTCATTCCCTTAGTCATTTTCTTACGCCTATAATCCGTTATAAACTTAACTGTTCTACTAATGAATTCGGCTAAGAGTATTCTTACTCTTAATTAGATGATTTTTCCTTTTTTTCAGGGATTTTCCACGTTAAATTGTTTGTTGTTGCTTTATTTGCATTTTTATTATCGTTCCCTCAATTCAAACAAATCAAAAACATGTTTAATCTATTGTGAACCGGTTGACTGTTGATACTTAAGTTTTTAAAGTGGTATCCGATTATAATTTCTTAACTAAAAATCTATTGTTACACTTATCCATTATCCGACCCCAGTCTACGCATACTCTGGAGCACAATCTACTTTAGTAACAAAACATGACCAAACATTTGTGTGTATCACCATAGAACTGAGAGAACCTTCGCCTGAAGGATATGAAGTTTGCTACAAGATTCTATTAAATTTCTAGAATCAAGTCAATTTTATGTGGAAAGTATGCACGAATATAGCATATAAGGAAGAAGAGCACACTTAGGGCTGTTATTCGATCCGAATGAACCAAACTATTTATATTCATTTTCGTTTNTCCTTCATGTTAGCTTTTCCCGGTCGATAATACCCGACATCGAGCCTTTCAACTATCACATGACATTCATTCCTAATATTCATATAGTTCTAATAACAATCAACCCAACTCAATTCAAAAAATCAGACAGATCGCGTATTTCACACCTTACTATACATAAAAACATGAAAATAGAGATACGACCAATACGATGACAATGAACCATAAACTAACCCATGAATTTTGTTGCAAGGTTCCGACAAACCACATCTTTCATTAGTCAACTTTATGGTAGAAATTATCAATCTTGGAGACATTCCACACGAATTACCAAATTGCTTGAGAATCAATTTCTCAAGCAATAATTGTTTCTTATTTTTCAAATATGAAGTTAATGAAATAGAAATTATGTTTTCATTCGCGATTGTTGAGATTTTGTACACAACTATTATTGGAATTGCTCTATTCTCAAGAATTGTAAATTCAAAATTATTATGTGTTTAAATTCATATAAATATTTAAATTATACAATTATTTGAAACCCGTGTACCAATTAATTTGACTAATAGAAGATATTTTCAATCTACATATCAAATTGATCCCATAAAGTTGGTTTTGTTAACCTTCGAAAAGACTAAAAATGATTTTTATGAGTTAAAATCAAAATAAAAATTGGGACAAAAATATGCAGTACTAGTGTGAATATGTTGTAAATTTTAACTTATGGTGTATTCTGTGTGCATTATGAGAATATAAATGTGTTTTCAGAATAGATTATTAGAATGTATTTATAGAATGTGAATCTATTAAAGTGTTCTGCATGGTAAATAATGAATAATGAAATAAGAATGATGTTCTGTAAAAAATGGTTATGAGAATGTATTCTGAATACTAAAGTACTATTATACCCTTATATTTATAGAAAACAAGATTTATTTAATTAGAAATAAGTAGGGGTGTTCATTCGGTAAATACCGAACTGAATTTCAATTACCAAATATCGAATAAGTCATAAAATTATCTACCGAATACCGAACCGAAGTTTATCGGTTCGGTAAATACCGAATTGTTACGGTTCGGTTTCGGTATTTACCGAAATACCGAATTTTATAATTCGGTATCGGTTCGGTAAAAAAAATCGGTAAACGGTTTGGTATTTGGTTTTTACCGAATAGTGAACACCCCTAGAAATAAAGGATTCTATAATAAGGGTAGTTTGGTTAGAGATTTTTTAAAATGCATTCCAGAAATTCAAAATGAGAGATTATGGTCATTTTGCGTTGAAGAAGGAAACTCATAACGTGTTTTAAAAATGGATTGTCATAATGAGAATGAAAACGTTGGGGTGTTCTGTAAACGAATCCAAAATGCATTTTAAAAATGACAACGTATTCTGATAATGCAATCAAACACGCACTTAATGTTTTGTATTACTATTATATGTTTAGTTATTTTATAAAACAAAAACTAAAAAAAATTAACATTTAAAGTGTATTTGATCATAATTTCTTAACTAAAAATCTATTGTTTCACTTGATGAGAACTTTGGGGCCCGTTATCCCGAACTGGAGACCCAAGCCATTTTGGGTCGGCCAATGTGACGGAAGACGAACCTAAAAGACCCAATATTTGGCAGGAGTTCGACCCATTTAAGGTAATAATGTCCGAAGGCCCATATAGCTAAGGAAGCACGAATGCCCAATTAATTAGCAGGACCGAAGGTTATGCTAACAACGGCTTTAGGAAGAGGATCGATCCAAAACGGTTATAGGCGAGGCAGCTAACAGTTGTCATGCGTTTTGTTATGCGATAACGACGTTTTCAGAGACAGTTATAGAGCATTTTCTATGCATGGTTTCCCCTCTATAAATATGAGATCCATTGGCTAGCTCGAATGATCCTTTTTCATGCGTGCAACCATTACTCTCGTCAGTTTGGCTCTAGTCATTCCCTTAGTCATTTTCTTACGCCTATAATATGTTATAAACTTAACTGTTCTACTAATGAATTCGGCTAAGAGTATTCTTACTCTTAATTAGGTGATTTTTCCTTTTTTTCAGGGATTTTCCACGTTAAATTTTTTGTTATTGCTTTATTTGCATTTTTATTATCGTTCCCTCAATTTAAACAAATCAAAAACATGTTTAATCTATTGTGAACCGGTTGACTGTTGATACTTAAGTTTTTAAAGTGGTATCCGATCATAATTTCTTAACTAAAAATCTATTGTTACACTTATCCATTATCCGACCCTAGTCTACGCATACTCTGGAGCACAATCTACTTTAGTAACAAAACATGACCAAACATTTGTGTGTATCACCATAGAACTGAGAGAACCTTCGCCTGAAGGATATGAAGTTTGCTACAAGATTCTATTAAATTTCTAGAATCAAGTCAATTTTATGTGGAAAGTATGCACGAATATAGCATATAAGGAAGAAGAGCACACTTAGGGCTGTTATTCGATCCGAATGAACCAAACTATTTATATTCATTTTCGTTTGTATTTTATTCGAACGATGATTCATGCTCGAATATTGTTCAAATACTTATATGAATGCTTATGTTCGTTCGAATAACATATTCAAACATGAATGATCTATTTAATTTTTTGAGTTTAATATTAAATTCATTATAATAAAATTGATTTTTTAGATTGAAAATTAAAAAGATATAATTTCATATTTAGAGAAAAATAAGATAGAAACATTATAACATTTATAATTCTATAAAAAATGAAAAAATATGAAGATATAATGTGAAATATGATAGATAAATGTTTTTTTAATTATACTATTTAATAATATATTTACATTAAATATAAATAAAATATAAATTCTTCACGAAAATGTTCATGCTCGTTTAAATTATAAACGAACATGAAAAAATATTCAAACAAAGTTCATATTTATATTAGAATGAACGAACACGATTATATTCTACCTGAACACATTTCTAACACGAATTTTTCGGATCGCATGACCACAATGCGAAAGACTTGAACAAGTCATTTACTATAGATCGCATTTCCACTTATAAACCAATCAAATCCACATCAAAATTCTGATGTGGGACAATTCTTTCATATTCAACAGATATTACGACCCTTACCCCGTCATGGGAATACAACTTATAAATTGGACCTCCACCATTTCTTTCATGTTTAACTTTTGAAAAAACACATCCGCCCTTCCTGTATTTTGTTACCTCTAACGTCGGAGTTTTCCTCGGCGAGACTCTCACCCCAACCCTTGCATATCTTGGCTTGACGCCTAGTTCCCCGTCACAACAAACCGAGCAACCAACTACTCGTCAATTGAATGGGGTCTCATATTACTGACGCCACTTTGGAAGACATCTCTTAGTTTTGTCGACAATTTCCAACATTTAATCATTGGGGTCAAGGATCGCCTTAAAGCTATCTGTAATATTGTCTGCACCCAAAACTATTTCTGCCATATAAATCTCTCTACACATCATCATTCCCTCACATTCACATCATATTCTCTTTCAACTTCTAAAATTTCTCGCTCATCCACATCATTTTTTATTTCTCTTTCATCTACATCATCTCATCTCTATAAATTTCATTTTATCTTTCTATCTCATTATATTTATTTATTTACTATTCAATTTATCAATAAATATTATGTTTTAATTTTAATATTTTAAATTTCGATGATCTCGATGATTAAACATTATTTTTTAAAAATTTACATCGTTGTATGTATTATATTTCAATATTTCGATTGTATTTATTTTCATTGTTTCGTACTCATTTTTAATATTTCGATTTCAAAATAGTCTAATTTTATCTAATATTAGACCATTTATCTTATCAAAATAAAATTATAAATTTTATAATATTTATTTATTAAATTATTAAAAATTATATTTTTAAAATAAATTTTAAAAAAATATATTAAAATAATAATGAACACAAATGACGCTCAAACCCTTGTCCATGAAACGTATTTTTCCATGGAGGTGTGGGCGCCCATGTAACTTGGTGGAGAGAGGTAATATCACATTCTCAAATCTTCCTACACCATTAGCTACAATACCTAATGCAGGTCTCCAAGAGGAGCTTGGAGACGAATATCAAGTGGAAAGAAGAATTGCTAATGCTCCTCTTCACCTAGCTTAGACAAATGAAAAGTATTAATTCAGTTTAGGAAGCTATAACTAAAACATTGTAGAAGAAAAACAAGGTCTCTCTTAAATATAAAAATTCAGGATTCAATGGGCCGAGAGGGTGTCGGCGTGACGCATTCCATAAGAGAAATGAATCATATTGAAAATGCTAAGTTCTGCCAATTACTTGTGATATCGCTCTTCTTATAAACTTGATTTTTTGTATTTCCACAACCGATGTTAGATATATTTCAACACTAAACCTATGCGGCACCGACACGTTCGATCGACTCGGTACGACACGATACGACTCGGCAATATTGTAAGAATCGGATTTTCGACTCGACTATTATTTTTAAATAAAATAATATTAAAATTTGTTGAGAGTTACATAAATTCTAAGTTTTAAACTACAAATATTTTATCAATTTATTATATAAGAGAATTCAATTTTATAAAAAATGAATATAATTGTTCTATTCATGTCTCACAAAAAACAATCATATTTCGATACATTATCGCTTAAACGATTAATTCACAAGTAGATAGATTATATGACAAAATCGTGAATGCATACAAGTCATTTTTCTAACAAAGAAAAAATATAATTAATGAATAAATCAAAACAACGTCATTTTGTGTCAAGAGTCGTAGTAAGTCGACTTGGTCCGACACGGGTGCGTGAGAAAAATTGGAGAGTCCGTGCAGCCGAGCACTAAACCATGAGGGAAAAACAAGAGAAATAAGAAGAGACAATGCATGAATTATTTATTGCCGTTTAAAGGAGAATTTCACATCGAAAAGGTATTCACTAACACTCTATTGCTACTCCATCACATATCTAGGTAAGAACACTTTACTTTTCTAGGCATAAAGTGACGAAAATAATTCAAGAAATGGACCTTTCTATACAAGATTTTGTTATAACAAGCTATTCATCATTGATTTCTCTTAATAATTCAGTTGCATTTCACAGAATATATAAACAAGTCGGCAAATACCAACAATACTCCGGCCTCATTTGCATAGATCATAAAAAACGAGAAATTTAAAGGGTGAGATGCAAATTTGGTCATCATATTTTTGCAATTGTGACAAATCATATCTCTATACTTTATATGGTAAAACTGGTCCTCCCACTTTCAACATTTGCAAAATTGGTACTCCAAGTTTTATGTATGTGACAAATTTAATCCTCGAACTCTGTAATTTGTGCAATTGAAGTCTTTGAACTTTGATAATGGTATATTTGGTCCTCGTAATTTCAAAACTTTGGCAAATTTGATCCTTTCTCGGATCTACATCACAAACCGATTGAAACTCTTCTAAAAAATATAGTCACAACCCATAGATCGAATAAGATAACCTACTTTCACAGCTTCGCCGAAGTAAGCAACGAAACCGATAGAAACGCATAGACATAGTTCTTGAATTAAAGTTGAGAGAAACACATAGACAGTGTTATTGAATTAACGTCTAACTTAGAATGATCAATTTTGCCAGTTTTTAAAAACTACGGGGACCAAATTGCTACTGCGCGTAAACTAAGGGGATCGATTTTGTTTGATTTAATATTGGGGACGATTTTGCCAAATGATCAAAACTAGGAGGATGAATAGTGCAAATTATCCAAAGTTCATGACTAAAAACGCCACAAATAAACTTCGATGACCAAAGACGTCATTTTCTCAAATTTAAACGTCAAACGGGATATATCTTGAATGAACAAACAATCATAATGCAAATATAGATCGATATGTTGCGTACGAGACATGACCAAATGAAAACTAAACCAACATACAAAAGATATGGGAGGACAAATCCAATGTAATCAACACCGATCACTTACAAGTAAAAAAGTAGCCTCTCATTGACACTTCATTGAAGCTAAATCACCAATTATTCCGTCATAACAGGCTTATTCTCGTTCGCCTTCGGTCTCTGTTCTTTTGGTTTTTGATCATCAGTTTTCCTACAATACGAACATACCCCAGTTTCACAATACAAAAATTACGTCCTTAAGCTACTAAAACAAACAAAGAGTAATTGCAAACAGGCATTCCTCTTAAACAAAATACATCAGCAACCAATGAAAAAGTGTAGATCGAACAAAATCAACATTATTTTAAAAATCTAAAAAATCGGAATAAAAAAATCAAATGTAGCAAAAATATACATAAACAACAATATAGGAATTGAAAAGTTGCGTTTGAAAATTACTTCTTATCCTAAGAGCCACCCTTCTGGCTGAGGAATGACCGGAAAAGAGGAGAATTCACATCGTAAATCATTCGCCTCAAAATCTTCAAAGCTCAAACCCTAATTCGATTTTCCCCTGTAAGATAAAGAAAACCAAGGCACTGCATTTGGGGCTCATAAAACATTTTTTATTGGTTTTGAAATTTTAAAACTTTATATACAATTTATAAATTTTGATATCGTTTTACATTATTTTAAATATTGGGAACAATTAATTTAATTTTTTCATTATATTATATATATATATATATATATATATTTGGTAGTTCTCTACTCTAATTTCAATTGAAAATGAATCATTTTACCTAATCCTTTGGCAGTACTTGAATGAATCAAAATTGCTTTGTTTTAGGTTTTACAAAACAAGATCTTTATTTATTTGATGATGTTTTACATTTACATGTGGAAACCAAAAAATACACTTGTTTTATTTGATCAATTTTTGGATAACAAAAAACTTAACAATTTGTTGTATGATGGACACATTGATGGCACAATTAGCTAGTAGTGATTTGTGATATAAAACAATTATTTTTCATTGTTAATGTAATTTTTTTATTCTTACAATGAAATAACTAATCATTTGTATTTTGATAATAATATAATGAAAGTCTTCTTGAACTATTTCTTATTTTCTATTTTTATAGTTTTGGATTTTGTTTAAAATTAAAATTTTTAAAAGTAATTTATCTGAAATATTCGATATATCGCTTGCATCACTAAATACCGATTACCAATACACCTGTCTTCATCCTCTTTATAATTATATCGTTATAAACAATTGATTTGTTTGAAACTCCAATAAGAATAACGGTGTGGTGAGATGGCAAAATTATGATTCTTTTAAGGTACACAAAACAAAATAATAATTACGATTGTATTATAGTTAAAAAACTTCGATTTGATTGTCCCGGTTAAAACCAACTATATCTATATCGTAATTTTAGAAATGACTATATTACCCTTGATTTTACAATTAAATAAAAACATTTTTTTTACATTATCAATAATAAAAGGGTTTATTAATATTTTACAAAAATCACGATTATAATATCATAATTTTATCAAACACATTTAAAAACTACTATCATTATATCTCACCATACCACAATTTTAAAAAATTATACCAGACAAACCCAATATAATCCAAACTCCACACTATATTACATGTTTTAGTTTAAAATGATATCAATAATAAAAAGGTATATTAATATTTTACGAAAATCATGATCATGATATCATAATGTTATCAAATACATTTAAAACACTACGATCATTACATCTCACTACACCGCAATTTTTAAAAGTTATACCAAACAAACTCAATATAATCCAAACTCCACACTATATTACATGTTTTAGTTTAAAATGAGCAACAAAACAAGTGTTTTTTTTATAAATACACTAAACAATGGAGTTAACTCAAACCTCAAGCAGACTTCTCACATCATGTAAAGCACCAGCAGAATTTCTGTAAAGAACCACCAATATAAGCAACTTAACTTACTTAGGTTAATTTACATGGTGAGTGTCCTCAGATATAACGTATAAGAAAGAAGAAACTACATCGTAAAAGACTTGAACACGTCATTTATAATGGTTCACAATCCCTCTTATAAATCAATCTAACTTATATCTCACTTCTGATGTAGGATAATTATTCATAGTTCAACATAACTGACCTTAAAATGATTGCCTTTTGAGAAACCTTGTCTGCGTATCTTATTAGGATGTCGTGGAGTATTTCCGCACAATTTTCTTTCGTTACGAATTTTGTCGAACATGCCTGTTATGTCTGCAGGAGGATGTTTGTTGTTCAATTGATCCAATGCTGGAACAGCTGCCTCTACATCAGGCTACAAAATGATACAAAAATCATAAGAAACTCAGTAGTATAAGATACACTAATTGTTGAATATTATAAAGTCTAGTCGAAATTACGATGAGAGAGCGTGAACAAATGAAATTAAGAGAAGGATGTTAAACATTAAAAAGATTTGATCAAGCTATTATGTGATACATTTCCGCCCTTATAAATAATCAACACTCTCTCTCAAGTTCAACCGTATGTTTTGGACTTACGAATTGAAATGAACCGAACCATCTCCGATACCATGTTGGGATTATAGATTCTAGCCGAAATTACGACGGAAGAGTTTGAATGAACGGGATTAAGGGAAAGAGGCCACAGATTTAAAAGACTTGTCAGTGTTGTCTCTTCCCTCTATATCTGTGCACATTCCCAATGTAAATTGATCCAACTTTAGAAATTTAACATGGCATCGGAGCAGGTTCGAAAAATCTTGAGTGACCATTCCGAGTTTAGTCCGACTTAATGAAAATGATCAGTTGGTAATCCACCGATCTGAATTAACAAATCAAATTTGTGAGGTGATTGGACTTAGAGGATCGTGTTGAAATATGACAATTGTCCTACATTGGAAATAAGATGAGGCTTAGATTGATTTATAAGAGAGATTGTGGATCATTGTAACTGAATTTTATTTTACGTTATGATCTCTTCCCTGTTATACATTATATCCGTGCACACACTACAAGTAAATTTAACACTAATCAAAATAAGAGCTTACACTTGAATCTCCCCTGAATTGTTTGGTATATGATCTTCTACTGTTAGTGTTACCATTTGAATTATCTTTCACATTTTTGCCATTCCCTCCAGCCGATTTGGCAGCAGTGACCTGATTGTTGTTAATGAAGAATACACTTATCAAAAGTATCACAAAACCCCTTAATCATTAACACCAAAAACTACTTAAAATTACAAGCAAATCATTGCAAAATAAAAGGACTAGAGATGAAACAGTGGCATATTTATGCAAGCAAGCAGTTTTTAACAGAAGAAAATACTCAAAATTACAAGCAAAACATTGCAAAATAAAAGGTCTAGAGCAGAAACAATGGTATATTGAAACAAGCAAGCAGTTTTTAGCAGGAGAAAATACTCAAAATTACAGGAAAAACATTGCAAAATAAAAGGTCTAGAGCCGAAACAATGGTATATTGAAGCAAGCAAGCAGTTTTTAGCAGGAGAAAATACTCAAAATTACAGGCAAAACATTGCAAAATAAAAGGTCTAGAGCCGAAACAATGGTATATTGAAGCAAGCAAGCAGTTTTTAGCAGGAGAAAATACTCAAAATTACAGGCAAAACATTGCAAAATAAAAGGTCTAGAGCCGAAACAATGGTATATTGAAGCAAGCAAGCAGTTTTTAGCAGGAGAAAATACTCAAAATTACAGGCAAAACATTGCAAAATAAAAGGTCTAGAGCCGAAACAATGGTATATTGAAGCAAGCAAGCAGTTTTTAGCAGGAGAAAATACTCAAAATTACAGGCAAAACATTGCAAAATAAAAGGTCTAGAGCCGAAACAATGGTATATTGAAGCAAGCAAGCAGTTTTTAGCAGGAGAAAATACTCAAAATTACAGGCAAAACATTGCAAAATAAAAGGTCTAGAGCCGAAACAATGGTATATTGAAGCAAGCAAGCAGTTTTTAGCAGGAGAAAATACTCAAAATTACAGGCAAAACATTGCAAAATAAAAGGTCTAGAGCCGAAACAATGGTATATTGAAGCAAGCAAGCAGTTTTTAGCAGGAGAAAATACTCAAAATTACAGGCAAAACATTGCAAAATAAAAGGTCTAGAGCCGAAACAATGGTATATTGAAGCAAGCAAGCAGTTTTTAGCAGGAGAAAATACTCAAAATTACAGGCAAAACATTGCNCGAAAATGAGTCTTCGGTCCTTTATGGAGAAATTCAACAGGACCGCCCGGGGCATCAAACTCGAGCTCCGGGATAAAATCGATATTCTACAGCAGGTCTTAGGACCGTGCGGCCTTTCGGCCAGTTTGGTGAAGAGCCCACCATCTACCTTGGGAAAACTTCTTCAGAAAATCAACAAGTATATTAATGTAGATGAAGCGCTGGGGCTTGGTTATCGGAAGCCTAGCGGGAATTCTGAGCCCACAGGTGATCATAGGGTTTCCTACCCTAAGAAACAGTCGCGAGAAGTAGCGGCTGTGAGTGAAAAAGACGTCCCCCCGAAGCAGGAGGACAATCGGGTGTATTGCGAGCTTCATCATAATCGCGATCACTCGACCTTGAAGTGCCCGCTGTTGAAAGAGACAGTAGAGACAATGAGTAAAGAGAAGCCCGACCGGAATGGTCAGAAGGGCAAGCGAGCGGAATCCCCCCGAAGGGACCATCAAGGTGACGATCGTCACAGGCCGCGGGGAAGAGATAATCGAGGACAACCCCGAAACTACAACGATCGGACGGAGGACCGAAGGTCTCCTCCGCTAGAGCAAGAAAGAGGCCAGCACGGTCGTGAGAACCGTGGTCAGGGCCAAAGAAGAAGATGGCGGGGCCGTGGCGGCAGAGCCCCGCAGAATGAGGGTGGGAGACAGGAGCAGACTGCTCCCCCACCTGCTGAAACTGGTGCCCAACCTCCTCGAAATGAGGCGGCACCCAGAGAAGTGACCGGAGATATTTATGTTATCTCCGGTGGATTGAGAATAAATGAATCGGTCCGAGACCGAAAGAGAACTGCGCACAGAGACTCTGCTGAGAGCTCCGATTCTGTGGCGCTGGTAAAGTATGATCCCATGGAACGGTCCTCCTTCTTCAGAGAGGAGATTACCTTCACCCCGGCTGATCGGGAAGGGATCATGGATCCATGTGACATATCAGTCGCCTTGGTAGATTTGATGCTCTCCTTTTCTGAGGAAATCTGGGCAACAGTCCCAGATCGACATTATCGCAACCCCGAGGGGTTGTCGACATTTCGTGGCGATGGTGATCCGATCGATCATGTCGCTGATTTCGAGTTACGAATGGGAACGGTTCGGGCATCTGATTCATTAAAGTGCCGCATCATCGCGGCAGGATTACAAGGCGATGCCCGAACATGGTTCAAAAATCTACCGGCCCGATCCATACAGTCGTATGACGGGTTTATTTTGGATTTCTCATAGCAATTCGCTCCGAACGTTGGCACCGATTAAGAGGGCCCGGGTGGATCAGAAAGTAGCTAGACAATGCTACATGAGCTCGTGCCGAACGTTGGCACCGATTAAGAGGGCCCGGGTGGATCTACTGAAAGAGCTGCCGCACCCGAGGCAAGCAATGGAACCCGTAGGGTTCAAATTGATTAATCTGGTTGAGGATGACTCAACCAAGACAACTCGCATCGGGGCTCATTTAGCCCCTAACTTTGAAAAAGAACTGATCCACATGCTGAGAAGCCACGTGGATATATTTGCTTGGACCCCGGATGATGTTCTGGGGATTGACCGATCCGATAGTGAACATCGGATCAATACTGAGCCTGGAACGAAGCCTGTTAGGCAGAAAATGAGACGCTATTCTCCTGAGAAGATCGAGATCATCCGGGCTGAAGTAAATAAGCTGCTACGGTCGGGATTTATCAGAGAAATCCACTATACTGAATGGGTCGCAAACCCAGTGGTGGTTTCCAAACCGGACGGGAAATGGCGAATGTGCATCGATTTTACCGATGTGAACAAAAGCTGTGAGTCAGACCCTTTCCCGTTGCCGCACATCGACCGACTCGTGGATGTTGTTTCTGGTAGCACCATGATGAGTACCATGGATGCTTATTCTAGGTATCACCAGATCTTCTTAGCTGAGGAAGATCAGAAGAAATCATCATTCATGACCGAATATGGGGTTTTCTGTTATGTGGTTATGCCCTTCGGTCTCAAAAATGCTGGGGCAACATACCAAAGGTTGGTCAACAAGATCTTTAGAGAGTTGATTGGACATATGATGGAAGTGTATGTTGACGATATGATTGTAAAATCTATGAATGATGAAGACCACCTTTCTTATTTGTCTCTTTGTTTCGAAGTATGCAGAAAATATAAGCTCAAACTAAATCCAAACAAGTGCTGATTCGGGATCCGAAGTGGAAAATTCTTAGGATATTATGTTTCGGAGAAAGGCATAGAGGTCAACCCTGAAAAGGTGCAAGCTATCATTAATATGCAACATCCGAGAAACAAAAGAGAGTTTCAAAGGCTTATTGGCCGACTAGCCGCGCTGAGCAGGTTTATTTCGAAATCCACAGACCGGGCCTTACCTTTTTCAGAGTGCTAAAAAAAGCAAGCCATATGGATTGGACCGAAGAATGCGATCGGGGCTTCTCCGAGTTAAAGACTTATTTAAGCACTCCCCCGGTGATGGTAAGTCCAACTTGTGATGAACCTTTGGGGTTATATCTTGCGGTATCCGAAGTTGCCGTCAGCGCGGCTCTGGTGACCATACGAGATGACATTCATAGACCTGTCTATTATGTCAGTCATTCTCTAGTATCTTCTGAGACCAGGTATTCCACCTTGGAGAAATTCATGATAGCTTTGAAGAAAGCTGTATCCAAGTTGAAGCATTATTTTGAAGGCTGAACGGTCTATGTTTATACGGATCAGCCTCTGAAAATACTCCTTAAACAGAAGGATTTGAATGAGAGATTGGCGAAATGGGCTATCAAACTCAGCGCTATGTATCTGGATTTCCTGCCCCGAAGGGCGATCAAAGCTCAGGTTCTAGCCGATTTTGTGGTTGAAATGACCCGATCGGCCATTTATCTTAACCAAGAGGATTATCGATGGACGATCCACGTAGATGGATCAACCTTCGGGGGAAGAGGAGCGGGCATCACCCTGACAACGGTACAAAGTGATCTTATTCATTCCGCAGTCAAATTTTCCTTTGTTGGAACATATAATGTGGTAGAATATGAAGCAGTATTGTTAAGGATGACCTTGGCTCGAAAAATGGGAGTTAGCAGAGTGCGAATGTTCTCAGACTCGAAGTTAGTAGTGGAACAATTCGCATGGAGATTTGAGACTCACGATCCGATGTTGAGGTTATATTGCGCTAAAGTTCTGGAGTTATCCAAGAAGTCCAATGAGTTCTCTCTTGACCATGTGCCACGAGAACAAAACAAGGTTGCCGATGCACTCGCCAGATTGGCTTCGGGCATACCTGACATAGAGCCGAGCACTATTTCGGTCCACGTTCAGGACCGACCTTCGGTCGAGATTCCAGTGACCGAACAGTCTATTGAAGAGATCGGGGCTTTGTGTCATGAACTCCAGGGCTTGAATATTGATGCTACTGAATCTCCAGGAGAACCCAGTTGGATGGACTCCTTTATTAAATACCTCTCAAATGGATATCTCCCTGAAGATAAGTCCGAAGCCAGGAAAATAGAGGTCCTGGCTAAGAGGTTCACCTTAGTCGACAGACGCTTATTTAAAAAGAGTTTTGAGGGCCCGCTTCTGCGATGTTTATCTCCTATTGAGGCCGAAGCCGTCATGATTTATGTTCATGAAGGGATATGCGACATCCATTCAGGGGCTCGATCTTTATATCAACAATCAATCGGTATTTTTGGCCTACATTGCTTGTTGATGCCAAGCAGTATACCAAACGTTGTGCCATATGTCAGTACCATGCTCCACTCTCGCAATTGCCTGGGGCTCCCCTATCGATTACCCCGTTGCCTTGTCCATTTGACAGATAGGGGATCGATATCCTCGGACCTTTTCCTCAGTCCATAGGGCAAAGGAAATTCTGTATTGTAGCGGTGGAATATTACTCGAAATGGATTGAAGCAGAAGCAGTAGCCATCATCTCGGAGAAAGTGGTCAAGCACTTTATATGGCGAAATATTGTGTGCCGCTTCGGGGTTCCCCGAGCACTCGTATCTGATAATGGGACTCAGTTCCGCGGAAAGAGCATACGGGATATATGCACCAAGTTGGGCATCACCCAGCATTTCTCATCGGTGGCTCATCCCCAAACTAACGGACTTACTTAGGTATCTAACAAGGTTATCCTGAAAGGATTGAAAACTAAGCTAGAAGATTTTGGAGGGAAATGACTCGAACACATCTATGAGGTCCTATGGGCATATCGAACTACACCTCGCTCAACAACCCATGAATCACCTTTCTCATTGGTGTATGGGACCGAAGCTGTTAGCCTGGTGGAGCTTGCCATCCGATCACCTCGGATATCTCAATACGATGAGCATATGAACGGTGAAAGGAGATTATTGGACCTCGAGATGATCGAAGAAAAAAGAGATGCAATTTATGCACGGATGCGTGCTTATCAGCGGAATATGGAACGGGCTCATAACAAACGAGTCCTCCCAAGGGAATTCTTTGAAGGCGATCTCGTCCTCAGAAGCATTAAAGTGCAGAGGAACGATGGAAAGCTGGACAGAAATTGGGAGGGACCGTATCGCATATCGACGAAATTGGAGTCAAGTGCGTATAAACTTGAAACATTGGATGGTATAGAGGTCCCCCGAACTTGGAATGTCATGAATTTAAGGCGATACTTCTTATGAATTTTCGATTAATGTGTTTGACTCAATAAAAAACATTCAATTAAACGTAAGTAGTAAACAAGTAAGTACAAGAGTTAACTATTTCTAATAGAATGATGGACCGATCTTGGAGTTGGATAAGCTTAGGACGAATCTGGACTGGTGACCGAAGCTTCTTGTCCGCAAGGTTCCCAAGTTGCAGTGACCGCTCTGACGAGTCAGATGCTCCTGCACTTGCCTAGCCCAATGGATAAGTCGTGATTCTCCCAGAACTCATTACGAACTAAGATATTCCCTTCAACGGCATTCAGTCTTTAGGGATGGCCTTTTGTACCTATGAAATCTGCTACAACGAAAGGAATGATAGTCAGCATATCGAAACATAAGATCGGTCCTAACATAAGACGTATTATGAGCCAAGCTTAGCCAGCAAAACCTAAGGGACTTTATTAGAACCAAGGTTCGGCGAAAGCTCGTAAAAACTCATAGTTAACGCAGACTACGTCTATTCAGTTGAGTAATGATTCCAAGGACGGAATAAGAGTGACCCATACACCATGTAAAACGACTGATCCAATCAAAGTTGACATAAATAAACTAAATATAACGTCTGGGACCGATGGTTGACACCCTGTAAGTGTCCCCGATCTTATACTTGTTAGTTTATTCAGAAGTTAAGATAAAACAGCTTCGTTAAGATAAAACTTATTAGTTTATTCAGAAGTTCGTCATATCACTTCGTTTCGGCAATTAAAATAATCAAAGCGGAAGAAAAAGTCTTTATATAAGTAAGAAGTACGGCAGATACAAAATGATAACTAAATCTAACTAATCTGCCTTTCTTCTTTATCTTCCGCTTCGGGCTCCTGGGATTCGGTCCGGGCCGCGAGCCGCTTCAACTCTTCCTCTTGATCGGCCACCTTCTGGTTGACTGCTTTCTCCATCTCTTCAAAGAGATAGAAGAAAGGGTCTTTTTCCAGCACAGGTTCTTCCAAGGTTGGAATAACCTGAAACTTGCCGTCTTTCTCAAGTGGCTCGATCGTCTTCCATCGCTCATCAGAAGGGGAATGCCCGAACTGTTGAATAACTTGCTCGCGCATGTTATCCAAGTACTTGGCAGTATAAACCCCGTGTATGCTATCCGCTAAAGCGAATAACAAAGGGGACTGAGCGAACCCCAAAATGGCTTCCCGGACCGAACCTTCGGTCGAAGTGCGGGCCCTCGTCAACTCTTCCTCCAAGGCCGTCTTTTCTTCTTGGGCCCGAAGGAGAAGCTCATTCAGCTTATTCCTCTTCTCTTGGGCCCGACCTTGGACTTGGCTGATTTCTTCGTCTTTGGCCCGCAACTTGGCCTCCATGTCGTCTATTCGCCCCTGAGCCGTTTCCCCCACCTTCTCCAGCTCAGAGACTTTATCTGCTAAGAGTGAGACCTCCGTCCCTCCTCTTAGCAGCTCATTGTCCAATCGGTCACGGTCCTCCCGTACCGTGACCAACTCCTCATGCTTGATCTCAAGTTGCCTTTTCGCAATGTCAAGTTGGTCTTGGACTTTTTGGGACACAACGCTATCACCTTGGTATTTCTCCACGGTAATAGCAGTTGTGAAAGCTTTCCTCAACATTTGCAAAAGACAACACATGGTTAAAAATGAAGCTTTGAGCCTCCATGTTAAGCTAAAGTTACATTGGATGTGAGGTCGAGGAAGCTTTCCATAATTACTTCCCCAGATACGTCCGCCTGTACGTTATTTGGGTTTTGCTCTTCGAAAAGGCGGAAGTCCTTTACGAAGGCACTCCGCCAGGAGGATAATTTCCTCCCCTTGCTGAACCTGTCCAACAGGCCTAGGGCAACTCCCCAGTCGGAGTTGGTCTTCGGGCCCTGTGCAAGCTCATTCAGAACGATCCCCTTAGTGGGAAGCGGACCGCTGCCCCCCTTCTTCAGCCTCTTCGGCTCCTGCGGGGCTTCCACTTCGGTCACCCTCTTCCCTTTTCCTAAGGGGACCGGCTGCAGGGAGAATTTCGGCTTAAGCTGAGGGCCGGGGAGAACCTTCTCCACGGAAACGGCTCTCTACAACAATAAAGTAACAGTTTCAGTGTTAATAAAAGAGGCGTTACCGATTTGATAGAGGCTGGATAAGCTCAAAGAACGAATCCGAGCCTTTATCACCTCCTCTACCACTCCAAATACCCGAAACGCAGGCCCTTCTCCGCTTGAAGACTGCCCGGTGCAGCGAAGGGTCAATGTGCCCGCGCTGGTTGTTTGGATCGGGGGGTTCCCTGACCCCGAAGGGACCACCGTGCCCCCGTTGCTGATTCACTTGCTTCAGCGCTGCCCGATGCTTCCCTTTGTCCCTCAGAAGGACGGATCGAAGCAGCTGCCATACGTTTAAAGCGTGAGCTCGGCATCGTCTCAGTTGAATCTGCAAAACAAAATATAAGGATCAGGAAAGATTAAAATATAAACACTACTTCATACACGATCCTTCTGATGGATCTGAATCTGAAGTAGAAGATAAAACCCCCTTCGGGGCTGGGACTGGGGCTGGGGCTGGGGCTCCGGTCCTACCCGCAACACCCATCTCTATTAACCTTCTCTCCCGAAGCAGATCTATTCGTTTAAGGCGTGCTTCGGAAGGGGGGAATATGGCAAGTGTATTTGCGGTGTCCGTACGGGAGGGGTGGAACCTGCTTCGGTCCAACTGACCTATGCGTGGGTGAGTTAGGCGTGACCATACTTTCAACAGATCCTCTTTCGGAACTGTCATCCACACATAACAAGCCTCCCACGCATGAAGAAACTCTTCTTTATCTACAATTGTGCACTCTTTGGTGCGCACCGCTATGTAATACAACTTACGGCATCCCAACAGACCCTTCCCCTTTCGGGACCCAACCAAGAACAGGTTAAAGAAGTGTTTTAAGGTTGGGGCCCGATTCTGTTGGTGACAATAAAAAATGAACGCTACAATATACACGTAATTGCCCAAGAATAACGCAAAAGTGGGGCAGTGGATTTCTTTAAGCACGGCCACTACAAAAGGATGTAGCGGAAAACGAAGCCCGCACTTTAAAGAGGCGTAACTAACCGGAATAGCATACGCCGGCACATTCATTTCTGCCGGAAGGAAACATGGAATATCTTCCCGTCCCTTCCAAATAGCGTAATGTGCCGGGATTGAAAACCTAGACCTAAACTCCTCAATGTCCAACTCAGACATAGAAGGATAACGCATTTTGTGAGAAGCCATGAGAATATTCCTTAGAAAAAGCGGATTGAAAGAGGGTCGGACAAAAATCGATTGAGGGCACAGAACAGAGAATTTGCTGCAGTTTCTTCTTCGCGATAATGACGGAGAGGAGAAACAATGGCCAGAATCCTGATTTAAATATTAATCTCCCAGCCAATGGTGAGCCGCCACCTAATACTGCCCAAACAGCGACTGTACGGGGTGCACTCATCACGCCTCTTGAACTGCCGAATGTGAAGAGGAGCGGGTCGAGATATTAATATTTAAAGAATACCGAAGATAAAAAATATAACGTAAATATACGTTATTAAATTTCAAATGTAATAGGCTCATACGCTAAGGGAAAGATCGGTCCCCTGGACTCTCACTATCTACATGTACGGTCCCCAATTCTCATGAATGTACAAACATCATGTGATCGGCCTTGTATCACCTCTGCGATTGGCAATCAAGCCTGAGATGGTAGTGATGAGAACATTAGGATCGGGTACCCTGTGATGGGCGAGGCCCAAAAACCGTTGGGCCGATTCAAATAATGAAAACGAATTCCCACAGCCCATTTACACCTCTAAGGAAGAGCGGCCCGATGTTCAACTGGAGGACCGAAGCTAACCTTGACGAAATAAAGCGTTCTCTGCCAGCTGGCATCTGGGTTCGGTCCGAGTAGTTACAGAACGGTTACAATTCACGTTTACCACGCTTCGGGCCCTCCCACGTTTATCACGCTTCGGGCCCGATCACGCAGACCACGCCTCGGTCCCAACCTCGTTTTACATCCCGCGATAACAGCCTCTAACAAACCTGTCAGAGGCAGTTACGGAGCGTGATTTACACACGCTACGAACTCTATAAATACAGGGCAAGACGACGGAAATAGCAGGACCCTTTGGACGCGGAAGAACAGGCCGTTACCCTGCCGAAATTCTTACTGCTTTCTTTACCTTGTCATTTTAATTAGCCTCTTTTGTATTGACTATGAGTTATTTCATTAGTGAACAGGCTAAGAGCATAACATGCTCTTAGTCGAGTGGTTTTCACCCCAATTCCTGGGGTTTCCACTATACATCGTCGTGCACTTATTTATTTCCAGCTTTTAATCGTCTTCCACATCTAAAACAAATCAGAACCGAGTTCGTTTGTTGAACGAACCGGACGACTGTTGGTACTCCCTAAAAAGGGACCATAAAAAATATATATTAATTTTAATTAATTCTAACCGTAAATTCGAATCCGAACCGAACTTGGAACCATAGATTTTTTTGTTTTCGAATCCCAAATGAATCTCGAACCAAACCTTGTATATTTCGAGCTGAACCCGAAATTTAAAAAAATACTAAAGTTTGATTATATTCGATTTGTTTGCATACCTAGTCGAATTTAGTGGGGTAACCCTGAAAATCAACTGAAGTCATAAGATAAATAAGACATTCAGAGCTTAAGATAGAAAAACACAAAGGTTGTAAAGTTCTTTGTAGAGATAATCTTCATGTTTGTTGTTTTGTTTCACTTGTTCAAGAACTCAATAATTCTTGTGATTATAATTTGTTTTAATGATCAGTAGTTGCGTAGTTTTCTCCCAATGTTGGGGTTCAAGTAAAATTATGTGTTTAATTCCCATTTTTACATCAAGTTTTGAGTTACGTTAATCGGTAAAAAGAATCGTAAAAGTTCATTTTCCACTAAAATAAATATTACGAAACTACGCAAATAGTTAAGCCGATTTTACAATGTTATAAAGTACTTTGGATTCGACGAATTATCCAAAGATGATTGTTTATGAGAAAATTGCATAAATAGCCCCCAACTTACGAGCTGAGTAAAGATCATGCCCTCAAACTTATAAAATTGTAGGAATGACACCTCAAGTTATCAAAACCGTTTGTTTTTTACCCCTGGTATTTAGCACATGATTCTCCGTTAAATTTGCAAACATTTTTCGTTGGCATTATTCGTTCTCAATGTTCACAAATTATGCAAATAAGACTTTTATACGAAAATTATACAAAATTGATATTTCAAGTTCGAGAAATGTGCATCCAGACGTAAAACAATAACAATGTCGTAGAAGGTCAATATTAAACGGTATTTTTTACTTGAGGTATCGTACATGCATTTAATTAAAGTTGGAGAGTCATATGTGCATATTTTTATTAACTTGAGGTGTCATATTTGCATATTTTTGTTAACTTGAGGTGCCATATTTGCAATTTCGTAACTTTGAGGGCATACCATTTACACCGCCCGAAAGTTGGAGGGTCACCGGCAAACGTCACTCATTCTTTAATCTTAGATAGAACACTAAAAATTGAGTGTTCTAAATTGTATGATTATAAAATGTAAGTGAAATTGTATGATTTGATAATTAAATTATTATAAATTTGTTTTTTTGTGGATCTTTTGTGTTAAAATAATAAATATCGTTTTTTTATTTTCAATTCAGTCCTATTAATCCATTTTATTAAAGATTTCTTTTATATTTAAAATTAAGCTCAGTTAGGATAATATTAAAATTAACAATTTTTTTCGAATCGATGTTTGTTATACGGTTAGGCTGAATGTTTTAAAATTATTAATATTATAATAAAATATTTATATTTTAAATATATTATTGGAAATTAATATTATTAGTCAAATATAGTATAATATAATCCGCTCAAATATATTAATAAACTATATGCAAATACTTTAAAAAGTATTTTAAAAGTTTATTTCAAATTGTATCTATTTTGTTAATGAAATAAATTATAATATGTTATTTTGGTGATTTGATTTTTTCTAGCTATTATTTAATTTTAATAATTTGGCAACTATACATGTATTTGAATATTGAATATATAGTCGAGTCCACATTTATCTTCGGACCAATGTTATTTGAGTTATATATTATTTTATTAATCACCAACCACAAATCCAACCAAATTATCAAAATAATAATTATTTTTCTTTAAAATTATTTATTATTAATTTCCTCGAATGAAGAATTTATGTTGAAATATAGAAATTTAACAATTTATTGGTAAATAGTTACTTTTCTATTGATAATAAAAAACTTAGGACCATTTAAGAATAATATCATTCATTATTTTAAAATCCACTTCACTTCTTCCGGTGGACTAACCTGTTTTTATTAAAAAAATAAAAAATGTTTTTAAATTTTATATGATTCTTTTTAAAATAAATGATATATATATTATAATAAAAAATTAATAATATTTTAATAGCATCAATGAAAATTTTAAATTACATTTAAATGAACCAACATCTGGAAGAAATCTGATATCTTTTTACATCAACGTTTAAATTTATGTTTTTAAACTGCAGTTGAACCGGTTCGATCGTGAACCGTTGATGTCACGGTCCGGTTTAAATTGATATGCTATATTTTTTTTATTTTTAAACTGATACGATGATTTAATGTAATTTTATCAATATATTTTTTTTAACTTTAATCTTAATTTTGTTTTTTATTATTAAAACTGTATTATTTACATATACTAGTAATATATAAAATAATTTCAAGTAATTCTGAAAATATTCTTATGAATTTGTTTTATCTTTCATATATTGATGAAATGATATCATATCTTTATTTTATGGAGTAACACAATAATATATTGATATTATGAAAATTATGATATAATTAAATATTTTTAAGTTTTTACATATGAACATTGGAAGTACATTTGGAACCAATTTTTAGTGAAGGAAACATTTTCAATCATTGGTTTAAAAACATAGGTTTAAATAATGAAAAACAATTGTAGGTTGGTGGATGGAAGGGTGGGCCGTCAAATCACCACAAAACTGATGGAGTTTTTATGAGTGCATAATAATGTCAATTCCTAATAATTTATTTATTGATTGTATTTTTAAAAATAATTATTTATTAACACTAGTGAAAAAAATTTTTGAATTGTAAAAATAATTATTTATTACCTTTTTTCTTTGAAGTTTAAGTTTTACAGAACCTCAATCCAAATAAATGCTTCTCTTTCTGTTTTCACTTTGAACAGAAGCAGCTAACAACCTTAAGGGATAGCAGTTTTGGATGACACACAAGGGAAGAGACTAAGTAAATTAATAGGACATCAGACCAATGATTATCCTTCCCTGCGTTGATGCAATAAGTAGCACGCACCAGTACTACGGGACCGAATGTGAACCCATTTCTATCCCCAGATTGGTGCTTTTCTTGTAGGGTTGGGAGTATAGCGGAGAAGACAATTGATCTTGTTCTTGGTGGTCTTGTTGGCATACGGCTAGTATCGTGTCTGTGATTTGCAAAATCAGCTTACAAGAAACATGATCTTTTACTAGAAACAATAGGTTTTGGGTCTCTGAAAATTGAAGAGATGAATATGAAGAGAAAAAAGACAAACGAATTAAATTTAGCCAGTTTTTGTTCATAAAATACAGTTATATTTCTAAAATTTTTCTGATCAGTGTTAATAAGTATCAAATTTTAAAAGCACTATTAATAAAAAATAGATTGAAACCTACTCCAAAACTGATTACCCCAAAAACCTGACTCCAAAAATAGATTGAAACCTGACTACATAATTTTTTTTCCCCAAAACTGATGACCCCAATAATAACTGGTAAGTACTCTTCGCTTTTTGACTCATGATCGTGTTGATTTAGCGATAATAATTTCAAATCGGAAAATTCAGGAATCTACGGAGGTTTTATGAGTTTGCATTTTTCTCCCATGGGCTGGCTGGGTATATGGATATCTCACCAAACTTGTACATATTCTACAGTTGAATTTCTATTATAAATAAGCCCCGACAATCGCCAGTATCTACGCTCTTAAGCTTTCCACCTACTCCTCATCTAGCTTTTTTCGCTTTTAAACTCTTTCTATATTTTTTGTTTCATTGACCTTCTAATGGCGAAAGTTTTTACTTTGGCGGAGGTTTCCGAGCACAACACCAGCAAGGACTGCTGGCTTGTAATTGGTGGCAAGGTATTTACATTTCTGGGTTGTTTAAGAAAATTGTTAAGCCTGATTTTACTGTTTCTTTGAGTGGGTCGATCTCTTTACAATAATTGAAATATTTGAGAAGCTCAGTTGGATTTGTACACGGGATCTGATGTTATGTTGTTATATGAGATTTGTGATAGGTTTATGATGTGACCAAATTCTTGGAAGATCATCCTGGTGGTGATGATGTGCTGATTTCTTCAACTGGTAATCAGTTTTTTCCTCATTATAAACACTATTTTCACTCTTTGTTGTTTTCCGTAAATAGATTTTCCATTTGGACCAGTAGCTCTGAGAAATGTTTTTATTGAATTGGTGCTTTTAGATGAGGAAGGTATTTTTGTTGTTAAATGAGGTACGGCACGACACACATGTTCGGGAGCTCCAATGCCATTACATTGCACATATTATGCTTTTCGTGTTTCGGAGCTGCAATGTTATAGATTGCACATATTATACTTCGTGTTTCGGAGCTCTAATGTTATAGATTGTACATATTATACTTAGTGTTTCGGAGCTCCAATGCCATTAGATTGCTCATATTATGATTTTTGTGTTTCGGAGCTCCAATGTTATAGATTGTACATATTATACTTCGTGTTTCGGAGCTCCAATGCCATTAGATTGCACATATTATAGTTTTCGTGTTTCGGAGCTCCAATGCCATTAGATTGCACATATTATAGTTTTCGTGTTTCGGAGCTCCAATGTTATAGATTGTACATATTATACTTCGTGTTTCGGAGCTCCAATGCCATTATATTGCACATATTATAGTTTTCGTGTTTCGGAGCTCCAATGTTATAGATTGCACATATTATACTTCGTGTTTCGGAGCTCCAATGCCATTAGATTGCACATATTATGCTTTTCGTGTTTCGGAGCTCCAATGTTATAGATTGTACATATTATACTTCGTGTTTCGGAGCTCCAATGCCATTAGATTGCACATTTATACTTGTTCGTGTTTCAGAGCTGCAACGCCATTAGATTATCATTTATACTTGTTGTGTTTCGGAGCTCCAATGCCTT
The DNA here is from genome assembly GCA_009725065.1 of Utricularia reniformis. Lineage (NCBI taxonomy): Eukaryota > Viridiplantae > Streptophyta > Magnoliopsida > Lamiales > Lentibulariaceae > Utricularia > Utricularia reniformis. The sequence continues at coordinate 366,700 of RWGZ01000919.1, read as the reverse complement.
TATATTGCACATATTATAGTTTTCGTGTTTCGGAGCTGCAATGCCATTAGATTATCATTTATACTTGTGTTTCGGAGCTTTGCACGCATTATACTTGTGTTTCGTGGCTCCAATGCCATAAGATTACACATGTTATACTTTTCGTGTTTCAGAGCTCCAATGCCACTAGATTACACTTGTTAAGAGTTTTCGTGTTCCGGTACTCCAATGCCATTAGATTGCACGTATTATACTTGCTCGTTTTTCGGAGCTCCAATGCCATTAAATTACACATGTTATAGTTTTCGTGTTTCGAAGCTCCAATGCCATTACATTACACATATTATAGTTTTTGTGTTTCGGAGCTCCAATGCCATTAGATTGCACATATTATACTTGTTCGTGTTTCGGAGCTTGCACATATTATACTTTTCGTGTTTCGGAGATCGCACTTATTATAATTGTTCGTGTTTCGGAGCTCGCACATATTATACTTTTTGTGTTTCGGAGCTCGTACTTATTATAATTGTTCGTTTTTCGGAGCTCGCACATATTATACTTTTCGTGTTTCGGAGCTTGCACTTATTATAATTGTTCGTGTTTTGGAGCTCGAACATATTATACTTTTCGTGTTTCGGAGCTCGCACTTATTATAATTGTTCCTGTTTTGGAGCTCGAACATATTATACTTTTCGTGTTTCGGAGCTCGCATTTATTATAATTGTTCGTGTTTTGGAGCTCGAACATATTATACTTTTCGTGTTTCGGAGCTCGCACTTATGATAATTGTTCGTGTTTTGGAGCTCGAACATATTATACTTTTCGTGTTTCGGAGCTCGCATTTATTATAATTGTTCGTGTTTTGGAGCTCACACATATTATACTTTTTGTGTTTCGGAGCTCGCACATTTTATAATTTTCGTGTTTAGGAGCTCGCACACATTATACTTTTCGTGTTGCAGAGCTCGCACATACTATACTTTTCGTAGTTCAAATGGCATGATATTTTGTAGGAAAGGATGCAAGTGATGACTTCGAGGATATCGGGCACAGCGCAACGGCTAAAGCGATGATGGAAGAATTCTACATTGGCAACATAAACACATCATCAATTCCTACTGAAACAAAGTACACTCCTCCAAAACAACCTCATTATAACCAAGACAAAACACCTGAGTTTATCATCAAGATCCTTCAGTTCTTAGTCCCAATCATCATCTTGGCTCTAGCTTTTGCAGTTCGTTTTTATTCGAATTCAAATGCATGAAATCACATGGTTTTTCTCTATTTAACTTCCATTGAGCTGGAAGTATGTTATGTGTGTTCTCATTTCTAGGATCATTACATGTTTTATCTGATTTCTGCTTCTGACAAAATTAGTGTTACTCAAATTTTCATTTCTAGTTCTTCGACATTTTTAATTTCACTATTTAAAACCCTAAAATTTGTATGATTTAGCAAATTTAATCCACAAATTTAGTAAGATAAATTTATTCTTCAAATTTTATTTTTTTGGTAAAATTAGTAATTATATTTTGTAAATTTTGACAAATATATTTTTCAAAGTTTAATGTGTATGAACAAAATTGTTTACACACATTAGAGATTAATTTTGTTACACCAAGATTGAATTTGCCAAATTTTAAAAACCTTGAGATCAGTTTTACCAACACTATCAAATTATAGGGCCATTAGGGATATCAAATTAGAATTTGGTGACTAAAATTGAGAAAATTGAATAAGTAATCTCAAACTTATGAGCTATATAAAGACTATGACCTCAATTTAAAAAATTGTAAGAATAACACCTAAAATTATTAATACTGTTTGTTTTTTACCCTTAACATTCTAGCATTCGATTTTCCGTAAGTTGAAAATCATTTGAAAATCTCTCACAAACTACGCAAATAAGAACAGTTTGAAAAATTATACAAAATTTACCCTTGATCTTCGAGAATTGTGCATAAAATATTAAAAATTTATGAATTCATTTAAGTGCCAATGATAAACGGTATTGGAAACTTGAGGTATCTTATTTGCATTTAATTAAAGTTTGAGAGCTACAAATGCATATTTTTGCTAAAAAAATGTATTATATTTGCAATTTCATAAGTTGGAGGGCATGCCCTTTACACAACCTGTAAGTTGGGAGGCTGTGGGCAAACATCACCCGACTAAATTTGAGAAAATTGTATAATTAGCCCATCAACTTACGAGCTGTGTAAAGGGCATACCCTCTTCCAATTTACGAAATTTCAAGAATAACACCTAAAGTTATAAATACTTTTGTTTTTTGCCCCTGACATTCTAGTACCCGGTTTTTCGTAAGTTGAAAACCGTTTGAAAACCCGTCACAAAGTACGCAAATAAGATCCGTTTGAAAAATTATATAAAATTTACCCTTGATGTTCGAGAATTGTGTATAAAATATTAAAAATTTACGAGTTCATTAAAGTGTCTATGATATTATAAATTTAAGGTGTTTTATATGCATTTATTGAAGTTGGAGGGCTAAAAATACATATTTTTGTTTAAAAAATGTATCATATTTGTAATTTTGTAACTTAAAGAGCATGTCATTTACACAGCCTGTAAGTTGAGGGGTCGTGGGCAAACATCATCCGACTAGATTTATCAAACTAACGAAATCTTCGGGACCAAACACATATTTGTCATTTAAAAAGTACAAATAAAGCATTGCAATAAAATTAATGTCGAATTTGATAATGGGCCATTATCAAATAGAATAAAGCATTGCAATAAATACAAATAAAATCGAATTTACATTATCAAATTACAAATAAAGCATTGTGGGCCATTATCAAATAAAATATGTGTTTGTTTTTAAATTAAATAAAATACATCTAACGTTGTGGGCCAAATGGAATTCTCCAACATCTCAGATTTGAGATAACACTTTGTTTCCTAATCATTTTACCCGTGTTTTTGACTTCTATTGGGATGATTACAATAATCTCCCTCGATTAGAGGAACACTAAAAAAATGGTGTTATAAAAAAATGTTGATGAGAACTCCAAAACCAAGTACCCTATAACGGATGAGGTCCAATAACGATTGGGCCGATCCAAATGGTGGAAGAGAACTCGTGCAGTCCATTTATACACTTAACGAAAAGCGGTCCGATATTCCACGAGATGACCGAAGATAACCTTGGCGAAATAAAGCGTTTTCTGGTAACTAGCTCCGTGGTTCGGTCCAAACGATTACAAATCCGCGCGTTCCACGCTTCGAGCCTTCACACGTTTACCATGCCTCGGGCCCGTTCACGCAGACTACGCCTCGGTCCCGGCCTGGTTTTACATCGCGCGACAACAACCTCTAACAAATTTGTCAGAGGCGGTTACATAGCGTGATTTACACACGCCACTATCTCTATAAATACAGAGCGCGGCGGCGGAAATAGCAGGACCTTTTGGACGTATAAGAATAGACCGTTACCTTGCCGGAGTTCTTATTTGCTTTCTTATTCCTTGTCATTTTCATTAAGCCTCTGCTATATTTTGTATGAATCGTTTGATTAGTGAACATGCTAGGAGTGTAATTCGCTCTTAGTCAAATAGTTTTCTCTCCAATTCCTGGGGTTTCCACTATAAATCGTCGTGTCTCTTTATTGTTTCCAGTTTTAATCGTATTCCCCGTCAAAAACAAATCAAAACCGAGTTCGTTGGGTGACGAATCGGGTGACTGTTGGTACCCCCTAAAAAGGGACCATAACAGTTTGGCGCCGTCCGTGGGGAAGATTCTCTAATCCCATTTGAGTTTTCTACCAGGGATAGGACAATCAAAGGCATGGCGACTGGAACTTCGACAAATGACAGTGACGTGCTTCCCGACAGTCTCCCAGCACCAACATTCACTTTGCAGGATCTGGAAGCTGTCGTCAAGAAGGTGGTACTGGAAATTACGTCGGAGAGGAGTGGAACAGAACCACCGGCTGTTTCAAGCTCTGTTCCCAAAAGCAGAGGATACGAGAGTGATCCTAACGAGCGCAACACTGATGATGAAAAAATTATCAGGCGTGGTGTAACAACGAAAAGGCTCAGATATCGGTCTACTCCTCCCTCCCCGGCCAGGGCTCTAACTCCCGCTCCTGGAAATGATCAGGAGAAGATGCAGCGACGAATTGACGAGCTCACCAGGGAGTTGGAGAGCATGAGTGCGTTGAAGGATTGCGAACCTAATCTGGGACGCAATCCTGGTTTATTCAACAGGACCATGGAGGCCCCAATCAGACGAAATAAGGATGATGACTGGTGGCATAATCTGCATACGGTCGAGACATCGTCCCAACAATCTGAAGGCGTATAAGCCACCTTGGGAGATTTGATGCTCCCCTTTTCTGAAGAAATCTGGGCAGCAGTCCCAGATCGGCATTATCGCAACCTCGTGGGGCTGCCGACATTTCGTAGTGACGGGGATCCGATCGATCACGTTGCCGATTTTGAATTACGCATGGGAACGGTTTGGGCCTCAGACTCACTAAAGTGCCGCATCTTCGCGGTAGGATTACAAGGCGACGCCCGAACGTGGTTCAAAAATTTGTCGGCCCGATCCATACAGTCGTATGGCGGATTTATTCTGGCTTTCTCAGAGCAATTTGCTCCAAATGTAGGACCGCCCGGAAGCAGGCAGGAACTATATTAGTTAAAATATATCCCGGCAAAAATGAGTCTTCGGTCCTTCATGGAGAAATTCAATAGGACCGCCCGGGGTATCAAGCTTGAGCTCCGGGATAAGATTGATATTTTACAGCAGGTCTTGGGACTGTGCGGCCTTTTGGCCTGCTTGGTAAAGAGCCCACCATCCACCTTGGGAAAGGTTCTTCAGAAAATCAACAAGTATATTAAGGTGGATGAAGGGCTGGGCCTACGCTATCGGAAACCTAACGGGATTTCTGAGCCCGCAGGTGATCATAGGGTTTCCTACCCTAAGAAGCAGTCGCGAGAAGTAGCGGCTGTAGGCGAGAAAGATGTCCCCCCGAAGCAGAAGGACAATCGGGTGTATTGCGAGCTGCATCATAATCGTAATCACCCGACCCTGAAGTGCCCGCTTTTGAAAGAGACGGTAGCGGCAATGAATAAAGAAAAGCCCGACCGGAAAGGTCAGAAGGGCAAGTGAGCAGAATCCCCCCGAAAGGGCCACCAAGGTGACGATCTTCACAAGCCGTGGGGAAGGGATAATCGGGGACAACCCCGAAATTATAATGATCGGACGGAGGACAGACGGTCTACTCCACCAGAACAAGAAAGAGGCCAACACGGTCGAGAGAACCGTGGTAAGGGCCGAAGAAGAAGATGGCGGGGCCTTGGCGGCAGAGCCCCGGAGAACGAGGGTGGAAGACATGAACATGCCGCTCCTCCACCTGCGGAAACGGGTGCCCAACATCCTCAAAATGAGGCGGCACCCAGAACCCAGAGACGTAACTGGAGATATTTATGTTATCTCCGGTGGTCTGAGAATAAATGAATCGGTCCGGGACCGAAAGAGAACTGTGCGCGGAGACTCCGCTGAGAGCTCCGAATCTGTGGCGCTGGTTAAATATGATACAGCGGAACGGTCCCCTCCTTTCGGGGAGAATATCACTTTCACCATGGCCGATCAGGAAGGGATCATCGATCCATGTGATGATCCCCATACCATCACTGGAGTCATCGGGAATCGTCGTGTCCACATGATCCTAGTGGACACCGGGGCTTCGTGCAATCTAATGAAGCGCGAGGTCGCCGAAATGTTGGGAGCTGCTACTCATGACCTTCCGATCGCTAATATAACTCTTTGGTCGTTCGACCAGAAGAGCGTCATTCCATGCAGGAAGATTTTATTACCAGTTACCCTTGGAGAAAAATCCAAGGACTGATCGGAGGATCTGGAATTCATTGTCGTTGAAGTCGACTTGGCTTACAACGCCATTATCGGATGGACCGGCCTTAGTAAGTTCGACGCGGTCCCATCTACCTATCATATGATGCTCAAATTTCCTTTCATTTATGGAATTATTTCTGTCAAGGGGTATAAGAAAGTAGCTAGACAATGCTACATGAGCTCGTGCCGAACATTGTCACCTATTAAAAGGTCCCGGGTCGATCTGCTAGAAGAGTTGCCGCACCCGAGGCAAGCAATGGAACCCGTAGGGTTCAAGTTGATTAACCTGGTTGAAGATGACTCAACCAAAACAACTCGCGTCGGGCCACATTTAGCCCATACTTTTGAAAAAGAACTGATCCACTTGCTGAGAAGCAACGTGGATATATTCGCATGGACCCCGGACGATGTTCCGTGGATTGACCAATCCGATAGTGAACATCGGATCAACACCGAGCCTGGAGCGAAGCCTGTTAGGCAGAAAAGGAGACGCTATTCTCCCGAAAAAATCGAGATTATCCGGGCTGAGGTAAATAAAATGCTGCGGTCGGGATTCATCACAGAAATCCACTATACTGAATGGGTTGCAAACCCAATAGTGGTCTCCAAACCGGATGGGAAATGGTGAATGTGCATCGACTTTATCGATGTTAACAAAAGCTGTGAGTCGAACCCTTTCCCCTTGCCGCATATCGACCGACTGGTAGGCGCTGTGTCTGATAGCACCATGATGAGTACCATAGATGTTTATTCTAGGTACCATCAGATCTTCCTAGCTGAAGAAGATCAGAAGAAGTCATCATTCATGACCGAAGATGGAGTTTGCTGTTATGTGGTTATGCCATTCGGTCTCAAAAATGCCGGAGCAACATATCAAAGGTTGGTCAACAAGATCTTTAGAGAATTGATCGGCCATATGATGAAAGTTTATGTTGACGATATGATTGTTAAATCTATGAATGATAAAGACCACCTTTCTTATTTGTCTCGTTGTTTCGAAGTATGCCGAAAATATAAGCTTAAACTAAATCCAAACAAATGCTGCTTCGGGATCTGAAGTGGAAAATTTCTAGAATATTACGTTTCAGAGAATGGCATAGAGGTTAACGCTGAAAAGGCGCATGCTATCATTGATATGCAACCTCCAAGAAACAAGAGAGAATTTCGGAGGCTTACTGGCCGACTCGCCGCGCTAAGCAGGTTTATTTCAAAATCCACAGACCGCGCTCTACCTTTTTTCAGAGTGCTAAGAAAAGCAAGCCATCTAAATTGGACCGAAGAATGCGATCGGGCCTTCTCCGAGCTGAAGATTTATTTAAACACTCCGCCGGTGATGGTAAGTCCAACTTGTGATGAACCTTTGGGGTTGTATGTTGCTGTATCAGAAGTTGCCGTCAGCGAAGCTCTGGTAACCATCCGAGACGACATTCATAGACCTGTTTATTATGTCAGCCATTCTCCGGTATCTGCTGAAACCAGATATTCCACATTGGAGAAATTCATGTTAGCTTTGAAAAAAGCTGTATCCAAGCTGAAACATTATTTTGAAGACCGAACGGTCTATGTTTATATGGATCAACCTCTGAAGGTGGTCCTTAAACAGAAGGATTTGAATGAGAGATTGGCAAAATGGGCTATCAAACTCAGCGCTATGTATCTGGAATTCCTGCCCCGAAGGGCGATCAAAGCTCAGGTCCTAGCCGACTTTGTGGTTGAAATGACCCAATCGGCCATATATCTTAACCAAGAGGATGATCGATGGACGATCCACGTGGATGGGTCGACCTTCGGAGGAAGAGGAGCGGACATTACCCTAACAACGGTACAAGGTGACCTTATTCATTCTGCAGTCAAATTTTCCTTTGCTGGAACAAATAATGTGGTAGAATATGAGACTGTGTTGTCAGGAATGACCTTAGCTAAAAAAATGGGAGTTAGCAGAGTGCGAATGTTCTCAGACTCGAAGTTAGTAGTGGAACAGTTCGCATGGAGATTTGAAACTGATGACCCGATGATGATGTTATATTTTGCCAAAGTTCTGAAATTATCCAAAAAATTCAGTGAGTTTTCTCTCGACCACGTGCCACGAGAGCAAAATAAGGTTGTCGACGCACTCGCCAGATTGGCCGCGGGCAAACCTGACATAGAGCCAAGCACCATTTCGGTCCACCTTCAAGACCGACCTTCGGTCGAGATATCAGTAACCGAACAGTCTATTGAAGAGATCGAGGCTCTATGCCATGAACTCCAGGGCTTGAATATTAACACTACTGAATCTCCGGGGGAACCCAATTGGATGGACCCCTTTATTAAATACCTTTCAAGCGGCTATCTCCCTAAAGACAAGTCTGATGCCATAAAAATAGAAGTCCAGGCTAAGAGATTTATCTTGGTTGACGGACGTTTGTTTAAAAAGAGTTTTGAGGGCCCGCTTCTGCGCTGCTTATCGCCTATTGAGGCTGAAGCCGTCATGATTTATGTTCATGAAGGGATATGCGGAATTTACCCAGGGGCTCGATCTTTATACCATCGCATCATTAGAGCTGGATATTTTTTGCCAACGTTGCTTGCAGATGCCAAGAAATACACTAAGCGTTGCACCATATGTCAATACCATGATCCGATCCCGCAATTGTCTGGGGCTCCCTTATCGGTTACCCCATTGCATTGTCCGTTTGAGAAATTGGGGATTGATATCCTCGGACCTTTCCCTCGGTCAATAGGGCAAATAAAATTTTGTATCGTAGCGGTGGAGTATTACTCGAAATGGATTGAAGCAGAAGCATTAGCCATCATCTCAGAGAAGGTGGTCAAGCACTTCTTATGGAGAAATATCGTGAGCCGCTTCGGGGTTCCCCGAGCGCTCATATCAGATAATGAGACTCAGTTCCGTGGAAAGAGCATACGGGATCTATGCACCAAGTTGGGCATCATCCAACATATCTCATTAGTAGCCCACCCCAAACTAATGGACTTACGGAGGTATCTAACAATGTTATCCTGAAAGGATTGAATACAAAGTTAGAAGATTTCCGAGGTAAATGGCCTGAACACATCTATGAGGTCTTATATGCATACCGAACTACACCTCGCTCAACAACCCATGAATCACCTTTCTCATTGGTGTATGGGACCGAAGCTGTTTGCCCGGTGGAGGTTGCCATCCGATCACCTCGGATATCTCAGTATGATGAGCATATGAATGGTGAAAGGAGATTATTGGACCTCGAGATGATCGAAGAAAAGAGAGATGCAATTTACGCACGGATGCGTGCTTATCAGCGAACTATGGAACGAGCTCATAACAAACGACTCCTCCCAAGAGAATTCTTTGAAGGTGATCTCGTCCTCAGAAGCATTAAAGTGCAGAGGAACGTTGGAAAGCTAGACAGAAATTGGGAAGGATCGTATCGAATATCAAAGAAATTGTAATCAAGTGCGTATAAACTTGAAACATTGGATGATATAGAGGTCCACCGAACTTGGAATGTCATGAACTTAAGGGGATATTTCTTGTGAACTTTCGATTAACCAGTTTGACTTAATAAACGTACATTCCTTTAAGCGTAAGTCGAAAACAAGTAAGTACAAAACAAATTATTTCTAATTGAATGATGGACCGATCTTGAAGTTGGGTGACTTAGGACGAATCTGGACTGGTGACCGAAGCTTCTTATCCGCAAGGCTCCCAAGTTGTAGTAACCGCTCTAACGAGTCAGATGCTCCTGCACTTGCCTAGTCCCATGGATGAGTTGCAATTCTCCCAGAACTCATTACGAACTAAAACACTCCCTTCAACGTCATTCATTCTTAGGAAATGGCCCTTGTACTTACGAAATATGTCGCGAAAAGAGGAATGTGAGGGGTCAACATATCGAAACACAAGTTCGGTCTTAGTATGGGACATGTTATGAGCAAAAGATTAGCCAATATATCCTACGGGACTTCAGTATAACCAAGGTTCTGCCAAAGCTTATATAAACTCATATTGAACCTAGACCATGCCTCTCAAATCAAGTATTGATTCCAAGGACGGAATAAGAGTGATCCGCATACAATGTAAAACGACCGATCTAATCAGAATTGACATGAGTAAGCCAAACATAATATCTGGGACCGAGGGATTAACACCCTATACGCATCCCCGATCTTATACTTAGTGGTTAAAACATTCTCGTTGATTTGAAACATATTAATTCAATTAAAAGTTAGTTATATAATATTTTTTTCTAACAATTAAAGTGCCAAAAGTTGAGAGGAAAGAGTGTATATTGAAAACAAAGGGCAAAGCATGTACAAAATACAATTGATATTTTAATTGTCCTGCCCATCTTCCTTGTCTTCACTTCCCTGCTCATGCGGTTCAGTTCGGGCCACAAGTTCTTCAATTCATCCTCCTGGTCGGCCACCTTTTGGTTGACCGCTCTCTCCATCTCTTGAAATAGACAGAAGAAAGGGCCTTCTTCTAGAACATGTTCTTCCAAAGTTGGAATAACCTGAAACTTGCCATCTCTTTCAAGTGGCTCGACCGCTTTCCATCGCTCGTCCGAAGGGGAAAGCCCGAACTGCTGTATAACTTGCTCTCGCATGTTATCCAAGTATTTAGCAGTGTATACCCCATGTATGTTATCCGCTAAAGCGAATAACAGGGGGGACCGAGCGAAACCCAGGACTGCCTCCCGGACCGAAACTTCGGTCGAAGTGCGGGCTCTTGTCAACTTCTCTTCCAAGTTCGCCTTCTCTTCTTGGGCCCGAAGGAGAAGTTCGTTCAACTTATTTCTCTTCTCCTGGGCCCGACCTTGGACTTCGTTGACCTCCTCCACCTTGGCCCGCAGCTTGGCCTTCAGTTCAGAAATTCGCCCCTGAGCTGTTTGTCCTATCTTCTCCAGCTCATAGACTTTTTCTGCTAAGAACGAGACCTCCATCCCAGCTCTTAAAAGCTCATTTTTCAGTCGGTCCCGGTCCTCCCGTACCGTGACCAACTCATCATGTTTAATTTCAACTTGCCTTTTCGCAAGGTCAAGTTGATCTTGGACTTGTTGGGATACACCACTGCCACCCTGGTTCTTCTCCACGGTGATGGCAGTTGTGAAGGCCTTCCTCAGCATCTACATAAGATAGCAAGGTCAAAAAGTGAATCTTCGGGCCTTAATGTTAAAGAAAATTACCTTAGTGGTGAGGTCGAGGAAGCCCTCCATGATCTCTTCCCCAAACATGTCCGTTTGGACGTTGTCTGTGTTTTGCTCTGCGTAAAGGCAAAAGTCCTTCAGGAAAGCACTTCTCCAGGAGGTTAGTTTTCTCCCCTTACTAAACATGTCTAGCATGCCCAAGACAACTCTCCAGTCGGAGTTAGTCTTAGGGCCCGATGCAGGCTCCTTCAAAACGATCCCCTTAGTAGGGACTGGAGCGCTCTCCCCCTTCTTCGACCTTTTGGGATCCTTCGGGGCTTCTGCTTCGGTCGCTCTATTCCCTTTTCCCAAGGGGACCAGCGGCAGGGAGACGTTCGCCTTAAGGTGAGGACCGGGGAGAACCTTCTCCACGGGAACGGCTCCCTACAGCAATAAAGCAATAGTATTAGCATTAATAAAGGAGTTGTTTCCGATCTGATAGAGGCTGGATAAGCTCAAAGAACGAATCCGAGCCTTTATCACCTCCTCAACCACTCCAAATACCCGAAACGCAGACCCTTCCCCGGTTGAAGGCTGCCTTGTGCAGCGAAGGGTCAATGTGCCCGCGGTGGTAGTTTGGATCGGGGGGTTCCCGGACCCCGAAGGGACCAGCTACCCCCCGTTGCTGATTCACTTCCATCAGCACTGCCCGATTCTTTGCGTTGTCCTTCAGAAGGACGGACCGAAGCAGCCGCCATACGTTTGAAACGTGAGCTAGGCATCGTCTCAGTCGAGTTTGCAAAAGAAATACATAAGGATCAGGAAATGAAAAAAAAACATTACTTCATACCCAATCCCTCTGATGGATCTGAGCTAGAAAACATCCCTTTCGGGGCTGGGGCTCCGGTCCTACCCACGACACCTATTTCTATCAATCTTTTCTCCCGAAGTAGCTAGGTTCGCTTAAGGCGTGCTTCGGGAGGGGGGAACATCGCAAGTGTATTTGCGGTGTCCGGACGAGAGGGGTTGAACCTACTTCGGTCCAACTGACCTATGCGTGGGTGAGTTAGGCGCGGCCACACCTTCAACAGGTCCTCTTTTGGGACTGTTATACACACATAACAAGACTCCCACGCATAGAGAGACTCTTCTTTATCCACTATAGCGCACTCTTTAGTGCGCACCGCTATAGAATATAGTTTGCGGCATCTTAATAGGCCCTTACCCTTTCGGGACCCCACCAAGAACAGATTGAAAAAATGTTCTAAGGTTGGGGCCTGATTCTGTTGGTGGCAATAAAATATGAACGCCACTATATACACATAACTACCCGAAAATAATGCAAAAGTAGGGCAGTGAATTTCTTTAAGAACGGCTGCTACAAAAGGATGCAGCGGAAAATGAAGCCCGCATTTCAAAGAAGTGTAACTGACCGGAATAGCGGACGCCAGCACATTCATTTCCGCCGGAAGGAAACAGGGAAAATCTTCCCGTCCCTTCTAGATGGAATAATGTGCCGGAATCGAAAACCTAGACGTAAACTCCTCAATGTCCAACTCAGACATGGCTGGGTATCTCGTTTTATGAGGAGCCAAAGAATATACCTTAACGAAAATCGAAATGAAACGAGTTGAACGTGAATCGGATTGAAGGCGCAGAGAGCTCGATTTGGCAGTTCTTCCTTCGCGAAATGACGATGAAGAGAAATAGTATCTAAAACTCCGATTTAAATATTAATCTCACAACCAATGGTGAGCTGCCACGTAATATTGCCCCAGAAAATGGCAGTACAAGCACATTCATCACGCCTGTTGAACTGTCGAATGTGAAGAGGCGCAAATAAAGAGGTTAATATTTAAAAAAAAGTAAAGTAAGAGAGATAAAAATATAACACCAATATACGTTATTGAGTTTTAAATATAAGTTAATTTCTACACTTAAGGGAAAGATCGGTCCCCTGGACGCTCACTACTTACAGGTACGATCCCATGTTCTCACGAGTGTGTAAACATCATGTGATCGGCCTTGTATCACCTCTACGATGGCAATCAAGCCTGAGGGGCTAGTGATGAGAACTCCAGGACCAGGCACCCTCTAACGGATGAGGCCCAATAACGATTGGGCCGATCCAAATGGTGGAAGCGAACTCGTGCAGCCCATTTATACACTTAACGAAAAGCGGCCCGATGTTCCACGAGAGGACCGAAGATAACCTTGGCGAAATAAAGCGTTTTCTGGTAACTGGCTCTGTGGTTAGGTCCAAACGGTTACAAACCCGCGCGTTCCACGCTTCGGGCCTTCACACGATTACCAAGCCTCGAGCCCGTTCACGCAGAGCACGCCTAGGTCCCGGCCTCGTTTTACATCGCGCGACAACAACCTCTAACAAACATGTCACAGGCGGTTACAGAGCTTGATTTACACACGCCACTATCTTTATAAATACAGAGCGCGGCGGCGGAAATAGGAGGACCTTTTGGACGCATAAGAACAGGCAGTTACCCTGCCGGAGTTCTTATTTGCTTTCTTATTCCTTGTCATTTTCATTAATCCTCTGTTGTATTTGTATGAATCGTTTGATTAGTGAACAGGCTAGGAGTGTAATTCGCACTTAGTCAAGTGGTTTTCTCCCCAATTTCTGGGGTTTCCAATATAAATTGCCGTGTCTCTTTATTGTTTCCAGTTTTAATCGTATTCCCCATAAAAAAAAATCAAACCGAGTTCGTTGGCTGACGAATCGGGTGACTGTTGGTACCCCCTAAAAAGGGACCATAACAAATGTAAACAATACAAAATGTTTCACGTTGAAAACACAAGAAAAGTAAAAAATTATATGATCGATGTAACTATCAAATTTACTATCACTTGAACAATAGAACACATACACACGAAGAATAAGATCGAAGGTGAAGATTACAAAAAAGATCCACTTCTTTATATAGTGACTTAAGAAAATTAACAAATATTTCATAATTGATGAGAACTCCACGACCAGGCACCCTGTAACGGATGATGCTCAATAACAATTGGGCCAATCCAAATGGTGGAAGCGAACTCGTGCAGCCCATTTATACACTTAACGAAAAGCGGCCCGATGTTCAACGAGAGGACCGAAGATAACCTTGGCGAAATAAAGCGTTCTCTGGTAACTAGCTCCGTGGTTCGGTCCAAACGGTTACAAACCCATGCTTTCCACGCTTTGGGCCTTCAAACGTTTACTACGCCTCGGGCCCGTTCACGCAGACCATGCCTCGGTCGCAGCCTCGTTTTATATCGCGCGACAACAACCTCTAACAAACTTGTCAGAGGCGGTTATAGAGCGTGATTTACACACGCCACTATCTCTATAAATACAGAGCGTGGCGACAGAAATAGGAGGACCTTTTGGACGCATAAGAACAGGCCGTTACATTGCCAGAGTTCTTATTTTCTTTCTTATTCCTTGTCATTTTCATTAAGTCTCTGCTGTATTTTGTATGAATCGTTTGATTAGTGAACAAGCTAGGAGTGTAATTCGCTCTTAGTCAAATGGTTTTCTCCTCAATTCATGAAGTTTCACTATAAATCGTCGTGTCTCTTTATTGTTTCCAATTTTAACCGTATTCCCCGTCAAAAATAAATCAAAACCGAGTTCGCTGGCTGACGAATCGGGTGACTGTTGGTACCCCCTAAAAAGGGACCATAACAGTTTGGCGCCGTCCGTGGGGACGATTCTCTAATCCCATTTGAGTTTTCTACCAGGGATAGGACAATCAAAGGCATGGCGACTGGAACTTCGACAAATGATAGTGATGTGCTTCCCGATAGTCTCCCAGTACCAACATTCACTTTGCAGGATCTGGAAGCTGTCTTCAGGAAGGTGGTACTGGAAATTACGTTGGAGAGAAGTGGAACAGAACCACCGGTTGTTTCAAGCCCTGTTCCCAAAAGCAGAGGATACGAGAGTGATCCTGACGAGCGCAGCACTGTAATGAAGAAATCATCAGGCGTGGTGTAACAACGAGGAGGCTCAGATATCGGTCTACTCCTCCCCCCCGGCCAGGGCTCTAACTCCCGCTCCTGGAAATGATCAGGAGCAAATGCAACGACGAATTGACGAGCTCACCAGGGAGTTGGAGAGCATGCGTGCATTGAAGGATTGCGAACCTAATTTAGGACGCAATCCTGGTTTATTCAATAGGGCCATGGAGGCCCCAATCAGGCAAAATAAGGATGATAACTGGTGGCATAATCTGCATGCGGTTCAGACATCGTCCCAACAATCTGAAGGCGTATCAGCCGCCTTGTGAGACTTGATGCTCCCCTTTTCTGAATAGACCTGGGCAGCAGTCCCAGATCGGCATTATCGCAACCCCGAGGAGTTGCCGACATTTCGTGGTGACGGTGATCTAATCGATCACGTTGCCGATTTTGAATTACGCATGGGAACGGTTCGGGCCTCAGACTCACTAAAGTGCCGCATCTTCGCGGTAGGATTACAAGGCCACGCCCAAACGTGGTTCAAAAATTTGCCGGCCCGATCCATACAGTCGTATGGCGGATTTATTCTGGCTTTCTCAGAGCAATTTGCTCCAAATGTAGGACCGCTCGGAAGCAGGCAGGAACTATATCAGTTAAAATATATCCCGGCAAAAATGAGTCTTCGGCCCTTCATGGAGAAATTCAATAGGACTGCCCGGGGTATCAAACTTGAGCTCTGGGATAAGATTGATATTTTACAGCAGGTCTTGGGACCTTGCGGCCTTTCGGCCAGCTTGGTAAAGAGCCCACCATCCACCTTGGGAAAACTTCTACATAAAATCAACAAGTATATTAAGGTGGATGAAGGGCTGGGCCTAAGCTATCGGAAACCTAGCGGGAATTCTGAGCCCGCAGGTTATCATAGGGTTTCCTACCCTAAGAAGCAGTCGCGAGAAGTAGCGGTTGTATGCGAGAAAGATGTCCCCCCGAAGCAGGAGGACAATCGGGTGTATTGCGAGCTGCATCATAATCGCGATCACCCGACCCTGAAGTGCCCGCTGTTGAAACAGACGGTAGCGGCAATGAATAAAGAAAAGCCCAACCGGAATGGTCAGAAGGACAAGCGAGCAGAATCCCCTCGAAAGGACCACTAATGTGACGATCGTCACAGGCCGTGGGGAAGGGATAATCGGGGACAACCCCGAAATTATATTGATCGGACGAAGGACCGACGGTCTCCTCCGCCAGAACAAGAAATAGGCCATCACAGTCGAGAGAACCGTGTCCAGGGCCGAAGAAGAAGATGGCGGGGCCGTGGCTGCAGAGCCCCGGAGAACGAGGGTAGAAGACAGGAACATGCCGCTCCTCCACCTGCGGAAACTGGTGCCCAACCTCCTCAAAATGAGGCGGTACCCAGAGACGTAGCTGGAGATATTTATGTTATCTCCGGTGGTCTGAGAATAAATGAATCGTTCCGGGACCGAAAGAGAACTGCGCGCGGAGACTCCGCTGAGAGCTCCGAATTTGTGGCGCTGGTTAAATATGATATAGCGGAACGGTCCCCTCCCTTCGGGGAGAATATCACTTTCACCATGGCCGATCGGGAAGGGATCATCGATCCATGTGATGATCCCCTTATCATCACTGGAGTCATCGGGAATCGTCGTGTCCACAGGATCCTAGTGGACACCGGGGCTTCGTGCAATCTAATGAAGTGCGAGGTCGCCGAAATGTTTGGAGCTGCTGCTCATGACCTCCCGATCGCTAATATAACTCTTTGGTCGTTCGACCAGAGGAGCGTCATTCCATGCGGGAAGATTTTATTCCCAGTTACACTTGGAGAACAATCCAAGGACCGATCGGAGGATTTGGAATTCATTGTCGTTGAAGTCAACTTGGCTTACAACGCCATTATCGGACAGACCGACCATAGTAAGTTCGAGGCGGTCCCATCNTTAGGCCTAATAAGTCAACTTAAGGTCCAAAAGCCAAATCTTAGTAAATTTAGCCCAACTTACTTTGAAAATATCCAATTAAAACGGAATAAGTTTCACAACGCCCCGGAACTTAAAAAATGCACCCCAATCGAACATGAATAACACGTAGTGCCAAGAAAATACCCGGGAATACTCTTTTACCAGTTGATCGTCTCCAAATGCTTAGGAGGTAGCCAAAAATATCGCGTAAGGTCGCCAACGAGCTCTCCGAGTGCCAAATTACGAAAATACCCCTGGCATCATTTCCGACCGAAATCATCCAGAACAGCTCAAAACATCATCAGAATCCTCATACGTACGCCCGTGATGCCTAAATTACGAGATTACCCCAGAAATCACATCGCTCAATAAACATAATAGAAAATCAAAAATACCCTTTAGCCACGTCAGACGATCTCCGGGGTTATCATAATTACATAAATAACCCCGGGCAATATCATGGGCGCAACCCTGGTTTATTCAACATGGCCATGGAGGCCGCGATTAGGCGGAAAAAGGATGACGATTGATTGCATAATCTACATGCGGTCCAGACGTCATCCCAACAATCTGAAGGCGTATCCGCCGCCTTGGGAGATTCGATGCTCCCTTTTTCTGAAGAGATCTAGGCGGCAGTCCAAGATCGACACTATCGCAACCTCGAGGGGTTGCCGACATTTCGCTGCGACGGAGATCCAATCGTTCATGTTGTTGATTTTTAGTTACGCATGGGAACGATTCGGGTCTCAGATTCACTGAAGTGCCGCATCTTCGTGGCAAGATTACAAGGCGATGCCCGAACCTGGTTCAAGAATTTGCCGGCCCGATCCATACAGTCGTATGGCGGGTTTATTTTAGCTTTCTCTGAGCAGTTTGCTCCAAATGTAGGACCGCTCCGAAGTAGGCAGGAACTATACCAGCTGAAATATATCCCGGCTAAAATGAGTCTTCGGTCTTTCAGGGAAAAATTCAATAGGACCGCTCGGGGCATCAAGCTGGAGCTCCGAGACAAAATTGATATTCAACAACAGGTCTTGGGACCGTGCGGCCTTTCCGCCAGTTTGGCAAAGAGTCTGTTATCCACCTTAGGAAAGCTTCCTCAGAAAATCAATAAGTATATCTAGGTGGATGAGGCGCTGGGATTAGGCTATTGGAAGCCTAACAGGAATTCTGAACCCGCAGGTAATCATAGGGTTTCCTACTCTAAGAAACAGCAACGAGAAGAAGCGGCTGTAACTGAGAAAGACGTCCCCCCGAAGCAGGAGGACAATCGGGTGTATTGCGAACTACATCACAACCGCGATTACCCGACCTTGAAGTGCTCGCTGTTGAAAGAGTCAATAACTGCAATGAATAAAGAAAGGCCCGATCAAAATGATTAGAATGGCAAACGAGCTGAATCTCCCCGAAGGGGCCATCAGGATGACGATCGTCATAGGCAGCGGGGAAGAGATAATCAGGGACAACCCCGAAATTATAATGATCGGACGGAGGACTGAATGTCTACTCTGCCAGAGCAAGATAGAGGCCAGCACGGTCGAGAGAACCGTGGCCATGACTGCACCGGCCCGTCCTTCCATGGGCAGCTTCTTCACTCCGCACGACTGCCATCAAGCTCGGGTTCACTTAAGCCTACATATCATAAACACACATATGAGTTGATAACTCAACAAGAGACCAACGATTAACATAACCCTATGCCCGTGCCCGTACGAATACCGCGCCCGCATTGAGTCCCATATATCATAGTCATGACCCCGATGATACATCTGCCATAGTCATGCCATATATCATACCATACCATGCTCGAGACTTGTGTCGAGTTAACCGAAGGTGGCTACTCCGTGTCCCATACCACGGTGCCTTCAGGTTCGGTCTTAATCGACCGCACCCTACATCCATACGTTCCCCCTTGGGGTGAACAAGTTTGGCTCCTACCGTGACCTAGTCACGTTGCCACCGGAGATACCCTGGCCGAGGGGTCCGATCCCGCCCGTCCTTACACGAGCTCGTCATAGTGCCTTGCCCCATGCAAGGTCTTTTCCATACCATAGATGCCTCGCCCCGGGCGAGGTCTTTTCCACCAATTTCCCGTATCATACATCGCATCTTGCCTTGTCCCCGACAAGGTCTTTCACATTTGCGTGTCTTGGTCATGACTCGGATTGGTGCCATTAATAACAAAAATCCGGTCATAACCACTCATCCACACTTCTTAGTTGCCTCACCCCATAAAAGGTCTCCCATTTCAAGGATTCAAGCATCAATTTTACTTGACGTGGTCGAACCCTCGTCGTATCATTATCCCTTCGTGGTTCACGGTAACCCACATGACATGGTGAGTACCGTTTGGCCATCTTAGGGTGAACTCCTTACGTCGATTCGCCACCGTCCGCTCCTTTACCGTTCCGCTTAGCTAAGGCTATCACGTACTATGTTAGTCACGGCACGACGACCGACGAAAGTGTTCTTCATATCATGACCCTCCCTTCCCTGACATAAGCATAAACGTAAAGTCTCTTACCCTTCGTCGTACTCGCTCCCGCTCATCTACCACCAACTCCTTGGCAATTTCGTTTGTGTCTAATTCTTGCCAAGGTTTAAGGTATTTATAGAGTTCATGACATGAGTCATGCCTTGGTGTCAATCAATCTCTAATTCCAAGACAATCTAATCAATTTTCCCTAATTCCAAGCAAATCATACTATTTTGCACCCTAATTCCAATCCCATTACTTGAATCCCGCGGGGTTTTCTATTTCCTCTCATAACTTGTGCATTTACCCTTTTTATGTGGTCAACACTACTAAAATTCATCTCTTATCCAAAGACATGGACTTGGGTCATGTCTTTGACCCTTAAGTGCATCACTCCTTATTGGATTGGGTCTAATCTCATTTGTTATCTAGTATTGGACATGAGCCCAACCTTGCATTATTTCCCTTAAGGTATCTTGGTCTTTATTCACATTGGATCGATTTGTTGTTGGCCCGTTCCATCTCAATCATGATCGGTTGCTTTGCTCTTATCATACCGAACCTACATGCCGCCACTGTTTCGTACCGAACGTACAATATTTCTTATTTGTCTCACTTTTTCGAAGTATGCCGAAAATTTAAGCTCAAACTAAACCCAAACAAATGCTACTTCAGGATCCGAAGTGGAAAATTTTTAGGATATTACTTTTCAGAAAAGGCATAAAGGTTTAGCTAAGAAAGTGCAGACTGTTATTTATATGCAACCTACAATAAACAAGAGAGAATTTCATAGGCTTACTGGCCGACTTGCTACGCTAAGCAGATTATTTCTAGATCCACAGATCGGGCTCTGCCTTTTTTCAGAGTACTAAGAAAAGCAAGTCATCTAGACTGGACCGAAGAGTGCGATCAGGCCTTCTGGGATTTGAAGACTTATTTAAGCACTCCCCCGGTGATGGTGAGCCCAACTTGTGATGAACCTTTGGGCCTATATCTAGCGGTATCAGAAGTTGATGTCAGTGCAGCTCTGGTAACCATCCGAGATGACATTCACAAACTCGTTTATTATATGAGTCATTCTTTAGTGTCAGCTGAAACTAGATATACTACCTTGGAAATGTTCATGTTGACTTTGAAGAAGGTTGTATCTAAGCTAAAGCATTATTTGAAGGCCGAACAGTTTATGTTTACACTGACCAGCCTTTGAAAGTGGTTCTTAAGCAACCGGATCTAAATGAGAAATTAGCGAAATGAGCTATTAAACTCAGCGCTATTTATCTGGAATTCTTGCCCCGAATGGCGATCAAGGCTCAGGTCCTCGCTGATTTTGTGGTTGAAATGACCCGATCAGCCATATTTCTAAACCAGGATGATGATCGTTGGACAGTCCATGTAGACGGATCGACCTTCGGAGGAAGAGGGGCGGGCATTACCCTCATAACGCTACAAGGTAATCTCATTCATTCCGCAGTTAAAGTTTCTTTTGCTGGAACAAATAATGTGGTGGAATATGAAGCTGTATTATCGGGAATGACCCTGGCCCGAAAGATGGGATTTAGTAAAGTGCAAATGTTTTCAGACTCAAAGTTAGTGGTGGAACAGTTCGCATGGAGATTTGAAACTCATGATTCGATGATAAAATTATATTGCGCCAAAGTCCTGAAATTATCCAATAAGTTCAGTGAATTTTCTCTTGACCATGTGCCATGGGAGCAGAAAAAGGTTGTTGACGCACTTGCCAAATTGGCCGTGGGATTTCCCGACATGGGACCGAGCACTATTTCTGTCCATATCCAGGACCGACCTTCGGTCGAGATTTTAGTGAAAGAACAATCA
This sequence comes from Utricularia reniformis, assembly GCA_009725065.1. Classification (NCBI taxonomy): domain Eukaryota; kingdom Viridiplantae; phylum Streptophyta; class Magnoliopsida; order Lamiales; family Lentibulariaceae; genus Utricularia; species Utricularia reniformis. The sequence goes on along the minus strand of RWGZ01000919.1, from coordinate 345,482 downwards.
ATTGAAGATATTGGGGTTTTATGCCACGAACTTCATGGCTTGAATATTAGTGCCAATGAATCTCCTGGGGAACCCAATTGGATGGACCCCTTTATTAAGTATCTAACAAATGGTTATCTTCCTGAAGACAAGTCAGAGGCCAAAAAAATAGAAGTCCGGGCTGAAAGATATGTTCTAAATGATGGGCAATTGTTTAAGAAGAGTTTTGAGGGCCCGTTGTTACGTTTCATATCCCCTTTTGAGGCTGAAGCCGTCATGATTTATGTTAATGAAGGGATATGCGATATTCACTCACGGGCTCGATCTTTATATCATCGCGTCATCAGAGCCGGATACTTTTGGCCAACATTGCTCGGAGATGCCAAGAAGTATACCAAAAAATGTGCCATATGTCAATATCATGCTCAAGTCCCACAACTGCATGGGGCTCCCTTATCGGTGACCCCGTTGCCTTGTCCTTTTGACAGATGGAGAATTTATATTCTCGGACCTTTTCCTCGATTAGTAGGACAAAAGAAATTATGTATTGTGGCAGTTGAATATTACTCGAAGTGAATTGAAGAAGAAGCAGTGGCCGTTATCTCGGAGAAGGTCGTAAAGCACTTCTCAAAGAGAAATATTGTGAGCCGCTTCGGGGTACCCCGAGCGCTCATATAAGATAATGGGACCCGGTCTCGCGGGAAAAGTGTTCGGGATTTGTGTATTAAGTTGGTCATCGCCCAGCATTGCTCATCGGTGGCCCATCCCCAAACATATGGACTTACGGAGGTATCTAACAATAATATTCTGAAATGATTGAAGACCAAGTTAGAAGATTTTGGAGGAAAATGGCCCAAACATATCTATGAGGTCCTATGGACGTACCGAACTACGGCTCGCTCAACGACTGAGGAATCACCATTCTCATTAGTATATGGGTCCGAAGCAGTAGCCCGGTGGAGGTAGCCATCCGATCGCCCCGAATATCTCAATAAACCGAGCATATGAACGGCGAAAGGAGATTGTTGGATCTTGAGATGATCGAGGAAAAGAGAGATGCGATTTACGCGCGGATGTGTTCCTATCAGCGAACTATGGAACGGACCTATAACAAATGAGTCCTCCCAAGGGAATTCTCTGAAGGCGACCTCGTCCCCAGAAGCATAAAGGTGCAGAGGAAAGTTGGGTATTGAAGAAATTGGAAATTGGTATAAAGCTGGACATAAATTTTGAAGGATCGTATCGGGTATTGAAGAAATTGGAATCTGGTGCGTATAAGTTAGAAACATTGGATGGTGATAAGATCCCCCAAATTTGGAACGTCATGAATCTAAGGCGGTATTTCTTGTAAATCTTTGATTAATATCTCTGACTCAATAAATATACGTTCCTCCAAACTTAAGCAGAAAACAAGTAAGTATAATACAAACTGTTTCTAATTAAATGATGGACCGACCCTGGAGTCGGATGATTTAGGGCGAGTCTGGACTGGTGACCGAAGTTACTTATCCGCAAGGCTCCCAAGTTGCAGTGATCGCTCTGACGAATCAGATGCTCCTATGCTTGCCCAGTCCCAAGGATGAGTTGCGATTCTCCCAGAACTCAATACGAACTAAGACATCATTTTCAACGGCTTTCATTCTTGGGAAACGGCCATTGTACTTATGAAATTCGCTACAAAAGAATGAATGAGAGTCAGCCTATCAAAATACAAGTTTCGACCTAATGTGGGACATATGCAGAACCAAAGCTCGGCCAATAAAACCTACGGGACTTCAATAGATCCAAGGTTTGGCCGAAGCTTGTTACGGGACTCATAATGAACCCAGGCCGCGCCTTTCCAATTCAACTGTGATCCCAAGGACAGAATAAGAGTAATACACACACAATGTGAAACAACTAATCCAGTTCAAACCAACCAGAGTGAACCAAGTGTAAGATTGGGGACCGATAAATTTAGCATTCTATAGCCATCCCCGCTCTTACACTTAGCAGTTGAATACACTCGTTTATACCAAACACACTTGATTATTTTAAAAGGTCAATTATGACAACCTTATTCTGGCTTTAAAGAGAAGGAATGAAGAGATAAAGAAACTCTTATTATGAATAAGGAACGAAACATAGATAAAAATATAATCAAAATCTAAGTATCATGTCCATCTTCCTTATCCTCCATTCGTTGTTCCCGCGATTCGGTCCGGGCCGCGAGCTGCCTCAGCTCTTCCTCTTGACCGGCCACTTTCTGGTTGACCGCTCTTTCTAATTCTTCATAGAGGTAGAAGAAGGGGTCGTCCTCTAAAACAGGTTCTTCAAAGGATGGAATTACTTGAAAATTTCCATCCTTCTCCAGAGGTTCGATCATCTTCCACTTTTCGTCCTCAAGGGAAAGCCCGAACTGCTTCATAACCTGATCCCGCATGTTATCCAGGTACTTAGCAATATACATCCCATGTATGTTATCCGCCAAAGCGAATAACAAAGGGGACCAAGCGAATCCCAGGACCGCTTCCCGGACCGAACTTTCAGCCGAAGTGCGGGTTCTAGCTAACTCCTCCTCCAAGCTCGCTTTTTCTTCCTGGGCCCGAAGCAAAAGCTTGTTGAGGCTATTCCTCTTTCTCTTGGGCCCGAGCTTGTACTTGGTTAATTTCATCGTCTTTGGCCCGCAGCTTAGCTTCCACTTCCTCCTGAGTTGCTTTTCCTTTCTTATCCAGCTCAGAGACTTGATCTGTTAAGAGTGAGATTTCCGTCCCAACTCTTAACAGTTCACTGTCCAACCGGTCCCGGTCCTCTCGTACTGCGACCAATTCATCATGTTTGATTTCAATTTGCCATTTTGCAAGGTCAAATTGATCTTGGACTTCTTGGGACACAATCTTGTCACCGTGGATCTTTTCCACGGTAATCGTAGTTCTAAAGCCTTTCCTTAGCATATGCATAAGATATTAAGGTCAGAACATAAACCTTCGGGCCTTAATATCAAGGGAACTTACCTTAGTTGCGAGGTCGAGGAAACCCTCGATTATTTCTTCCACAGACATGTTTGATTGAACATTGTCTGAGTTTTGTTACTCGTAGAGGCGGAAGTCTTCAATGAAGGCACTCCTCCAGGAGGCTAGCCTCTTCCCTTTACCTAAGGGGACCAGCAGCAGGGAGACGTTCGCCTTAAGTTTGGGGCTGGGGAGAACTTTCTCCACGGGAACGGCTCCCTGCAGCAACAAATCAATTGTGTTAGCATTGATAGAAGAACTATTTCCAATCTGGTAAAGGCTAAATAGGCTCAAAGAGCGAATCCTAGCCGTTATCACTTCCTCCACCACTCCAAATACTCGAAGTGCGGGTCCTTTGCCCGTTTAGGGCTGCCCTAAACAATGCAGGGTTATTGTGCATTTGCTGGTAGCCTGGATCGGGGGGTTCCCTCCAGTGGACGACCCCGATGGAATCAGTGTACCCCCTGTCGCTGATTCAGATGGCTTCGCACTATTTATTGCTTCCTGTCGTGCTCCAGAAGGACGGGCCGAAGAGGCAGTCAAACGATTGAATCTCGAGCTCGGCATCGTTTAGGTTGAATCTGCAAGATAAATATATAAGGATCAGGTAGTGACGAAATAAAAATCTAACTTCATACCCGATCCTTCATATGGATCTGAACAAGAAAACATCCCCTTCGGGGCTGGGGCTCCGGTCCTACCCGCGACCCCTATTTCTATCAGTTTCTCCTCCCATAGAAACTCTGTCCGTTTAAGATGAGCTTCGGGGGGTGAAACATCGCAAGTGTGTTTACGATATCGAGACGGGAAGGATTGAACATGATTCGGTCCAATTGACCTATGCGTGGATAGGTTATAAGTGGTCACACCTTTAACATGTCCTCCTTAAGGACCGTTATCCACACATAACAGGACTCCCACGCATGAAGAGATTCTTCCTTATCAACTATAGGGCACTCCTTGATGCGCATCGCTATGTAATATAACCTACGACATCCTAATAGACTCTTACCACTTCGGGATCCGACCAAGAACAAATTGAAAAAGTGATCTAAGGTCGGGCCATTTTTTGTTGGTGGCAATAAAAGATAAACGTCACCATATACACATAGCTAACCGGAAATAACGCAAAGGTCGGGCAATGAATTTCCTTAAGTACGGCCGCTACGAACGGGTGTAATTGAAAGCGTAATTCTCACTTCAGGGAGACATAAATGATAGGAATAGCGCTTGACGGAACATTCATTTCCACTGGAATCAAGCAATGAATATATTCATGCCCCCTTCCAGATGGAGTAATGAGTTGGAATCGAAAACCTAGACCTAAACTCTTCGATATCCAACTCATACATAGTTGGGTATCTCATTTTACGAGGAGCCATGGCTATTACCTTGATGAAAATCGATAGGAAAGAGTTTAAACGTAATCATGAACGAAGATGTAGGAGCTTGATTTGGGCGATTTTTTTTCGCGATAATGACGATGAGGGTGAACAGTATTGGAAACCCCGATTTAAATAGTAATTTCCCGACCAATTGTAAGTTGCCACGTAGGATTACCATAGGTGGTTGCAGTCTGTACGCACTCATCATGCCTATTGAGTACATAATACGGAAAGGCGCGCACGTGTGGACATTAATATTTAAATAAAAGTGACACAAAAATGAACGTTATGATATTTTGTATTAATCCACATCTCAAATTGACTAAGTGAAAGATCGGTCCATTGGACTCTCATTGCGAGCAGGCTCGGTCCTATATTCTCCAGAACATATATAACATTGCGTGGTCGGCCTTGCGTCACCTCTGCGATGGCAACCAAGCCCGAGGGGCTAGTGAGGAGAATTCTAGGACCATGTACCATGCAATAGGTAAGGTTCAATTACGATTTGGCCGACCCAGGTAATAAAAGGCGAACTCGCATGTCTCAAAATCCCCAACTTAGCATATTTGAGATAAATTGGTCCGATGTTTCGCAATGGGACCGAAACTTAACTTGACGAAATAAAAAGGCGTTTGACAAATGACCCCATGATTCGGTCCCAATAGGGCTTCCCATCTTAGTGTTAAAGCATGGTAAACCCAATTAATTATAAGTCTAGTAAGCAGAATAAACCACAAGGTCACTTAGTTACACAGAGCCAACAGTAGGCCCAATCAGTGGCCTAATCGAGCATATATATGAAGTAGTAACAGTTAGAGTATGGTATGATAACAGCACTTCGTTCCTTTCCCTTTTTGAAAGGAAATGAAAAAGGAACAATAAATATGTCATAGTTTTGTATTTATCGATTATTTTGATACTTAAAATGATTAATTAATAAATATTTTCAGAATGATTAAAAGCACGGTAATAGTCTTTAGTGGCCCAATCACCGTCTTGATGTTTTAAAATTTACTATTTTAATGTTAAACTTTTTCTTGTAACAAATTAAATATGTCGTAGTTTTGTATTTATCGATTATTTCGATAGTTAAAATGATTCATTAATAAATATTTCCATAATGATTAAAATATCCAAATAGTATACTAAATCATGAATTCATTACAATAATTTTATAAATGAACTATAGATATTAATTATTAATAATTTAATTTTAAGTTTTTTAGCCCTAAAAAACCCTAAACCTATACGTCCGGTATATATTTGTACCGGTCATAACGGCCAAGACCAATTGTTAAGTGTGTATATCAGTATTGTTATCTATCGGTTACACTTGGATGACGATCGACAATGTGGTCGATCTGACACACATAGAAGATGTGATAGTCGGTATTGGTACCGATCGGTCGAGGACCGAAGTACGCAATACCGAAGGTGACAAAGGGACCAAAGCAATCGGGTCGAGGACCGAAGCATGTGATCCGAAGATATGAGATGGAGGCAATCGGTCGAGGACCGAACTGAGATATGGTGGGGCCCACTGATCTAAGATATCGGCAGTTATGAAATGAGATATTGAAGGAAACAAGATCAGTATATATGGACGCATATATATAATTTGATTATGGATAATCATATATGGAGATATGATCAAATATTATGAATATTTGTTAGTTACCTTAATTATCTTAACCACCTAATCTATATAAATGGATCTTATGGTTCATTGTCATGTACTTCAATACTCTTGTATTACGAGTTTTATCGTCGTGTGTGTTGTAATTTTCTCAAGTGATAGTGAATTTGGATGTTTCCGCCGGTCATGTGGTTTTCCCATTCCAGGTTTCCAAGTTAAATTTCTTGTGTCGTAATTTTCTCTTTCTTTAATTCAAAGGTTCTATTAAACTATCGAGGTTGTTCGCACACGTGTTTAATTCCCAACAATTGGTGGTGGTTGTGGGGTGGTAGTGGTGCAATCGGCGATTGGTGACGATAAGGGAAGCCTAAGGATGTTTGACGGATCTGATTTTTCCTATTGGAAAATGCAAATCTGTAGTAGCCTCTAACGGAATGATTTAGGGGAAGCATTGGAAGAAAAGAAGTCTGCAAAGATGGAGGATGCGCATTGGCTGAAATTGGATCGCAAGGCGTTGATGATCGTTCAACAAATGTTGTCGAAGAAGGTATCGTTTAACTACAACAAACATACGACGACGTCCGGTATGATGAAGGCTATGTTCGATATGTACGAGTGGCCTTCATCGACAAATCGTGTGCTCTTGACACGACAGTTGTATACCATGACGATTGGAGAGGGTGCCTCCGTTGTAGAACATCTGAATGATTTCTGCAACCTTACCGACTAGTTATCGTTGGCTGGAAATGTCATGGATGATGACACGAAGGCTATTACCGTTCTTGGTACCATGCCCGAAAGCTGGTCGACGACGGTTGATATCATCAGTAGTCAACCGGGGAAACTCAATTTTGATGATGTGCGGGCTCGACTCATCAGTGAAGAATTGAGACGAAAGCATAAGGGGTATACCAAAAGTAATGATTGATAGCAAATTCTTCCCGGGGTCGGAAGAATAACCAAGGGCAGAATGGCGAGGGCAGGAGCCGATCGAGGAATCGGGGAAAGACAAAGAATCGGGGGGATCCGATTGCTGGAATTGCGGAAGAATGGACACTTCCGCAGGGAATGCAAGGAGCCGAAGAAGAAGGAGAGTTCAGCATCGGTTGCGGCTGAATATGACGATGCACTTGTACTCTGCCTCGAGAGTCCATTGGAGTCATGGGTGGTTGACTCAGATGCATCTTTTCACTCTTATTTTAATCAGAAGTTATTTAAGTCTTTCAGAGCAGGGAATTTCGGGAATGTTTATCTTGCCGATAGGAAGTTCCTGGAGATCAACGGTCGGGGTGATATATCGATCCGATCCTCAAATGGTTGCTGTTGGATCTTGGAGGATGTGATGTATATACCCGGACTAAATAAGAACCTGATATCAGTCGGACAATTGGATTCCAAGGGTACCGATCATCTTTCGCGATCGGTCGGTGGAGAGTGACCAAAGGGGCTTTGGTCATTGTTATAGTAATCAAGTCGGAAACTTTGTACGTGTAGATACCGATCGGGGCAGATGGGGGACCGATCGACTCTCACTACATTAGAGACTGATCGGTCACATGGGGACCTATCGACGGAGGACCGAAGGAGGTTGCTGAAGATGTGACACGATCGCCTTGGCCACATGAGTGGCAATGGCATGAAGATTGTGGCCCGGAAAGGCTTATTGCCGATGTTTGAGGACAAAAAGATCGGATTTTGTGAGAATTGTGTGATTGGCAAGCGAAGAAGAGTAACAATAACGAGGTGAAGTGCCATCGGAAAATCATGAAGCTAGAACTCATGCATACGATGTGTGGTGTATGGCACCAGTCGAGTCCATTGGACTCTCAAAGTACTACGTCACCTTCATTGACGACTGTACCCATAATGTATGGGTTTATTTTCTAATAAAGAAATATGATGTGTTCCAAAAACATTCAAGAGATGGAAAGCAGTGGTGGAGCTTGAGGCAGAAACCAAGTTGAAGTGTTTGAAATCAGACAATGGATGAAAGTATGACGGAGAGGAGTTCAGAGATTACTATTTGGCCATCGATATTAAACTGGAGTGATCTATCCCGAACAACCAAGGCAGAATGGAGTTGCTTAACGAATGAACCGAACGTTGAATGAGCGTGCCCGATCGATGAGATTGCACGTTGGTCTACCAAAGAACTTTTGGGCGGATGATGTGAGTACAGTAGCATACTTGATCAATCGGAGTCCATAGGTAACACTGGTTTCAGGTTGCCCAAGGAGAAGTGGACTGGGAAGGAGGTGAAGCTGGATCATCTCAAAGTGTTCGGTTGCATTGCGTATATCCACATACACCCTGAGAAGAGGGATAAGTTTGATGCTAGAGCTGCAAAGGCTGTTTTCGTTGGTTATAGAGCTGATTATTTTGGTTACCGGTTCTTGACCGAATGGAAGAAATAATTAGATCGATCGACGCGACGTTCAACGAAGATCAACTTTATAAGGATAATGTCGCAAAGACTAAGGAGAAGTCTACCAATGTGATAGTGGTGATACCATCAAGTGAGAGCAATGGACCATCGGACCGATTAGAGGAGCCAATCGGTATCACTTCTGTCGAGGAGTTAGAATCTAAGTCTGATCGAACTGATACTTGTTAAGTGTGGAGATCGGTATTGGTATCGATCGGTCACATTTGGATGACGATCGGCAATGTGGTCGATCGGGGCACACATGGAAGACGGGATGGTCGGTATTGGTACCGATCGGTTTACGACCGAAGTACGCAATACCGAATGCGACAAAGGGACCGAAGCAATCGGTAGAGGACCGAAGCATGTGATCCGAAGATATGAGATGGAGGCAATCGGTCGAGGATCGAACTGAGATATGGTGGGGCCCACTGGTCAAAGATATCGGCAATTATGGAAGGAGATATTGAAGGAAATAATATCATATCAAATCTATATATATGGACGCATATATATGAATTGATTATGGATAATCATATATAGAGATATGATAAAATATTAGGAATATTTGTTTGTTACCTTAATATCTCAACGACCTCATCTATATAAAGGGGTATTAAGGTTCATTGTCATGTAATTCAATACTCTTGTATTCCGAGTTTTCCTCTTCATGTGTGTGTTGTAATCTTCTCAAGTGATAGTGAATTTCGCCGTTTCCGCCGGTCACGTGGTTTTTTCCCTTTCCGGGTTTCCACGTTAATTTCTTGTGTCGTTGTTTTCTCTTTGCTTTAATTCTCGGGTTCTACTTATTCTATCGAGATTGTTCGCACACGTGTTTAAACGCTAACAATACTGATCAGCGGAATGAAGACCAGGCGACATATGACAATGTCGAAAAGTCACTCCTGTGTTGAGGCGGTCGACCAAGGAGAGGAGATCACCCGATCATTACACTTCTGCAATGTATCATACATTGTTGACTGATGATGGCGAGCCAGTGAATTTTCGAAAAGCTGTTGAGTCTCGTGAGCATGAAAAGTGGGAGTTTGCTATTAAGGACGACATGGCGTCGTTATCGAAGAACAAGACTTGGGTCTTGACGGCATTGCCGAAGGGACATCGGGTCTTACTCAACATATGTGTCTTCAGAGTAAAGCAGGAAGCAAATGTGTCCAAATGTTACAAGGTGAGACTAGTAGTCAAAGGACTCTTGTAGAAGAAATGAATTGACTATTCCGAGGTATTCTCACCGGTCGTCAAGATGACGACGATCAGAGTGATTTTGAGTATAGTTTCTATTGAGAATCTCCATCTTGAGCATATGGATGTGAAGACGGCTTTACTTCATGGTGATTTGGAGGAAGAGATTTACATGGCATAATCCGAGGGATTCAAGGCGCATGATAAAGAAAATCTAATCTCTAATTGGGTAAAGAACTTGTATGGATTGAAACAAGCTGATCGGTAGTGGTATTTGAAGTTTGACTCCCTAATGACCCAACGGGGATTCAAAAGATGCGATACGTACAATTGTTGTTATCTCTGAGGGGGCAAAAGTACATATGTAATCCTTCTACTGTATGTTGATCGCAGGGGGTGACATGGAGGAGATAAAACAAGTCAAACACGGGAATTGTCCGAAGCATTCGAGATGAAGGACATAGGACCAGTCAAGCAAATTCTGGGAATGAGAATCTCGAGAGATCTGCAGAAGAGTACACTTACATTGTCTGAGGAAAAATATATTGAAAAAGTAATTGATCGGTATCAAGTGGGAGACTTGAAAGTGACTAAAACACATTTGGGAGCNCCTCTTTATATAAATGAGGTGGTTGAGATATTAAGGTAACAAACAAATATTCCTAATATTTGATCATATCTCCATATTTGATTATCCATAATCAAATCATATATAGTATGTTTTCAGCAAAATTGTTTGTAAAATATTCATTTGTTAAGAAAATAATATTGATTTTGCCATAAATCGGACAAAAATAAAAAAAAAATCGATTAGGTAGATTGTATGTGTAGAAATTTAGGATTCAATGGGTCGGAGAGTGTAGTCTAGTCCATAAGAGAAGTGAATCACATTGAAAAGACTTGGACCAAGTCAATTACCCATGATATCACTATCTTATAAACTAGAATTTTTCTATTTCCACATCCGGTGTGGGAGAATGTTTTAACACTTCCCCTCAAGTTGAACTGGCATTGGTCCGGTTCAGACTCGCTTCATTATGCTCGGTAGTGCTCGAATCATAGGTCTATCTATTTTGTCGCCTAGGTCGATGCGCTTTTCTACTCGAGTTTTTTTATTGTGTGTCTTACCGATCCGAACCAGTCTGAAACCCACCCTAGAGCTCCGATACCATGTAGAAATTTAGGATTCAATGGGTCGGGGAATGTAGTCCAGTACATAAGAGAAGTGAATCACACTGAAAAGATTTGGTCAAAGTCAATTACCCATGATATCACTCATCTAATAAACTAGAATTTTTCTATTTCCACATCTGGTGTGGGAGAATGTTTCAACAGTATGATATACTACGATTAAATAGTAATTGCATTAATACTTGACAAATCCAATATTAGACAATTCCATACCGCACTTGACCATATTCTTCTAGTATGTGGTGTGTTGAAATAGGAACTATCAATTTTACGAACCCACATTTGGGCTTTTGGAAGATAATGATAAATTCGACAAATTCAAAATACACACACAAAGGTTGTTTTATTTACTTTGGGCTCGCTCGATTTACACTATTATGGAATGTAATTATTATTGTTATGCGTAATCAAGGTTTGGATGCAAATATCATTAGTGTAGATAAAATAATCTAAATAACATAATTTTATATCGCATAATCTTAATCTATAAAATATATTTTTTACTCTCATGTAAATGTTTTACAATATCCTATATTTTTTTTCTCTATATTATCTTTTTTCTCAAGCATGAGTCGTCTCTAAGGTTTATACGACAAACACAAATTCTTCATATTAGACCGATATCAAATAAACTCGTCAAAATCGTTTGATCGGTATCCTTTATCAGTCGAATGTACCGATCGAGCCGGTCAACATCACCGCTTCTTGTTAAGTTTCCCTCGGTCAGTTATACCCGCCATCGAGCCTTTTGACTATCACCATATCTCCATTTAAAACAGCTTCCAAGGAGAAGAGTGTAAATCGGACAATGAATTTCCAGAAGTACAGTTGTAGCGAAGGGATATAAGGGAAGCCATATGCCACATTTTAGGGTTGCGTAACTTACATGAATTGAATTTGGAGGAGTAATAATTTCCTATGAGAGGGAACAAGTAACATCTTCTTTTTCCCTTCATTATGAGATAATGAGCAATTATTGAGAACTTGACCCAAACTTCTTTTGTATCAAGCTCAGAGTATGTAGGATATCGATGCTTGTTTGGAACCATGAAATTACCATGAAGTTTTCATAGAAGTTGTTTTGTGAGAAACGGAGCGGCAAAGCTCTGATATTTTTTCGCAAAATCTGGCAAATTGGGGAAAAAGTGAAACTGCTGAAAAAATCATGCCTTATATTCCTCTTTTTTCCGAAAGAATGGCTAACACGTGAACTCAAATGGAGTTTAATGGAACATTGCAATTATCACATTGTTTACTCCTATGGAAATTGAAACGTTTCATGGAAGGAGAATCGTTGCCAATGTGTCAATGGGCCATGCCAACTCACTGGATCTAAGCCCACTGGACCGATGAATTGGACAGGTAATCGTAACAGGATCGGTCATACATGATGCTCCTATGAGGAGACGAAATTCAAGATTTTCTAAGTACTGGTTTGGTATCTAAGATGCTGGGCATTTCCCAGACACTAGTCGAGTCATGAATGATATTCATATGCATGATAAGTTCGGGGTCGGATTTTATATCATTTGTTTCCGGTCACTGCAATTAATGCTGCAACAAAATTCAAGGTGCTAGTGTTGGGAACCCTTGGACTGGGTACTGTAAGGATGCCTTGGCCCATGAAAGGAGATCAACCCAAAGATATGGCCCAAGCCCAGTTTAATCGAGCCAAGGGAAAATCAGGATTGGGTACTGATTTTGCTAAGTGTCGGATCGATCCAGGAGACAACGTACCGGTCATGCCAGTAGCATTGACTAAGTTTTAAGGAAATAATAATATTATTGGTATGCACATTTCCTAAGGAAAATTACCTATTTTGAATGATTTATAACAAAAATGACGTGAGAAGATAAATGAAATTGGATAGTCTATCTCTATATAAGAGGAAAAAATTGAATATAAAAAAATGCCCAATTTTATCACCCCACAAGTTGTTTATGCATTCCATCGTTTTTACTCACTCTTCCTTCATTCTGTATGCCCGAAGCTTGTGGTATTGTTCCATTCATCATTTATTGAATTGGCCACATAGGTTTTCCTCTCGACATCTTTGTTTTTCTTCACTTTCTTTAAGAGTTTTCCACGTTAAATGTTTGTATCTTACATTATTTCCTAACCTAAAGTTGTCCCATAAACAACTGCAAATATAAAAATGAACAATATCAGTCTCGTTTTAGTGCGCTGTTAACCCGATTGTGCTTTTATCTTAGCAATATTATCTTGGTAACATGTGTCTCTCTCTAATTCTTCATTAACCACTATATTGCAACACTACCATGAGTGACGAAGCATGCAAGACTCTCCGACTTCAGCTGCAAAACCTTAGTCAGTATAGACATATGAAATTTCGGAAAGTAAACATGAGATCATACAAACATGGAAAGACTACACGTTCTTGATAATCTCGTGATATCTCATTGCCATTTTAAAATATGTTAAACAAACCTTCATTCCTTAAAAGTAGTCACACAGACTGTGTGGTAGGCCGAGTCCAAGGCCGTGGATCCTGGTGGCTATGATAGTAGCTAAGTGTTGCCCATGCGATGACATTTTCCCCACGACGAAGCCTTTTCGTTACAAAATCCCATAACATGGTGATACCAACAATGGCAGCCTATGGATCATGAAGTATAGTGGAAGGCGACATCCAACCACTTCTTCCGCTTCTATGTCTCCCATTTGTCAACAACACATTTCCCCCTAGTTTGTCACAAAGCATGGCGAGACCCCAAGGAGCTACCTCGAGATGATTACTTCCATTCCTTAAGTGTTGAGTTGGTTGTAGAGGAATCAACCAATGACCTATGTTCGGGTAAAGGTATCTCCCTCTTCTCATGTTCAATGATGGTATACTATATTTCCACTATGTCTTCAAATCGTGATAGGAACTCCTTAAAGTCGTCATTGAGACAAGTCTCTATTGCCTTAGCCTCCGATTATAGGTCATCCTTAATCGACCCCCAAAACAGAAATACGATCTAGAATGGTGGATTATTTCCCCAATATTGTCCACCTCACCATTGTTTCCCCTTTTGGAGAGTATTTAAAGGGTCACCGATCCTTTTGCTTGTGTATGTTATCTATATGCATAATGTAACACTCTATTTTTTACAGAATTTGCATACGCTGAGGCTCCGATGAGAAGAAAAACATGGTCGGACAAAAGTAATATATCCGGTATTCACAAAAAGATAACATTGTCCACTCGATAACATTGTCAAGTGCTACAAGAGGGAGGAGGTTGTAAATCCTCTATGGAAGTACAATATGCTTGATACGAACGAGTTTGAAATTGTTTGCAGGTACAAATTTAATGTTATGTTGGTATGGTTGGTACCATGTCATACATTTAGATTAAATCATATGATGTTATGATGTTACAAGAGTGCGCTTTTTTGTCTGTCTCCACAACGTAGGGATTCATATCATTGTGTTCTTCCAGAAATTTTTCATGCATGTCTTCAGTCATTAGATTTCTATGATAAGTTTCTAGGATAGAAATGTATTTTACAATTCGATAAGGAATATGTCTTTCTTCCTATATGCATTGGGTGTGACTTACTAAATTTGTAACTATATGCTTGCCCGACCTTAATTGATCACGTGTTTTAAATCATCTATAGGGTCATTGGTCGTTGGTGGTTTTAAGACGCATTCTAGAACCAGAGAATCATTGGATAATTGTGCTTGATTCACTAGGTAGAAGCCATAGATTGACGTTAGACGCAGATAAAAGCTATGCAGCACCTACTCTTTGATTTTTTACATTTTGCTTTATCGGACCGAGTCGGACTCTCCGACTCGCTCCGACACTTGACACAAAACGACGTCATTTTGATTTCTTCCTTAATTTGATTTTTTTCTTCTCCGGAAACGTATCATATGTGCTTTAACAACTTTCTTATGTTGCGGATCTACTTGTTAATTATTTGTGCAATCGATGATGGACCGAAAATTGGTTGTTTTTGTGGAGATGGTAGAATCGGCGAACGATATTCAATTTTTATTGTAATCTTATTATATAATTAAATGATAAATATTTGTAGTTTTAAACTTGAAGTTTATGCAAATTTCTACAAATTCTTACAATTATTTTTTTAATTTGATTTTATTTAATAGTTCGAGCCGAGTCGAAATCCTACTCTTATATTCTTGCCTAGTCGTGTCGAGTCGTACCGAGTAGGTCGAACGAGTCGGTGCCACATACGATAAAGGAAGGTATTCAATTATGTTGGAGCCTTGCTCACATGTAGGAAGTTTACAAGTTGTGTTATATGTTAGGTGGTGTTAATGCATTGATTTATATTCTAGCTTATTTCAATTTTATCCTAAATGCATGATTTAACTGCATATATTTTATAAAAATAATTGTACCTTCAACTAGAATCAATATTGTACGTTTAAAAGAATTGGAAGGTAAGACAATTTCAAAAGGAGTAAGAATAGCAGTTATTTGAAGATTAGATATGCAAACCAAGATTAAATTAATATATTATGATTTATATTTCTAAACAAACAAAATTGATTCGGCATGCATTAAACAATTTGAGTATTTAGCAACATCTTCTCGTATGTTTCACCGCAAATCATACCCACATCACATTATTTATATAGTATTTCGGCAACACATATTAAATTACTAATAATGAATAAAAAAATGTGACGTAAGGGTCAATTTTGAATCATTTAATATGTTTGAGGGCTTAAAATCACATTACCAAACAAAAATGGTCAATTCCAACATGGGTAAAGATCAAGAGTCAATCACGAAATAAAACGTAAAACAATAACGGACACTAGTGTCAAATATAAACAATTTTGAAAATTTGGAGGTGAATGACGCAATTAATAAACATAGAGGGCATAATAATATTTACAAATTTTAAAACTTAAAGGGTTAACAACATACACTATATCAACTACGAGGGAGTTTCATGCAATTAGCAAACTTTAGAGGTACGACTTTTACACTATTTCAAATTTGGGGGCAACTTACAAACACCACTCTTTTTTTATTATTCAAATATTTATATTAATACATAGACTAATGTATGCATCCTCCAATACAAAACCAATACTTAACGACCCATCTGGTATGCCGTGTGGAGTTGAAACTTAAATTATTGAGAAAACAATGTTCCAAACTTCAATAGTTTTCGTAAATTTTCCCCCCCCATAATTTGTAATATCATTTTTAGTTCACAAATTTTAAGATTTTGATAAATTTAATCTTATAAGTTTGCAACATTTAGCAAATCAATGAAGAAATCGGTCACCAAACTTAGATTTTACATGAAGAACTTAATTGCCAAGTTTAAAACATTGCATACCAATTATGTCATAAAAACTAAATTTTGGTAACTAGTTAACAAAACATTAAAAGAATGAGAACCAGTTTGTCATATTGGAATTACAATTGTCATAATAATAAAATTTTAGATATCCAAATTATGAAAATATATGAAACAAATTTGGGTATTTCTTAAAAAATGGTTGCAATATACACATCATTGGACCTTTCAATTACGTGAACTCACGCTTTGACATTCTTAATGTATATCAGAACTTGTTTCATTTTAGACGCCACACTAACATTAATAAGTACATTAAATATTAATTGCATTGCAACCTCGTGTCCACATGGATACTATTTAATATAAATATATATATATATAGCCGACCAAACCAACAATGCATGCGCTACTGCAAGAAGGCCACGTTCAATTTATATTTTTACAAAGTGTCCTCATTTAATAAGTAATCTCAAAGTTCATCTTCATAACTTGGAATAATGATTTTAATCTTTAGTTAAATAATATAAAAAACATAAACATAAGAAGAGTATAATAAAATCCAGTCTAATCCAACGGTCGGGTAAAACCATGCTTGGATTATATGTACATCTTTGACTTTAGAGTTAGTGAGAGTTTTTAATGTCATTCACATCTGAGAAAAACTGTCAACAAATATCAACTCTCGGCAAATTTTTCCAATATGTACTCATTGCATGGAAAAACTCGCATCTTGAAAGGAATTGTTGGCGAAGACTAGATATTCAATGCATAGGTTTCTATCAACTTGGTCATACAGAACGAATATGTCCAAAAAAAAGAAAACATGCTTTAAAGGCAGTGATCGAGGAAATTGAAAACAATTAAATAGAAAAACTCTTTGCTGTCACCTCTGAAGTAACACAAAGGATTAAAACCTTATGGATGCTCAACTAAGATTGTTCACATCATACGGTAAGTAATAAGCATTGTTTCGTAAATCTAGATGAAGTTATAAGGTAAAAATCAGTCTTGGAGATGGCTTTCAACTTCAAGAAGGAAAATGGAATGTTCATGTCAATACACCTATGGTATCAAGGGAATTGGAAACGTTTCGTGGGTTCTCAAATTGAATATGAATCTTCTAAGCATTGCCCAACTTACTAAGAGTGGTTACTCATCAAAATTTTCTAATGAAAATTGTGAAATTTTTGGCATTATAGGAAAACTAATGACTACCATGGAAGCAAGTGCTGAAAAGAGAGAAATGAGTGCGGTTGGAAAGACAATATCTGAAGCTCATCAATATTGACACAAATGTGTAGAGTATGTGAATGATAATACTTTGTCGAGCATAAGTAAGAGAGAAATAGTGAGGGGATTACCAATCAACTTGAAACCGAGTGAACATCTATGTCGAATCAGTCCTAAAGGAAAGCTTACTCAGGTACCTTTTCGTAAAATCTGAGTTTAGAGCATCTATCAAGTTGGAACTCATCCATACGAACTTATGTAGACTATTCAATGAGGAATTACCTAGTGAAAGGAATCACTAATTTTAATGAGCATCTATCAATATTGGTACAAATGAGGAATCACTTGGAAAGGAACCAAGCCATCTGTAAGTAATTTTAAATTATAAGGAAGTATAGTGTATATTTTTGAGTCAACGGAAAGAATAGAATAAAAGTTAAATCCAAGAGCTCTGGAAGCCATTTTTATAGGCTACTTTCAACACACAAAAAGATAAAAATGTAAAATCTGCAAACTAACAAGTGGGAGTTGCAAGAACACTCATGTTTGACGAAAATGATTTTTGGAATTGGTAAAGCCATGAGCCTAACAGTTGGAAAAGGATTGAAGGTAACTCTACAACAAGGTCAGTTTTTTCTGAATTCAAAATTCAATACGATGAAGATGATGATCTGGAAAATTTGGATGTTTTTGATGAGTTAATTGATGAAGAAATAACACAATCACCTCTAAGTGAGGAACATACAATTCTTGAAATCATTGAGATGCACAATGCTGAAGAAGGAGAATTAGAGATATTTGGTCAAGTTGTATTTGATAATAATGATGACGATAAAGAACTAGAGGTTAGGCGAACACGATCTTTGAAAGATATATATGAGTATGCTAATGTTGTTTTGAGCAATCAAGTACTATAAATTATTGAAGAAGCTCTCAACATACCACATTTTAAGGAAGCAATGGAAGAGGAAATTGAAATGATTGAAAAACATGAGACATGTGAAATTGTAGAAAAACCGGTAAATGCCAATATAGTAGGGGTGAAATGGATTTTCAAGATAAAGACCAATGTCGATGGAAGTATAAACAAGTACAAGCCAAGATTGGTGGCAAGAGGATTTATACAAGAATTTGGGATTGATTATATTGATACTTATGCGTCGGTTGCAATGTTTGATAACATTAGGATGATCATTTCTATTACAACTCAAAGGGGGTGGAAAATAGTGCAACTTGATGTGAAATCAACCTTTTTGAATGGGGAGTTAAACGAGAAATTTATGTACATCAGCCTCCAGGTTTTGTTAATCAAGAACAACTAGAAAAAGTGATTCTCATTAATACGGCGTTATACGATCTTAAGCAAGCACCTAGAACATGGTATCTAAAACTTTAATCAATGCTTCAGTGTCTAAAGTTCCAACAAATTCTAAACAAAACTTCCTTATTTATAAGGAAAACGGAAGGAAAAATTGTGATTATGTCAATTTACGTGGATGATATTGTTTTAATAGGAAATGATGACAATATCATTCTAAAAATTAAGGGAGATCTTATGGCGAGGTTAGAAATGACTAATATGGGAATCTTACATCATTTTCTAGGTTCGGAAATTATGTTTTTGGATAACGACTTATTCATATCTCAAGGGAACTATGCATAGTTGATGCTTAGCAAATTTGGCCTTGATGAAAGTCACCCTACAACAATTACTTGATGTTTCTCACAAATACACGACACGACATATTTTACTCAGTAACCTTATTGTCACGGTTCATACATCAGCCAAGGAGTTCTCCTCTACAGTCCGACCAAAGGATCTTAAGATATGTAAAGGGAACTCTACATCATTGAATTTTATATTCCAAGAAAATTGAGATTGAGATAAAATGATATATGAATAGTAGTTCTACAACTTCCACATGTGTTGACAGCACATCATGATATATTTTTGGTCTTGGAGGATGTGAGACACTACAAATGACAACATAATACAAGAATTAAAAAGGTAACTTAAGTGACATGATATAGATGATTTAAAATAATTCTTGTGTTTAGTTACTAAATTTATTACTACTACTTGATCATTGGAGAGTTAAATTAGTATATATCATTAAGGTAAGGGGTGATTTTAAAAATGTGCAATGGACTAAAATGAAAGGAATTGAAAGTCTTAGTCTAAATTGATATTATGCTTAAGTTTTAGGATAAAATAGTAAAATGGGTGTTTAGGATAAAACCAAACGTGGGAGAGGAAGTTTCTAGACATTATGTAAGGCTTTAGAGGGGAAGAAGTCGAAAAATCAAAGCAAAAACGAAGGATAAGGCTAACAAAAAGAGAAAAACAACAACATAGAAAAGAAGGGGTAATGAAGATGTTTTGATGTTTTTGTCTAGTTTTTGTGACATAAAAATTCATATCAATATACCTATCACCAGGAAAGGAGTCCTAAGTTTTATTTAGTTCGTGGGATGTTAGAAATTGGAAGAAAGTTAGAGGTAATTGGTATGATTGAGTTGAGATAAACTACAAACAATTTTCTAGTATCTATATGGTTATGTGATATGTGTGAATTTTCTAGTATCATTTTATATCGTATTTTATGCAAAGCCATACATGGATTTACTCCTTGTTGAATCTATATTTTGGTAAAAATATGTTTGGTACATGAAAGATTTCAGAATACAATTTTATGCCATGTTTTCCAAAGTGCCACAAAACTGTTTTTAATCTGCGGCAGTATCACATGTAGTGGATTCAATGATTTTTATGGAAGTTTGAGAGCTCTAATTAATATGATTCGTTGTGCATATGGTAGCCACATAAGTTAAAATATAATTGGAATTTTTAAATGATTTTTTAGGGTAATATTGCCTCTCAAAATAGATCTCGTGTGACAAGTTATCAAACTGCACTTCCTTTAGTAAATAATGTTTTTGTAAATTGTGACATGTTTATGTGAAAACTCGAGTGTTTGTGGACGCACATCGCTAGCAACATGGTTTTACCATGGTTATGGCTAAAGAGCAGGCTAGCTTGTTGAGGAAAATATGGGGTACGGCCCATAAAGTGGAAAAACTCTTATATTATATGATATGATCAAATCTTAGAGGTGTTGATGAGTTGGTTGCGCTTCTTGTCCATCTCTGAGGTGCTGTAGGATGCGATTATGGTCTCTGAAGCTATGGTGATGCTAAAACTATGGTTTTGGAGGGGTTACCATACCTTACATGGCAATTGAAAGAAAAAGGAAGTGTTGTTCTATGTGTTATTGTTTCATTATGTGATGTTATGATTACTTACATATGTGTGTTTCATTTGCATCGTATTTTTACATATTTCAGACTCATGACCACTCCCCCTCTTCAGGTACCTAAGAGGAATATTAAAGGGTAGAAGATCAGTTGTCAGCGTGTAAAATAAACTATCTACGTGGTAAGTCTTCCGTTTAGCGCTTAGTATTGTATATTAGTTATGTATTGTAGTTGTATAATGTTTGGAATCTTAGTTGATATATGTTGTTTACTTTTGTATATACAGATTTTAAATAAAAGTAGAGAATCAATCTTACGATTTAAGCCTTGTGTTTCTTTTTAGAAGCACGGCGTGTCATGCACCTCTTGTTTTATATGATATGATTGAGGAGTATGACAGAAGAGGTCCAACATGATGGATATCTAGAAAGCAAAATGTGGTGCCTCAATCAACTGCCGAAGCGAAGTACATCGTTGTTGCCCTAGCTTCAAACCAAGCAATTTGGATGTGAAAAATTTTGGTTGATCTTAGACAACCAAACCAAACCTCCTCTGATTATGTGCGACTCAAAATCAGTATTGGCAATGATAAAAGAACCCATCTTTCATGAAGAACAAAGCATATAGGAGTCAAATATCATGAAGTACGATATTTTGTGCAACAAAGAGAAATTCTCTTTGATTTTCGCCACTCATTTCTTTAAGTTGCGGATGGATTAACAAAACAACTCAGCAAGGAAATTTATGATAAGATGAAAGTTGTTATGAATATTGTAGATGGGATAAGTTTTAGGGGGATTGTTAAAGATAAAACTACTACATCTTGAAGATGTAATCGAACGATGCCAATAAATGGTGAATTATTAGAATAAGGAAGAAACCATTCAATCTCCAATTGTACTTAATAAGGGCATCTAAATCGTTAATTGCTTTGTTTGCCATTCTATTGTTCTTTAAATTATTTTTTATTTGTATCAAACAATCATCATTAACTTTTGTCTTGATTTCTTGAGTGAACTTGTGTGAAATTTCAGTATCGGTTTAAGAATTGGATACTGATTCACATTGTATAGCTAGTATGACCAGTGCACCCATCAATATCAAAATTAATTTTTATATTAAAAGAAAAGAATATTTTATTCGTATTTTAAGGATGGACCCATAAAAACCTGGGATCCGACTCTATAACATGATACCGATAGTTATTTGACAAAACATCGGTACCGATCAGTATTTCATGTATCGATCCCTATCCGACACTATAGCCCAGTAAAACTCTTTATTTCACGTATCATTCAATATGAAAATATATGTTTAGATTCGTGGAGTATGATAAATATATCGGTCGATACTCGATATTGCGTTCCATTATAAAAATTGTTGTGGTAAAAAAGATCTAGGTACCAACACTCAACCAGTTCACAATAGAATGAACCTGGTATTGATTTGTTAGATTAGGGGAACGATTATGAAGTGTGGAATAAGCTAAATACACAACAATTTAACGTGGAAAACCCCTAGAAAAAGGGAAAAAAACCATTGGACTAAGAGTTTGAAATGCTCTTAGTCTATATATTGATAAAAGAGTTCTAATTACAAACAGATAAGGCTTATGAAAAGGACTAAGGCAAGTAAAAAAGCGTGAGAAATAAAATAAACAGAGTAACAGTTAATTCGCAAGTCCAAAATTTCCTCTCGAGCTTGCCTTTAAGCCCTGTATTTATATAGGAGAAACGTGCGTGGAAAACGCTCCATAACCGCCTCAGACAAAAACTTTTCCCTTGACAAAAAACGGGGACTAGCCCAGGATGGTTTGGGCCTCCATCAGTTCTGGTATATCAGGTTCTGGAGTTCTCATCGCTAGCCTCTCGGACATTATCACTATCGCAGAGGTGATACAAGACCGACTATTTGATTGAGAATGTATAGGGCAAAATGCCCGATCAAGCATATGGAGGACCGTACCCGAACCAGCTGTGACGGCGTCACTAGGACCAATCCTGTACTTGGTGAGTTTGGGAATAAATTCAAATTTGAAATCATAACGGATATATCCGTTATTTTCAACAAAAGTTAAAAATGTCAGACCTACACCTTTCCGTATTCCGTTACTTGACAGGCGTGATAGTGCATACAGACTGCAGCCACCTGCCACAGCCTATGTGTCGATTCGCTATTAGTCTGAAAAGGTGCATATAAACCGGGGTTTTGGTTAACTTATTCATTGCCAAGTATAAGTTAGGGGTAGACCAAGTATAATTTAGGTTCAAATTCGGCTTTGGGTCGGTAAATCATGAATTCTTAGACACGTGTAAGGATTACTCTTATTCAGTCCCAATGACCATGATAGTATTAAACGGAGTTGCCTCGGTTCTTTATGTGTCCCATGACGAGCTTCGGCCTCGCCCCGATTTTATTCAAGTCCCGTGATAGGCTTCGGCGAAGCCTCGGTTCTACATAAGTCCCAAGATAGGCTTGAGTTGTACTTTGAATGACAAATTCCAGCCCCACTCTCTCTCCTCATGTCAGAATACAAAAACATAAGGGCCATGGTTCGTTGATAAGAACATATACACACATATACATCAATTCTTTTGTCATCAATTATCTCAAGGTCCGGCGATCTCCTTTCATCGTTCATATGCTCGTCATATTGAGTTATCCGAGGTGATCGAATGGCCACCTCCACCGGACTGACTGCTTCAAACCCGTATACCAAGGAAAATGGAGATTCAAGGGTCGTAAGCGGGGTGTAGTCATGTAGGCCCATAAAAACTTAGTTTTCTTTAATTACTTCAAGATGACTTTGTTGGATACCTCTGTGAGTCTGTAGGTTTGTGGATGAGCCACTGACGAGAAAAGTTGGGTAATACCCAACTTGATACAGAAATCCCGAACCATTTTTCCACGTAAATGGAGCCCGTTCTCTGATACCAAAGCCTGAGGCACTCCAAAGTGGCTCACAATGTTTCTACATAAGAAATTCTTCACAACTCGCTCAAAGATTATGGCCGCGGCCTCTGCTTCAAATCACATTGAATAATATTTCACTACCACAATGCAGATTTTTCGTTGCCCTACTAATCTAGGGAATGGTCCCAAAATGTCAACTATCCATCTGTCGAATGGACATGGGAGTGGGGTCACCGATAGGGGAGCCCGTGGTTGCTATGGGACCAGAACATGATATTGACAAACAGCGTAGCTTTTAGTATATTTCTTAGCATCTTCGAGCAAAGTTGGTCATAAGTATTCGGTCCTGATAATTGGATGATACAAGGATCGAGCCCCATAATGGATACCACATATTTCTTCATGAACATAAATCATGACAACTTCGGTCTCAATATGATACAAACATCGCAAGAACGGTCCCTCGAAATAATCGCCTGTTATTTAAGATTTATCTTTTGGCTCGAAATTCAATCTTTCTGGCTTCCGAAGTATTTTCAGGGAGATAGTTAGTAGTAAAATATTTGATGAAGGGATCCGTCCATGTGGGTTCCCCAGGAATTTCAGTGGCATCAATGCTGAAGCCATGAAGTTCATGGCATAAAACTCTGATATCCTCAATTGACTGTTCGGTCACTGGGATCTCGACCGAATGACGATCTTGAATGCATATTGATACGGTACCCGGTCCTATGTTTGGTATACTTGTAGCCAGTCTAGATAATGTATCAGTAACCTTATTCTGTTCTCGTGGTACATGGTCAAGTGAAAATTCGCCGACTTCTTGGATAATTCCAGGACTTCGGCATGATACAATTTTATCATGGGCTCATGAGTATTAAATATTCCCACAAATTTTTCAACAACTATCTTGTAATCTGAGAACATTCGCACTTTAGCAACACCCATCTTTCGCGTTAGGTTCATTTCAGATAGTACGACCTCATATTCCACCATGTTATTTGTTTCTGAGAATAAGAATTTAACCGAGGAATGAATAACATCACCTTGTAACATAGTTAGAGTAATGACAGCCACCTTTCCTCCGAAGATTGATCAGTCAACATAAATAATCCATCACTCAACTTCTTGGTTGAAGAATATCGCTGATTAGGTCATCTCAACACGAAGTCAGCAAGAACCTAAGCTTTGATCACCCTTCGGGGTACGAATTTTAGATACATGGAACTGATTTTGATGGCCCACTTGGATAATCTTTCATTAAGTATAAACATAAACTATTCGGCCGTCAAAATAATGCCTCAGCTTAGATGTGGCTTTCTTCAGTACGAGCATGAATTTTTCCAAGTTGGTGTATCTTGTCTCTGCTGATACCAAAGAATGACTCACGTAATAAACAGACTTGTGAATATCGTCTCTAATGGTAACCAGAGTTGTGCTCACTGCGACTTCATATACGGTCAAGTATAATCCCAAAGGTTCTTCGTTGCTTGGACTCACCATCACATGGTGAGTGCTCCAATAAGTTTTCAGTTATGAGAAAGTCCGATCACATTCTTCGGTTCATTCCAAATTACATACTTTCCTTAGTACTGTGAAGAAGGGCAAGACACGATCCGTATATTTAGAAATAAATATGTTCAATGCAGCTTTGAAATTCCATTTTATTTCTAAGAGGTTGCATGTTAATGATGGTCTAAACCTTCTGAGGATTGACCTCTATGTCTTTTAAAATACATAATATCCTAAGAACTTTCCATTTCGAATCCCGAAGGAATACTTGTTTGGATTTAGTTTGAGCTTATATTTGCAGTATACTTCAAAACAGCGAGACAAATAAGAAATATAGTCATCATCATT
Organism: Utricularia reniformis; assembly: GCA_009725065.1. NCBI lineage: Eukaryota > Viridiplantae > Streptophyta > Magnoliopsida > Lamiales > Lentibulariaceae > Utricularia > Utricularia reniformis. Next base: position 320,120 of record RWGZ01000919.1, on the reverse strand, counting down.
CATGGATTTGACAATCATATCATCAACATACATTTCCATCATATGGCCTATAAAATCTCTAAAGATTTTGTTAACCAACCTCTGGTATGTCGCTCTATCATTCTTTAAGTCAAAAGACATGACTACATAACAGTAGACACCATCTTCGGTCATGAAAGCAGATTTCTTATGATCTTCTTTAGTAAGGAAGATCTGATGGTATCCAAAGTAAGCATCCATAGTACTCATCATTGTAATGCCAGCAACAACATCCACCAGGCAATCAATATGTTGCATCGGGAACGGGTCAGATTCGCAGCTCTTATTGACATCGGTGAAATCGATGCACATTCTTCATTTCCCATATTCCTTAGAAACCACAATAGGGTTTGCAACCCATTTAGTATAGTGGACTTCTATGATAAATACAGCTGCAGCAGCTTATTCACTTCCGCCCGAATTACTTCAATCATTTCAGGAAAATAGCGTCTCCTTTTTTGCCGAATAGGCTTAGCTTCGAGCGCAGTATTGATCCAATGCTCACTCTCGGATCGGACAATCCCCGGAACATCGTCTGGAGTCCATGCAAATATGTGAACATGGCTTCTCAACAAGTGGACCAATTCTTCTTCAAAATAATGGGCCAGATGTGCCGCGATGCAAGTAGTTTTGGTTGAGTCTCCCTCAACCAAGTTGATTAGTTTGAACCCAATGGGTTACATTGTTTGCCACGGGTGCGGTGGCTCTTCCAGCGAATCCACCTGGGCCCTCTTTATTGGTGCCAAAGTTCAGCACGAGCTCATGTAGCACTGTCTTGCTACGTTTTGATCCTATTTTACAGATATAATTCCATTCGTGATAAGTAGAAGGGACCGCTTGAACATCATGTGATAAGTAGAAGGGACCGCTTCAAACTTGTTGAGCCCGGCCGTCCAATAATGGCGTTGTAAGCCAAATCGACTTCAACGACAATAAATTCAATTGTCTTCGTTCGGTCCTTAAATTGATCTCCCAAAGTAATCGGAAATAAGGTCTTCCCACATGGAATGACAATCCTCTGATCGAAGGCTAGAGGGTGATATTAGCAATGGGGAGATAATGACCGGGATCACCAAGCATCTCAGCCACTTCGCGCTTTATTAGATTGCACGAAGCCCCGATATCTACCAAGATCATGTGCACCCGACGGCTGGCAATAATTTCAGTGATGATAAGAGGATTATCACATAGATGAGTAATCCCTTCCCGATCGACAGCGGTGAAGATGATAGTGTCCTCGTAAGAAGATGACCTCTCAGTAGCATCATACTTGACTAGCGAAAAAAATTCATTATTACCTTCGGAATTCTCGCGCTCTTTTCTTTCGATCCCAGACCGATTCATTAATCCTTATTCCGCAAGAGATAACATAAATATCTCCTAGGACTTCACGTTCCTTGGGCACTGCCTCGTTTTTCGGAGGCTAAGTGTCTATTTTCGTTGGTGGATGAGGAGGATTCTCCTGTCTCCCACCTTTGTTCTGCGAGGCCCAGCCACCCCAACCCCAATAACGTCATCTTCTGCACTGCCCACGGGTCTCTCGACCGTGCGGGCCTCTTTCGTACTCTGGCGGAGGAGACTTTCGGTCATCCGCTCGATCATAATAATTTCGGTGTTGCCCCTGATTGTCTCTACCCCGCAGCCTGTGACGATCGTCACATTGGCGGCCCCTTCGGGGAGATTCAACACGTTTGCCATTAGGATCTTCCTAACTGGGCTTCTATTTTGTCATTGCTAGTACTGTCTCCTGCAGCAACGGGCATTTCAGCATCGGGTGATTGTGGTTATGATGCAACTCACAATACACCCGTTTTTCTTCACTCTTCATTGGAACATTATTATCAGTCATAGTCCCTACTCCTCAGGGATGTCTCATAGGGTATGCAACCCTATGATCACCTAAGGGATCAGAATTCACTTTAGGCTTCCTGTAGTTATGTCTCAATTCTTCATCCACCTTAATATATTTATTAATCTTATGTAGAAGCTTTCCCAATGTGGATGGGGGACTTTTCACCAAACTGGCCGAGAGGCAGCACGGGCCTAAGACTTGCTGTAGAATATCAATCTTGTCTATGAGCTCCAACTTGATGCCCCGGGCGGTTTTATTAAATTTCTCAGGATCGGAGACTCATCTTTGCCGGGACATATTTCAACTCATATAGTTCCTATTTGCTTTGGTGTGGTCCTACATTCGGAGCAAATTGTTCAGAGAATGCCATAATAAAACCTCTATACGACTGTATGGATCGGTCCGACAGATTTTTTAACCAAATTCGGGCATCGCCTTGTAAATCTGCTCGAAGTTGCGGCAGTTCAGTGAGTCTGAGGCCCGAACCGTTCTCATTCTCAATTCGAAATCCGCTACGTGATCAAAGTCGCCCTTAAACGACGTTTGTACAGCATGCAGGTTGTGCCACCAATCATCGTCCTTACTCCGTTTGATTGGGCTTTCACAACCTTATAAATTAATCCAGGATTCCGTCCAAGATCGTGCTCAAAATCCCTTTGCGTGCGCAGTGTCTCCAACTCTCTGGTGAGCTCATTAATACGCTCATGCATGCGTTTCTGGTCTGTCCCAGGAACGGGAGTTGGTGCTCTTACGAGAGGAGGTGGGGTAGACAGATATCTACGCGTCTTCATGGTTACTCCGCGCTTTATAATCTCATTTTCATCGGAGCTGCGCATTTCAGGGTCACTCTCGTACCCTCTGCTTGTAGGAACAGGGCTAGTAACAGCTTGTGCCTATGTTCCATTTCTCTCCACCGTAATCTCCAGCACCACCTTTCGAATAATAGACTCCAGGTCCTGCAAAGAGAAAGCAGGGGCTGGAAGGTTGTTGGGAAACATGTCACTGTCATTCGTGGAGTTTCTAGTCGCCATGCCTTTGCTTGTCCTTCCCAAGGAGAGACAACGAATGATAATCAGAAAATCGGACGGTGCCAAACTATGGTGGTAAAAAAAGCTAGGTACCAAGAGTCAACTAGTGCACAATAGAATGAACCTGGTTTTGATTTGTTTAGATTGGGAAACGATTATGAAGTGCGGAATAAGCCAAATACACAACAATATAACATGGAAAACCCCTAGAGAAGGGGAAAAACCACCGGATTAAAACCTTGAAATGCTCTTAGTCGATATATTAATAAAACAGTTCAGATTTCAAATAGAGAAGGCTTATGAAAATGACTAAGGTAAGTAAGAAAGCGCAAAAAATAAATCAACAGACTAACATCTAATTTGCGCGTCCAAAAGGTCTTCTCGAGCTTGCCTTTAACCCCTGTATTAATAGAGGGGAAACGTGCGTGGAAAACGCTCTGTAACCGCCTCTAACAAAGTCGTTTTCCCTTGACAGAAAACATTGATGAGCCCGAAGTGCAGAAAACGTGTGCATGGCAAAAGCTCGCTATAACCGTCTGGACCGATCCAAAAGATCCTTCCCAGAAGCGCCGAGTTTTGTCCAACTCTAACCTTCGGTCATGATAGTTAATTGGCCGTGCAAACTTCGTTAGCTATGTTAGCCTTCGGATCCTATTATCTTCATTGGGGTAAACTCTTGCTCAATGTTGGATCTTGGGTCTCCTACGTTCGTCTTCCATCACGGGTGCGGCCCAGGATTGTTTGGCCCACCACCAGTTCAGAATACCAGGTTTCGGAGTTCTCATCACTAGCCCTTTCGAACTTTATCACTATAGCATAGGTGATACAAGACCGACCATCTGATTGAGAATGTATAGGGCAAAATGCCCGATCAAGCATACGCAGGACCGTACCCGAACTAGCTATGACAGCGTCCCTAGCACCGGTCCTGTATTTGGTAAGTTTGGGAATGAATTCAAATTTGAAATCATAACGAATATATCCGTTATTTTTAAATAAACGTTAAAAGGTCAGATCTGCGCCTTTCCGTATTCATTACCTGACAGGCGTGATGAGTGTATACAGACTGTAGCCGCCTGCCATGACCTACGTATCGATTCTCTATTGTTCTGAAAAGGTGCATATAAACCGGGGTTTTAGGGAACTATTCATTTCTATTGTCTTTTTCGAGACACCGGTTTGAATCTAACGGTGTCGTGCATAGATTTTTAGTCCGATTTAGACTAGCTGGTTGGACCGGTCCAACCGTGAACCCATAATACCTCCTATCCAATCCAATCCAATCCAATCAGACTTAATGTTTAATTTCAGAACCGTGTCACGTCATATATATACCGATTTAATCCGGTCAACTGGTAAAAATATGGTAATCCCAAAATTTTTTGTCTAATTTAATAAAAGAATTAGGTTTTTTTTATCTACTTTTACTATTTTTTTCTATATTCAAAATTTTGGTGGCATAATGAATACTTATTTTACTTTCTTTTTTAGTATTGATTCAATAATCAAAACAATGAGAATTTGGAAGCATATATTTAACAATTAATATCATTTGTAAGTGTATTTCATACGGTATATAAGACATGGTTCAATTTATTTCTTAGGGGTTGTTGGTTTGTTGATTGGTTTTAGTTATCTTTTGAATTTAAAATTCCATTTTTTAATCCTTATATAAAATATGTTTGATTTGTGTTTTGAATTTAAAGTTTCATTCTTTATATGAAATATACTTCATTGTTTACTACGTCTTTAATTCCTATGGTTTATTCATTTGTTAGTTGATTATTATTTTGCGAATATACATTGAATTGTATTTGGAAATATATTACTATATTAAAATATTTACAGGTATTGATGGAGACTGTTTAATCAAATTATGTTTAATATTTTATATAAAATTAATATTTAATATTAACTTTATTCTGAAAATCGGTTTGAACCGATCCGACCATCCGTTTCGACTAATAGAAGACATTTACGGTTCACCGGTTTAACCAGTTTAAAACTATGATGTCGTGCATACCGATTAGCCAAAACATAACTGACGCCCGCTAAATTCATAAGTATAGCAACTAGCAACTAATTGATTTGTCTTCAATGCATAAGCTTCTTTCCATTCTTTCAAAACACTCTATGTTCAAGACTTTTGTAAGGCCATCTTCCATTTGTTCCGATGAAACACATAATGTAAAATAAATTTCTCTTTTCTTAACATGTGTAATGAGTGACCATTTGAGTGTGAATGATCCATTTTTAGCTTCAACAGTGGCTACAAAGCTAGCTTATTCATCTATTATTGTGCATCTTGAGTAAGAGAACTTAGCAAAATATCCCTTCTTGGTAAGTAGATTGATGCTAAGAAGATTGATGCCCTTCTGGTCAGTTTTTGCCCACTCATAACTGCCGTCTTGTTCGAATCTGTTAGGGGATCGATCCAAGTGTTCCTCCCTTTGACTTCCTAAACTTATGCAACCCATTGGGCCTTATTAGCCCTTTCTGAAGTGGATCACCGCCAAGTTATGGAACTGACTTGCATATGTTCACTTATTGTCACGTGGACCAGTCCAACCTGTCATGGGCCTCCACCCTTTCAAGGTAAGGGGCTTTTGAAGTCCTCATCACTATCAAAACATGTAATCCTCTATATCAAGCATAAATTCACACGACCCCCTAGGGGCCAACTTGTCTACGTGAGGCATGACCGATGCCACATAAGCCATACATCCAAAAGTTCGGAGGTAGCTATATATTTGTTTCTGCCCATGAAGTACTTCGAAAAAAGTCTTTCAGTCTAAAATAAGGTTGGGAGCTTGTTAAATATGTATGTTGATGTAAGAATGACCTCCCCCAAAAAGAAATAGGTACTTTGGACTAAAAGATAAGTGATCTCGCCACATTCAATAGTTGTTTATGCTTCATTTCTACCACACTATTAGATTTTGGAGAGAAAAGGCATGTTCTTTCATTTATGGATCTGAATTCTTCCATTAAGGCTTGACATGAGTCACTTGTGAATTCCCCTTCATTATCTGATCTAACTTGCTTCACGGTCACTCCAAACTAAGTCTAACCATATGGAAGAAGGTACGCATGACTGATGTGGCCAATCCTTTGGATGTAAGAAGAAATGTCCAAGTGGAATTGCTCTAGTCATCCACTTATGTGGGTAAATATCTTGCCCCCAAGCTTGTCGATGTACGATATGGTCCCCAAATATCAGCGTGAATTATATCAAATGCACAGGGATCTTGTACTTCGACTATTGGGAATGGTAAGCGTCTTAATTTCGAAATCACATAAGTGTGAATGACATGTTTTGTCTTATAATTATCAACATGTATATGTTTCATCACAATTTTGGATGGATGTCTCAATCTAAAGTGCCATTTATTTTCATTAGTCACGCAATTTGTAAAAATATCAAATTAACAAACATATGTCTCGGAATCAGATATGTAAGGAGTCATGGTATCATGTATTGATGTATTCTTCAATATGAATAAACCATCCTGTAAAACTCCCTTGCAAGTACTTGTTTACTCCGTCGGTTCTGGATGAAACAAAATTTAAGATCAAACAAAACCTCAATGTCGTTATCTGCAAGTAATCATGACAATGATAGCAAATTATACTTGAAAGATTCAATCTTAAGAACACGAGTGAACAATAATCCATATGTCAAACAGAAATTCTTCTGAAGTTGCAAGTTTAATGTTATCAGGTAAACAAACCATTAATGAGTCTCTTGGTTTGCAAGTGTTTCTAAGAACAGTATCATTACCGTTGTTATGGTCCCTTTTTAGGGGGTACCAACAGCCGTCCGGTTCGTCAGCAGACGAACTCGGTTTTGATTTGTTTTTGATGTGGAATATGATTAGAATTGGAAACAATAAATGGACACGGCGATTTATAGTGGAAACCCCAGGAATTGGGGAGAAAACCACTTGACTAATGGCGAATTACGCTTGTTAAGAGTAAAAATATACTCTATGATGTTTTGTACTTAGGTGAGGATACCGCTGGTATACGGTTGCCGTAAGGAAAAGAAAACAAGAATTTATACGTGGGAAACCCGAGAACCTGGAGGAAAACCCACGGGGCACCAAACCCAGGCAGAATTCAATATGAACTTTTGATCCAGAACTCTCTCTCCCTAACACACTTTCAGGCCTCCCCTTTTATAGACTAACATTTTACATATTTTAATTACACAAAATCTTATCGTAATCTATTACGATCTCACCACAGCTACCTCGAGCCAATTTATGAGACTTTTGTGCACGCTAAGGCTGCACATCGCCGCCTAGAGTAATGGAGCAGTTTTCCTTGACATTTCTCGTGAAGACGCCAATCGCACACTCTTCTTCCAGCAATTCATTACCGACCACGTAACGTACCGATCGACGGGCCATCAGTTCTCTCGCCCGATCAACTAGAAGATGTTGTCGTCCGATCGGTCATATTGCCTGACCCCGACCGTGTCATTGTAAGTCATGTATTAACATTAGCCCCTCAGCTCCAACCGATCGTCAAAGTCGAACATCGGTAGGAGTTGAAATTATCGTGACTTTCGTTTAGCCGCAAATTACCAATAAATATACCGATCAGAGCCAATATTTTCAAACTCTTTCCCGTATTCATCATGCCAGATCTGCTCATCTTGAAAACCGCGTGGAAGCTAGAAAGTCGCAATCCTGGTCATCCACGTGGCACAATCCTGAGCGTTGCTCACATACAAAACCCTCATCACCGTCGCAATTCCAATTTGCGCTTCCAACCTCATTTGCACCCTTCTGTTCTCTTGCGATTTCAACCATTGTCTCCGGCGACTATTCTTCTCCATCAGACGCAAGGATTCTACAGGTTCCTTTTACTTTTTCGGCTTTGTACGAGTTTTAATTTGGTTGTATTTCTTTACTGCGAGCAAGACGTTATTTTTCCCAACACCCTAGCGAGTTTCTTCGATTCTCTTGATTTTCCAGTGGGTTCATATTTCGTGGGCATTTACGACGCATATCCTTATTTGCAGATGGCTCCATCTATGAATATTGACACGATTCGTGAGAAATTTGGTTTTCCTTAAGAATACAACCTGGAAGTCGGTGAGCCTGGTTCTGAGCCTTGGCCTGTGGCCGGACGATCGTCCTTGGATAATCCTATCCCAGTGACTATCGCTGCTTTAAGGAACGGATTAAGGTTCCCTCTTCATCCGTTCATCGCTGAACTATTGTGGGCCCTGGCAATGCCCATCTTTGCTCTCATGCCAAGCAGTTACTTGGTTATCGTCGCATTCATTCACTACTGCGACGCTGCTAACATGGCCCCGACCGTCACCAACTTCTTGACGATCTACAAGGTGATGTGGCGATCGGGCACTCACGTTTTTGCCCAACGTAAGCTGTGGTACTTCTCCAGCAAAGGTAAAAACAACGACCTTGTCGAACGACCAGATTCGCAACGCGACTGGTATAACTCATTCGTCTGGGTCGGGATTCAAAATAACGACCTTGAATTCCCTCTTCAAGTATCGTCCGACACTGGCAAGTTCATGGTCGATGGTGAAGAAACAATTATAACTGTTGATCGTCTGAATAACTTGCCCGAACTGATGGAGAACTTTCCAAATAAAGACGATCGTCTTAACTGGAAAGTGTTGTGAGCAGAGGATAATCTCTCCCGTCTGCGCATAACAGGTTGATCGATGAGCGAACGCATTGGTCGACCCTGGGTTCAACCATTATATCTTCCTGAATAGCATAAGCTTATTTTGTAACTTTTTCCTTCCTTCTAGTCATAACTGAGTATTTTATTCCGTATTTCAGCTTTCTCCTCTAAACTCTCTTATGGAGGGAAACTGAAAAGAAAACAAGAGATGATCGCCAAAAGATTGCAGAGGAAGGCTAAGAAGGCGAAGGTAATCGCACTTCTTCTCATTCATCATCTTAATGTTGTTTCATTTTTTTTTATATATTCGTAGGTTTCCGCATCTAAAAGAAAATCTCCATCTCCGTCTCCCCCTTCGTCACCCCTCAAAATAACTGTGGGAAATGACGCTTCTGAAGCGGCAGAAGTATCGCAATCGGCAATTGATGTCGAAGGATCATCGCCCAACCCTTTGTCGATCGTCTCTATTCCGATGGAAACCCTTGGTGAAAGGGTAACCCAATTTTTTGACGATGTAACACTCGAGAGTTGTTATAGGATTGCAGGTTGGACTGCTGATCGTTACTTACTCTTCAATGAATTCCTGCAGGCTGAGCAGGTCCAACTGATCGATTATCCAAGGGAATCTCCAACAAGGTCGCTTCCTTCATTCTTCCACAGCCGGTCGGCAGCGACGCCATGAAACGTCCAACGGTTTCTGTGGCTGTAGGGACGCTCGTCAGCACTCATATTGACGAGATGATGACGGTCGGCACTTTGTCGACCGACCCACCCGTCTCTCTGGCAAAGCGGCGATCGCCCTTCGAGAGGTAATTTCCATAACTTTACTTAACTGTTCCATATCGATTATTGCTGCTCAAACCATTTGTTGCCCACTGCAGACATCAAAGGAAATGTTGTCTCTGTATCATAAGACAACGCGCTCTTTAAAGGCGGTCGCACTTCTGCGGCAGAAACTTTCAAAGGCACTTGATCAAGCCGCAGAAGACAGAAACAAAATTGCTAGGCTAGAGGGAGAGCTAGTCGAAGCAAGGCGTCATTCCCAAGAACTCTCCCACCTTNTTACGACGCCTATCCTTATTTGCAGATGGCTCCATCTATGAATATTGACACGATTCGTGAGAAATTTGATTTCCCTGAAGAATACAACCTGGAAGTCGGGGAGCCTGGTTCTGAGCCTTGGTCTGCGACTGGACGATCGTCCCTGGATAATCCTATCCCAGTGACGATCGCTGCTTTAAGGAACGGATTAAGGTTCCCTCTTCATCCGTTCATCGCTGAACTATTGTGGGCCCTGGCAATGCCCGTCTTTGCTCTTATGCCAAGCAGTTACTTGGTTATCGTCGCATTCATTCACTACTGTGACGCTGCTAACATGGCCCCGACCGTCACCAACTTCTTGATGATCTACAAGGTGATGTGGCGATCGGGCACTCACGTTTTTGCCCAACGTAAGTTGTGGTACTTCTCCAGCAGAGGTAAAAACAACGACCTTGTCGAACGACCAGATTCGCAACGCGACTAATATAACTCATTCGTCTGGGTCGGGATTCAAAATGACGACCTTGAATTCCCTCTTCAAGTATCGTCCGACACTGGCAAGTTCATGGTCGATGGTGAAGAAACAATTATAACTGTTGATCGTCTGCAGAACTTGCTCGAACTGATGGAGAACTTTCCAAATAAAGACGATCGTCTTAACTGGAAAGTGTTGTGTGCAGAGGATAATCTTTCCCGTCTGCGCATAACAGATCGATCGATGAGCGAACGCATTGGTCGACCCTGGTTTCAACCATTATCTCTTCCTGAAGAGCGTAAGCTTATTTTGTAACTTTTTCCTTCCTTCTAGTCATAACTGAGTATTTTATTCCTTATTTCAGCTTTCTCCTCTAAACTCTCTTCTGGAGGGAAACTGAAAAGAAAACAAGAGATGATCGCCAAAAGATTGCAGAGGAAGGCTAAGAAGGCGAAGGTAATCGCACTTCTACTCATTCATCATCTTAATGTTGTTTCATTTTTTTTTTCATATATTCGTAGGTTTCCGCATTTAAAAGAAAGTCTCCATCTCCGTCTCCCCCTTCGTCACCCCTCAACATGACTGTGGGAAATGACGCTTCTGAAGCGGCAGAAGTATCGCGATCGGCAGATGATGTCGAAGGATCATCGCCTAACCCTTTGTCGATCGTCTCTATTCCGATAGAAACCCTTGGTGAAAGGGTAACCCAATTTTTTGACGATCTAACACTCGAGAGTTGTTATAGGATTGCAGGTTGGACTGCTGATCGTCGCTTACTCTTCAATGAATTCCTGCAGGCTGAGCAGGTCCAACTGATCGATTATCCAAGGGAATCTCCAACAAGGTCGCTTCCTCCAATCCCAATTCAGATTGCGAACGAAGCTGCATCCCCATCGGAAACCAGTTCGTCATGTGAAAGCCAGAGTTTTCCTTCATGGTTTGCCGAATTCCAGAGCAAAAACATGCAGGATAACTTCATTCTTCCACAGCCGGTCGGCAGCGACGCCATGAAACGTCCAACGGTTTCTGTGGCTGTAGGGACGCTCGTCAGCACTCATATTGACGAGATGACGACGGTCGGCACTTTGTCGACCGACCCACCCGTCTCTCTGGGCAAAGCGGCGATCGCCCTTCGAGAAGTAATTTCCATAACTTTACTTAACTGTTCCATATCGATTATTGCTGCTCAAACCATTTGTTGCCCCACTGCATACATCAAAGGAAATGTTGTCTTTGTATCATAAGACAACGCACTCTTTAAAGGCGGTCGCACTTCTGCGGCAGAAACTTTCAAAGGCACTTGATCAAGCCGCAGAAGACAGAAACAAAATTGCTAGGCTAGAGGGAGAGCTAGTGGAAGCAAGGCGTCATTCCCAAGAACTCTCCCACCTTCAGGAAGAAAATGACACTCTGAAGAACAGAGTGGATGTGGTCACCAAGGAACTATCCCGTTCGGCTAAAGAGATCCAGGCAGAAATGAAAAAGAGAGCCGAAGCTGAAGTTCAGCGCGATCTGTCTGAAGTTAAGCTTGAGGTCGATCGGAAAAATGTCAATCTAGCGTCAGCCGCGCTTAAATATGCAGAGGAGGAATATCGTCACAGTCTGACGGTCCAAAAAGACAAGGTTCAGCATTTTATGAACTCTGCAGATGGCATTTTCCAAGATATCAACCAGAAGTGCTTGGATTATGACGGTCGGATGTCAGCTCTCAAACAAACGATCGACAAGCATAAAGAGGGCAGATCGTCATTTCTGGATCAGTTCGTGATCTCGCTGACATTCAAAAATTTGGCGACGACTTACTCACTTGGGTTGGTGGAAGAACAGAAGTCAATAATTAAGGAGCAAATCGCCAACATTTTTGAACTGAATCCTAACTCCGAAGAATGGGAGCGTGTCGATCCACTCACCTTTGATGGGAATTTTAATCCTCGCTCGCCTCTCGGACCGGACGATCCTGATCCAGAATTTCAACCACACGCCGATCGGTTGGATTCACTTGTTCTTGAAAACCTAGGGGCCTTAACATTTAGCTCCTCGTCTTCCTGAATGTTGTATTGTAATAACTTTAATCGTTAATCACTATCTTACTGCTTTAAATACCGATCGACAACTATTTCGTTACAACTTCAGAATTCTGCTTAAGTGTTGTCTGTATTGTCGACCGATCGTCTGATTTTGTCGTAACATTTAAACCAATAGTGTAGCGGTAATCTATCGAAGTAGCCCCCCAGCACTTATGTCTATCATATAATACTTATGCGCCATCTCTAATTCCCATTCGAATTTCTAATATTAGATAGGCTTATTCGTAACTTTTGCCGTCTCCCGTATAAGAGATGTCACACTTTAATATAAGATACTAAGTTGTGCCAAATTGGTCCCCGAGTGACGGAATAAGTAGTCTCTATAGAAGACTTGCCAATATTTTTTGAAGGGGATTTAGTAAGAGAGTATTCCTGCTAAAGAATGTTCGACGTAATCGAGGTCAAGGAGGATTCCTGGGGAGGATCGTTCCATGTGATTATAGCCGAGGCTCCCTTTTGAGAAAAAAAATGATCGACACAATTATAGGCGAAGAGGACTCCCGAAAGGGAGCGTTCGGCGCAATTATTAGCGAAGAGGTCTCTTGATAAGGGACGTTCGACACCGTTCGTGGCGAAGAGGTCTCCTGAGAAGGGACGTTTGCACTTTGGTGATCCGAAGAGTATTCCTGATGAGGAACGTTCGACGTAATTGTAGCCGAAGAGTATTCATGAGAAGGAACGTTCGACTTAATTGTAGCCGAAGAGTATTCCTGAGAAGGAACGTTCGACGTATGCAAGGGATGCCGATACGGCGTCCTCAAAGTCGCTATCGGTTATCGATATATTCGACATGAAAGAACAATCGATTGGGTCACCAGAATATGACGTTCGACTTTAAGGGCATACTATTGCACGTGTTGTCACTCGACAAATTTTGATGTTGTAGGTAATAAATTCATTCTAATAGCATTTAAATAACTTGGAAAATTGCAGAGTGTTATCACAAGTACTAGTAGTAGTAGAAATTGTTACCCGATCTATGGGTGATAAATTCGGAGATTATCAATATTCCAGGATCTTGGGAATTCGTCGCCCTCCAATGTTTCCAATCTATATGTGCCACCCAACAACACGTCCTTGACCTTGTAAGGGACTTCCCATCGTCGATCGAGTTTAGCAAGATTCTTATGTGCCTCCACACTTTGCAGAACCAAGTCCCCTTTCTAAAACGATCGGGGATTCACCTTCTTATTATAACATTTTTTCATGGTCCGACGATATCGTAACAGTCGATCGTAGATATCTTCTCTTTTCTCCTCGATTAAATCTAAATCCATCCATCTCAAGTCGTCATTTTCTTCTTCAGAATACATGATCACCCTTTGTGTTTTCAAAATATTTTCTACGGGTACTAAGGCTTCCGATCCGTAAACTAATGAAAAAGGAGTCTCACCAGTGGTATGTGTTGGAGTCGTTCGATATGCCCATAACACCTCTTGCAGTCGATCAGGCCAAATGCCTCCAATATCATCCAATTTCCTTTTTATGCCCTTAACGATCGCACGATTCGATACCTCCGTCAAGCCGTTGGTCTTAGGATGTGAAACAGAGGAAAACATTTGTTTGATTCCGAGCTCAATGCACATATCCTGAACCTTCTTTCCCGTAAACTGTGTACCGTTATCTGACACCAACACTCGTGGCGCTCCAAAACGTGAAATAATATTTTTCCATAGAAACTTTTTAACAGCATCCTCTGTAATGGATGATACTGGTTCAGCTTCAACCCATTTGGAAAAGTATTCCACAGCAACCACACAGAACTTCCTTTGATTTATTGATCGAGGGAAAGGT
>RWGZ01000919.1:72870-305809 GCA_009725065.1 Utricularia reniformis | reverse complement strand
TTTTGTACTTAGGTGAGGATACCGCTGGTATACGGTTGCCGTAAGGAAAAGAAAACAAGAATTTATACGTGGGAAACCCGAGAACCGGGAGGAAAACCCACGGGGCACCAAACCCAGGCAGAATTCAATATGAACTTTTTATCCCGAACCTCTCCCTAACACACTTTCAGGCCTCCCCTTTTATAGACTAACATTTTAAATATTTTAATCACACAAAATCTTATCGTAATCTATTACGATCTTATCACAGCTACCTCGAGCCAATTTATGCGACTTTTGTGCACGCTAAGGCCGCACACCGCAGCCTAGAGTAATGGCGCAGTTTTTCATTGACATTTCTCGTGAAGACGCCGATCGCCACTCCTCTTCCAGCAATTCATTACCGACCACGAAACGTACCGATCGACGGGCCATCAGTTCTCTCGTCCGATCGACTAGAAGATGTTGTCGTCCGATCGGTCATATTGCCTGACCCCGACCGTATCATTGTAAGTCACGTATTAACATTCACCCCACCACAATTTTTAAAAATAATAAAAATATTGTATTTATTTATTAGACTTTTTTGTCCAAATAATGCAACTTTTTATCTATTTATTCTTTTAGTACGGTCCGCATTTTGAGAATGTTGTCGCGTTCAGAGCCCATAGTTGCTTTTGACATAGCCCACGGCCGCATCCTTAACCTGCGGTCGCATTATGGGTCCGTATCATAAATTTTTCAAATTTTTTAAGTAACAAGAATCGAACATATGACATATTCTCTTCCAATAAGTAATGAATATCAACTTATTCATTAGAATTATGTGTTACAAATCAATATATTATATATAATAACATTCTTTTCACAATTATTATTTTTATTATTTATATAATAATATAAATAAATATTATCAAAAATTATATTTTAAAATATATTGATAATCTAGGTTAAACGGATTCTTCTCCGGAGACGCTGAATTCGAGTTGGACTCTTTTCGGACACCGACTCTCCTCGGACACTTATTGGACATGAGTCTGTTTTTTCTATTTAAATTTATTATTATTTATTTTAAAATAGTCAATATTTAAATTTATTATTATTTATATATATTAATATAATTAGTTAATGTTTAAAAAAATTAGCAATATATCGGTATTATTGGGATATAATATAGTATATACAAACTATTTCAGTATTTTATCGATTTTAAATATTAATTATCATATATATTTGTTGTAATAATTTATTATTTTGTATAATATAATTAAATAAATCAATATTTTATTTATTGTTAATTATAAATCATGTTAACCACACCCGTTTTTTAAATTTTAAATTTTAAATTTTAATTAAAAAATAACTAATAATATTAGCGAGTCGGATTCTTTAATAAATTCGAGTCTCCGAATCCCCGTGGCGTCGTGGCGGTGTTGGTTTAACCTAGTTGATAATAGTAAATATAATTATAATTATTTAAATAATTTAAGATATTTGAAAATATCAAATATATATAATTATAATTATTTTAAGATAACAATATCAAAAATATATAATTACATTTATTATTATCAAAATAATATTTTAAAAGATAATTTTAAATAATAATAATTTATATTTTTATATAAATAGTAAAAACAATAGTCATGAAAATAATGTTATTATATATAATATATTGATTTGTAACAAATAATCCTAATGATTGAATTAATATTCATTATATTTTAAAAGATAACAAATCATGTTCTATTCTTGTTACATACCAAATTTTAAAAAAATTAAAAAAATTATAATACGTGCCCAGCCCATGGCCGCAGATTAAAGATGCGGCCGTGGGCTATGTCAAACACCGTCGTGAGCTAGAACTCGGCTGCATTCTCAAAACGTAAACCTATTGAAATAATAAATTGACTAAAAAGTTGTATTGTTTGGACGAAAAAATATTCTTTATTATTTGAAATAATAAAAATATTTTATTCATATCTTCTAATTCAAAATACTGGTGTTGTGTCAGGACTCAGGAGCACTGCACCCGCAACATATTCAAATAACCTTCACTGTTCTGTTTCGATGCTTTATGACATTCCGTGAATCAATTTTGGGCTGGAGACATCAACGGTACAGACCGCATCAAAGAGCCTCCTATGAATTCTGGACGTTGATTTCATACACCACATTTAGCCGTTCGATTGTCTAATAATTATCATCTGGCCGTCAAAGATCGAGTTAATTAGATTTCAAAAGCTATACAAGAGAGGGAGGAGAACACTCAGAAAACTCAGCCCCAGTTTGAAGAAACATTCTTTTGTGCCCTTCCAATTTGTAGTTTCAGGTTGAAGATTCAAAATTACGCATTTATTTATCCGTTCGGCGGCCGTATGGATCGGCTGGGTTTTCAGTTGACGTGAAGCTCAAAATTCTGGTTGTTTATCGGAATTTCTGATTGTTTTTAACTAATTTGAATTTGGCGTACTCTTGAATTCCCAATTTTTGTTGCCTTTCGCCGAGAGAATGGTGTGAAACTGTATACGAGGTCAGAGTTCTTTCGAGCGTTTTTCGAGAATAGTGGGTTAAATTTTATTGATCTTTGGTTAAGAACGATTGTCTGCCGATTTCTGTGTGAATGTTTTTATTTTCTCGGGAATTTTATTGTGGAGGTTTTTAATCTTGTGCCTGGATGGAGAAAATGGAGGGTGAGGACGTCCCTCCAAACAATCAGCCGCCTTTGCAATCGGAGATACCCGCCGTTGCGGTTGCCGATTTTCCTGCCCGGAAGTTGGTGAGACAGCTTGATTTCACCGGCTTTAGCTGCGGCTTAGGAGTGGAGCAACAACAGCTGGCAGAGACCGGTCAGTTAGTAACACCAAGCCAGCCGATTAAGCAACCTCCGTCACATTTGGCTGGGCCGCCTGCTCATTATGTCATTCGCTCTAATTCGTGAGTCGCCTTTGTGTTCCAATTTAAGTATCCTAATTTATTTGAAAAAAAATCCAGATTCTTTTTGTAGGGCTTTCCTTTTTCGTTTCTTTTATGATAATACCTTCTGATTTCAGTGTTTATACATTTAATGATATGTTTCATCTTCTCATTATTATACTGGTTATTTTTTTAGTTGTTTGATTAGGTTCTTCCATTATTTGCACAGAGAAACATTGGTTGGTTCTGCTGTAAAGCTTATAATTCATATGACTTGACTTATTTCCTTCTTCAATGCTTCAGGGATTTGAAT
The DNA here is from genome assembly GCA_009725065.1 of Utricularia reniformis. Taxonomy (NCBI): domain Eukaryota; kingdom Viridiplantae; phylum Streptophyta; class Magnoliopsida; order Lamiales; family Lentibulariaceae; genus Utricularia; species Utricularia reniformis. The sequence continues at coordinate 302,601 of RWGZ01000919.1, read as the reverse complement.
TTTTTTTTCATCGCACGTTTGTGTATTGGTTTTTTTTCTTGTATATTGATGAAGCTATATGTTTGTTCATGTTTTTATACGTCCACTTATGAAGCTTTTTGTGATATCAATGTTTTATTAGAAGATTGATGCTTTATTTAACATATAGGAAGCCTGAATCGCCAAGATCACGAGTGAGACAAAATTCGAATGAAGTGAAAGATGGTACTCCAAAGAAGCAGAAGCAATGTAACTGCAAACATTCACGGTGTTTGAAGTTGTAAGTAGCTATCACTTCATGGTTTTAATGATTGAACTAATTAATTTTATGTAAATTTGCATTACCATTCCGAACATCTCATTATTTGCACTACATTATGTTGATGAACAGGTATTGTGAATGTTTTGCTTCTGGAATCTACTGTGATGGATGTAACTGTGTGAATTGCCATAACAACGTCGAAAATGAAGGTGCTAGACGTGAAGCTGTTGGGGCTACATTGGAGCGCAATCCAAATGCTTTCAGACCAAAAATTGCTGGTAGTCCACACAAAACCAGGGACAGACGGGTAATGGTATAATTTAGTTTGTTTCATACTTCACTTTTTCGTATAGATTATAATATGCTTTGCAAGAATGATGTCGTATTTCGTATTTACTCATTTTTATGCTTTGCAACAATGATGGCATGTAAAAAATCAGGGCGGTATACAAATTTGGTCTCAATAGTTTCTTGATTCTTGCAATTTTGGTCCCCCCAAGTTTTATGATCGACAATTTTGATCTCCAAAGTATCAATATGGCAAAATCAGTCTCCATACTTTGTAATTTTTGGCAAAGTCAATCCCCAAAGTTTAGTTTGTATTGCTTAATTGGTTCCAAAGTTATTAAATTTGAAAATTGTGATCCTCCGCCAAAATCAAATTTTGGGGATCGATTTTGCTATTTTAGGAATCTGATTTGCTAAATATTGTAAAGTTGGAGGATCAAATTTACCAAAACTTTAAAGTTTAGCGACCGAAAATGCCATTTTCTCAAAAAATCATTTAATGGTCCACTAGTGTTATCTTTCTTTACCGTGATAGCTTAACAAATCTATGTTTTTACATTGTGTACCAATTTAAACGGCGAATATTTAGACGATGATGATGATATGCAGGAGGAAACTGCAGAAGGTTTAGCTTCAGGAAAGCACAATAAAGGGTGTCACTGCAAGAAATCAGGGTGCCTTAAGAAGTATTGTGAATGTTTCCAAGCAAATATACTTTGCTCTGACAATTGTAAATGTATGGACTGCAAAAACTATGAAGGAAGTGAAGAAAGACAAGCTCTTTTTCATGGTGAACTTCCTAATAACATGGCATATGTTCAGCAAGCAGCAAATGCAGCAATTACTGGTGCTGTTGGTTCTTCCGGATTCGGCTCCCCTCCGTATAACAAAAAACGGAAAGGGCAAGATATTTTCTTTGGAACATCAATAAAAGATTCTGTCAACAAGCTTCCACCATTACAACAGGTGAGTTTTTTTTTACCCTTCAAACTCTAACTCGTAGCAAACATGGATTGAGAGTCTTAATACTAGTATTCGAATTCATTAAATTTTCCCGTGTTGAGATCGATATTCTTTACTGTATTCATTTCTAAATCCTGACTCAGGGTGTTTTGTGTTAGCAGGCTTGTCTTAATGATAAGCCATCTATGGCTCCTTCAGCATCTTCAACTCCTGCTGCTCGATCTGTTAACGTAACAGGACCAGGCCATTCGAAGTTTACTTATAGGTTCGAGTCTATTTTTACCGATGTTTTAAAACCGGGTTTTTTGTACCGTACCTGTCGTGACAGGTGCAGCCAAAATATATGATCTACCGGCTGGTTTTAAAACATTGCTTTTTTACTTTAAGAGAATTTTCCATTTGGTGAAAACTGATGAGGGAACTTCTAATGAAGGTCTCTCCTAGCCGACATTATTCAGCCGCATGATTTAAACGAGCTTTGCTCAGTTCTTGTTGTATATTCTTCACAAGCCTCAAAGCTTCTAGCAGGTTTGCTGGCTTTTGTTCTTTATTCACTTTTCGTATAATTTACATCATGTTTTTCACTTGTTTCCAGTAGAAGAAGATTCAGAGAAACAAGCAACAAATCATATCGTTTCGACAAGTCAAAATCGAACTCTAACGAATCAGTGCTCTTCGGTTGATGATACAGCTAATTTATCCACAGAAAGAAGACCAGTTTCTCCTAGTACATTAGCTCTAATGTGCGACGAACAAGATACTATATTTATGTATTCTCCTCACAGTGATAAAAACAGACCCTCCTCGGTACTAACCGAGCACAAAATAACCAAATCATTCGCTGAGCAAGAACGAATCGTCTTAACCGAGTTCCGAGATTGCCTTAACCGGCTAATTACAATAGGAGAAATAAAGGGTATGTGTGTTCTTCATCTCATTACTTTTATTACCATGATTCATGCATTCGGTTTTCGTCTAGTGATTCGTATGGTGAGGAATTTAGATAGACTTTTCGGTTCAGTTTGCTGCTGAAACATAGAAATATTGGTGAATTTATACTGTTAATGTTTCGTTTTGTGCAGAAACGAGATACTCGTCGATGACGAAGACAGAATCGGTAAACGAAAAGGAGATGATAATAAGCTGCAACAATATGGCAACTGATTCTTCTAGGAATGGGAATGTTATGAAAACTGATATTTCTCTACAAACTTGTCGATCTTCGATCGTACCCGAGGAATACGGGAAATCGGATTGAAATATACGAGTCTATAGATCATTAACCAAACCATTCAGGGATGATGAATACTTGGATTGGATTAGGATCAGGATCAGGATCATTCTAATTTTTATAGAGGCTGAGAATATAGTTTCTGTATATTTTTGGCCTTGTGTTGTTTGTAATAAATGTATTATTATTATTTATACAAACTTTTTTTTGGATATTTCCCTTGGGTATTATTATTATTTATATTAATTATTAGTTTATATTTATAAACTAATAAATAAACCATTTAAATGATCTCGTAAGTCTCCAAGTTCCATCCCAACAAATCAAATAATGCCATAGAGTTCATTTATTCGTATTTTCTAATGAACCACAATATTTTAGCTCTGCGGCACCGAATCTTCAATTTTTCACATTCTCTCGTGTTGAGTGGAATCGGACTCTCCGACTCGCTCCGACTCTTGACACTTGACACAAAAAGACGTCGTTTTGATTTTTTTATTCATTGGAAACGTATCTTATGTACTTTCACGACTTTTTAATGTTGTTAATCTACTTGTGAATTCTTCGTGCAAGCGATGATGGACCAAAAATTAGTTGTTTTTGGGAGAGATTGTAGAATCGACGAACGATATTCATTTTTTATAAGTTAAATCTTTTTATATAATGAATTTATAAATATTTGTAGTTTTAAACTTAACTTTATGCAACTTTCTACAAATTGTAAGAATGACTTTTTTAATTTTGTTTTTATTTAATAATCCGAACCGAGTCGAAAATTTGACTCTTATATTCTTACCGAGTCGTGTTGAGTCGAGTCGCACCAAGTCGGTCGAACGAGTCGATGCCGCATAGTATTTTAGTACAATTTTTTCTATTTTTTAGTTAATCATATCATTTTAAAGATTTAACTGTAAAATTCAAAACTACAAAATTTTTGCTATTGAAAAATCGACAATTTAACTGATGGATTCATGTCGAAATAATTTAAAAACGAGAAAATGACGTCTTTGGTTCTCGTAGTTTGATCATTTTGGCAAATTTAGTCATTCAAGTTTATTTTGGTATTTTCAGTCCCCGAATTTTGGACATTTGGCAAAATCGGTCCTCCTATTTTGGAATATTTGACAAAATCGGTCAACAAATTTAATATTTAGTTCTCCAAATGAAATCGAACAAAACCAATCTTCGTATTTTGATCGTAGTGGCAAAATTAGTTTCCATATTATATNATTACAACAGGTGAGTTCTTTTTTACCCTTCAAACTCTAACTCGTAGCAAACATGGATTGAGAGTCTTAATACTAGTATTCGAATTCATTAAATTTTCCCGTGTTGAGATCGATATTCTTTACTGTATTCATTTCTAAATCCTGACTCAGGGTGTTTTGTGTTAGCAGGCTTGTCTTAATGATAAGCCATCTATGGCTCCTTCAGCATCTTCAACTCCTGCTGCTCGATCTGTTAACGTAACAGGACCAGGCCATTCGAAGTTTACTTATAGGTTCGAGTCTATTTTTACCGATGTTTTAAAACCGGGTTTTTTGTACCGTGCCGGTCGTGACAGGTGCAGTCAAAATATTTGATATACCGGCCGGTTTTAAAACATTGCTTTTTTACTTTAAGAGAATTTTCCATTTGGTGAAAACTGATGAGGGAACTTCTAATGAAGGTCTCTCCTAGCCGACATTATTCAGCCGCATGATTTAAACGAGCTTTGCTCAGTTCTTGTTGTATATTCTTCACAAGCCTCAAAGCTTCTAGCAGGTTTGCTGGCTTTTGTTCTTTATTCACTTTTCATATAATTTACATCATGTTTTTCACTTGTTTCCAGTAGAAGAAGATTCAGAGAAACAAGCAACAAATCATATCGTTTCGACAAGTCAAAATCGAACTCTAACGAATCAGTGCTCTTCGGTTGATGATACAGCTAATTTATCCACAGAAAGAAGACCAGTTTCTCCTAGTACATTAGCTCTAATGTGCGACGAACAAGATACTATATTTACGTATTCTCCTCACAGTGATAAAAACAGACCCTCCTCGGTACTAACCGAGCACAAAATAACCAAATCATTCGCTGAGCAAGAACGAATCGTCTTAACCGAGTTCCGAGATTGCCTTAACCGGCTAATTACAATAGGAGAAATAAAGGGTATGTGTGTTCTTCATCTCATTACTTTTATTACCATGATTCATGCATTCGGTTTTCGTCTAGTGATTCGTATGGTGAGGAATTTAGATAGACTTTTCGGTTCAGTTTGCTGCTGAAACATAGAAATATTGGTGAATTTATACTGTTAATGTTTCGTTTTGTGCAGAAACGAGATACTCGTCGATGACGAAGACAGAATCGGTAAACGAAAAGGAGATGATAATAAGCTGCAACAATATGGCAACTGATTCTTCTAGGAATGGGAGTGTTACGAAAACTGATATTTCTCTACAAACTTGTCGATCTTCGATCGTACCCGAGGAATACGGGAAATCGGATTGAAATATACGAGTCTCTAGATCATTAACCAAACCATTCAGGGATGATGAATACTTGGATTGGATTAGGATCAGGATCAGGATCATTCTAATTTTTATAGAGGCTGAGAATATAGTTTCTGTATATTTTTGGCCTTGTGTTGTTTGTAATAAATGTATTATTATTATTTATACAAACTTTTTTTTTGGATATTTCCCTTGTATTATTATTATTTATATAAATTATTAGTTTATATATAAACTAATAAATAAACCATTTAAATGATCTCGTAAGTCTCCAAGTTCCATCCCAACAAATCAAATAATGCCATAGAAGTAGTCAAAACTAAGTTCATTTATTAGTATTTTCTAATGAATCACAAAATTTTAGTACATTTTTTTCTATTTTTTAGTTAATCATATCATTTTAAAGATTTAACTGTAAAATTCAAAACTACAAAATTTTTGCTATTGAAAAATCGACAATTTAACTAATGGATTCATGTCGAAATAATTTAAAAACGAGAAAATGACGTCTTTGGTTCTCGTAGTTTGATCATTTTGGCAAATTTAGTCATCCAAATTTATTTTAGCATTTTCAGTCCCCGAATTTTGGACATTTGGCAAAATCGGTCCTCAAATTTAATATTTAGTTCTCCAAATGAAATCGAACAAAACCGATCCTCGTAGTTTTATCGTAGTGGCAAAATTAGTCTATGTATTATATAAAAATAAAAAATAAAAAATTACAAACTTCGGGGGTTAAATTTATCATTTATATAAAACTTAGAAGACCTAATTTATCAAATGTAGTAAAATATGATGACTAATTTTGCAAGAGATTTAATTTAACACAATTATCAAAATAGGATGATCAAAATTATCAAAATAGAAAACTACGAAGACTAATTTTGTGGGTTACCATTTAAAAACATTACTCCCAAATAGATTTAATTGGATTGGTCGGTAGCCTTAGTCAAACCATTTTACCCCGTAAAATAAGACGAATATTCAATTTTCTTTTGACACGAAAATTAAAAAAAAACTATAAAAGATTGTAAAATCACCCAAACCCTAAAGTCGAGATTTGGTTACCGCCGCTGCTGCGGCGCCTCCAAACCCTAATTCCAATTGGCCCTTTTATAAGCCAAAGAGTCCTCTTATTCAAGCTTGCGGTCGCAATCTTGTTCTTGTTCTTGTTCTTGTTCTTGTTCTTTTAAATTTTGGCTATGATGATTTCTGTGATAGGTCTCGTTCGTCGTATAGGCATTTTTGCCATGCCGACCATTCTGATATATCACCACTGAGCCCATTATTTGAGTTTCCAACGCTTTATTCTATCTTTTCTCGGTTGGTAAACGATGAATCCGTCGATCTTTAGTTTGATAATGTGTTTTTGAACTTTTAGTCCTATGTACGATTCTTTATTTTTATCCGATTTACGGTTCTTATGTTTTTTTGTGGTGATCTAATATCGATGATGACTTCGCTTGTTTTCTGACACCTCTTGTATGAGAAGAGCCATTTTAGTGTCTCTTCTATGAGCAAAGAAAGCATCTCTCTGAGATCTCTAACTTTACTATTACTTCTGTTGTGTTATGTTTTAATTGCAGCATCAATTTTTGCGTTTTTGTTTTAATATTTTTTTACTGCTTTTGCTTTACATATTTTCAAACGATCTTCAATTTGAAGCAATTATGATGAGTTCTACAGACCTGTAATGATTGCGAATATGATCGCATCTATTAAGAACATCTAAGGGACTGAATTTCTTCATTTACATGTGTAAAATTCTATGCTTTTTTTCGTTACCCTTTTTTTACCTTTATTTTTAGGGATAATTTGTATGTCTACGAAGAACAATGATGAGTTCTACAGACCTGTAATGATTGCGAATATGATCGCATTTATTATGAACATCTAAGGGACTGAGTTTTTACATTCAGCTTAAAAATGTTTTATTTTGTTTTGTTTTCCCATATGAATTTGCTTCACTTTTGATGTAATAAGTGGCTATACTTACTATTTATTTGTATGGCTATATTGAGTGAAGCTATAAAATTTGTTACTCTCGCTATCCTTTTGATTCTTTTTTATGGTTTATAAGGACGTTGGGTAACTACATTATTTTCATCTACTTTGTCTTGATCAAGGATTTTTTCAATACAAAATCAACAAATATCGATTTTAAATTTCAAAACGACAATTTAGTCCCTGTATTTTGATTGGGTAACATGTAAATTTTATTTCACAATTTGTTGAATTTGTCCCATGGTGTTGCTAAAAGAAGTCGGATTTATTAGGTTTAAGGTAAGAATTCTATCATATAATGATTACTTAATGGTTTGATTAAGTCTTCTAAATTTGTAAGTTACTTCTTTAATTTTGTTCGTTCACGTTCTTCAATTGTTAGTTTGGTTAGATTTTATAATTTTAACATGGTATTGAAGTTAGTTCGATTCGTTTCAAATTGAAACATTATGGTTGAATATGAGGAAAGGATTGAATTTGTTCCACGTGGGATTGATTGGATTTATAAAGGTAGGAATTTTATCATATAATGGGTTGTTTGGTACCACGATTTAAGGTGAGGTCCGGTAAGATAATTCAATTGTGATTTTTTTTATGCACGTAAAATATAAGCTTAATTATAATGTGATAATCGTTAAAAAATTATAATATATCATCACAGTGGTTTAGGGTTTAGTTGTGGTTTCATCATAGTGGTTAAAAAATTATAATCGTTAAAATCAGTTGCGGTTTCGTTGTTATTTTAATAAAGATTCATTCACCTTTATTTATATTAATTATAATATAATTATATTTATTATTATTATATATATATATAAGTATATTAGTATTTTTATATAAATTGCTATCATAATACTACAATTTTATCAAATATATTTAAAACTTCATTATCATCATATCTTACTATACCATATTGTAATTTTAAAAAGTTAAATCAAACAAACTCAATGATTTGATTTCATCTTTTAAATGCGTGGATTTTTCTCTTTATTTAAATTAGACTTAATAATTTCAATACAATTTTTAAATAATTTTGACCTTTTTTGGATTTATGATTTTTGTAATTTTAATTTAGTCTCTAAAAGTTTAAAATTTTGGGAGATTCTCAAATGTGTAAATTTTGTAATCAAAATGGTTAAAATTTAAAAATTTTGGGGCAAAAAATCTAATTACAAATTATTGTGATTAAATTTATAAAATTATGATAGTTTAATGAGAAAATTGATAAATAACCCCTATTTTCAAAGGTGAAAAAATTATATAAAATTAACTGATTTATTCAAGTTAATTCAGATGGGTGCCCAAAATTGGGACTGATTAATCGGATTTACATGAGAAAATACATCGTTTTAGTTAAATGCTTCTAAGTTGTAACCCAATTAATTAAGCATATGTTTTTATATAATATATGATCGATCATAATTTATTAAATTAAAAGGAAACTCAACTTTACATACTACAATCCATTAACACCGAAACACATGAAAAGTTCATCATATATTCAAGCTTGTTGCGTCGGATTCGGGTCAACAAAATTCGGGTCACCTGTATCATCTTCATCTTTCGCCGGAAATCCCATCTCCGCCGGCGATAAACGGTCACCTGCCCATGTAAACTTACCGCCGNTTTTAGGGATAATTTGTATGTCTACGAAGAACAATGATGAGTTCTACAGACCTGTAATGATTGCGAATATGATCGCATTTATTATGAACATCTAAGGGACTGAGTTTTTACATTTTGTTTTGTTTTGTTTTCCCATATGAATTTGCTTCACTTTTGATGTAATAAGTGGCTATACTTACTATTTATTTGTATGGCTATATTGAGTGAAGCTATAAAATTTGTTACTCTCGCTATCCTTTTGATTCTTTTTTATGGTTTATAAGGACGTTGGGTAACTACATTATTTTCATCACATTGGTGTCTCTTTGTCTTGATAAACGATTTTTTCAATACAAAATCAACAAATTTCGATTTTATATTTCAAAACGACAATTTAGTCCCTGTATTTTTATGAGTTTTTTTGTTGTACATGACATGGTATTTTGTTATGGCGTAAAAAAATAGCATTAATTTTAGATTTATTTTGTTTTTGTCATGAATTAATTTTGTTTTATGAACATGGCATTGATGTATAGTCTGACACGTTAATTTTTTTTGTAGTTCGGTTTCTATAATTATAGAAGTCGAGTTATCATTTTTTTTATTTTTAATTGTTGTTTTTAATGTTTTTTCCATATAAAAAATGGTAGCTCGGTATCTATAATTATAGAAATTGAACTACGGAAAAAGATGGTTGTGTCATGACAAAAATAAAATCAATCGAAAATTAATGCTATTTTTTACGTTTTAACAAGTTACAATGTTATCAAAAAAAACTCACCCGTATTTTGATCGGGTAAGATGTAAATTTTATTTCACAATTTGTTGAATTTGTCTAACATTAAATTAAGTTGGATTCCTTAGGTTTAAGGTGAGAATCTTTAAATTTGTGGGTTATTTTCTTTAATTTTGTTCATTCAATGGTTTGATCAAGTCTTCAATTGTTAGTTTGGTTAGATTCTATAATTTTAAGATGGTATTGAAATTAGTTCGATTCATTTCAAATTTAAATCTTATGGTTGGATCTGAGGAAATGGTTGAATTTGTTCCACGTGGGATTGATTAGATTTATAAAGGTAGGAATTTCATCATATAATGTGTTTATTTGGTACCACGATTAAAAGTGCGGTGAGGTGTGGTGAGATGATCCAATTGAGATTTTTTTATGCACGCAAAACAAGTTTAATTGTAATGTGATAATTTTTAAAAAATTATGATATCATTACAGCGGTTAAAACCAGATGTGTTTTCATCGTTATTTTGGAAAAGACTCATTCACCCTTACTTCTATTAATTAGAATATAATTATATTTATTATTATTATATATATAAAGATATATTAGTATTTTTATATAAATTACGATTATAATATTGTAATTTTACCAAACATACATAAAATTCACGATAATCACATCTCACCATGTCTCATATCACTCCATTAGACTGTAATTTTAAAAAGTTAAACAAAACAAATCTAATTATTTGATTTTATCTTTTAAATGAGTTGATTCTTTCTCTTTATTTAAACTAGACTTAATAATTTCAATACAATTTTTTAATAATTTTGACCCTTTTTGGATTTATTATTTTTGTAATTTTAATTTAGTCTATAAAAGTTTAAAATTTTGGGAGATTCTCAAATGTTTAAACTTTGTAATCAAAATGGTTATAATTTAAAAGTTTTGGGGCAAAAAATCTAATTATAAATAATCGTGATTAAATTTATAAAAGTTATGATAGTTTAATGAGAAAATTGATAAATAACCCTTATTTTTAAAGGTGAAAAAATTATATAAAATTAACTGATTTATTCAAGTTAATTCAGCTGGGTGCCCAAAATTGGACTGATTAATCGGATTTACATGAGAAAATACATCGTTTTAGTTAAATGCTTCTAAGTTGTAACCCAATTAATTAAGCATATGTTTTTATATAATATATGATCGATCATAATTTATTAAATTAAAAGGAAACTCAACTTTACAGACTACAATCCATTAACACCGAAACACATGAAAAGTTCATCATATATTCAAGCTTGTTGCGTCGGATTCGGGTCAACAAAATTCGGGTCACCTGTATCATCTTCATCTTTCGCCGGAAATCCCATCTCCGCCGGCGATAAACGGTCACCTGCCCATGTAAACTTACCGCCGTGACCGCCTTTCTTCGGCGAACCAGATAATCCGGAACCGGAGCGACGATCCCTTCTCTGGTCGGTGCTGTTTATCTTACCGCTTATCTTAGATCCCTTGCTCGTATTCTTCATCTTGAGTTGTTTGATAATATGTGTAGCTCGCTATTTAAGGTTTTAAATGCGGGTTTTGCTGTGGGTCGATAAATGGATAAGAACGAAGTCTTTTTCAAGTCTATTCGATTCAATATTTCATATCGATTCATAATTTCATTCCGGACCTATACAATTTGTATAGCAATTTTTTAAAATTTTTGTCGGTATGCAATCAAGATTGTGTCCCCCGAAAAGATATGGGTTTCGATTCAAAAATCTAGTATCAGGTCAAAATATCGATATCACTAGATTTTACCGTATCAATCGATATGAAAACACGAATCTAAAACATCAATAAGTATTTTATGAATGATATGCAAATTTCATGATTTTGACTTGGTTTAAATATGATATATGGAACTAATCACTATATTTTGTAACTTTTGATAAATTAATAATTTAAATTTTAGTATATATGGTATAATTTAAATAAAAGTTTTAAATTTTTACCAGATAATGGATTAAAATCAACTCTCATCACTTATTTTGATAGTTTAGAAATCCAATTTATCAAATGTTGCAAGTAAACCAAATTTATCAAAATCTTTAAATTTGACAACTAAATATTATATTAAAAATTGAGTGGAGTTTGTGAGTGGCCCCTCAAATTTGAAATAATGTAAATATCGTGCTCTTATAGTTTGAAAATTGCATGAGAAACCCCCGAAGTTAGTATAATGCGTGTCATTGGCATCTTAAGTTTTAAATTTTGTAAACACCATGTCATCTAAGTTTATTAATTGCGTCAGTGGCCCTAAAGTTTCAAAACTGTTTATATTTGATCCTAATGGTCTTTATTATTTTACTTTTTGTTTCGTGATTGACCCACGATGTTTTCCCATGTTGAAAAAGACTCCTTTTGTTTGGTAATGGCATGTTAAGCCCCCGAAGATGTTAAATGATACAAAATTGATCCTCATAGCACATTTTTTTATATTGATTATTCAAATTTAATATGTGTTGCCGAACTAATCATGCATTGCGGTGAAGCAAACAACATGTTACTGAATCTTCGAATTCGTGACCATTTTGCAGTCACGGATGAATTTAATTTGTCCCACACACAATCATTGTGCTCCGGGTTGTATACTTTGACCCTCCATCCGTAGTCATTTCTTTTCTTGGTCACATTAACATACAACCAACACTCCTTTGTACGATATCGCTTACATCTGATTCGAAGTCGATCAATCTCGTTCTTTTCAATCCAAAATTCATCCGTGGATAAATTAATTTAATATGTGTTGCCAAACTACTCATACATTGCGGTGAAGCAAACAACTGCATGTTGCTGAATTTTCGACTTCGTGACCGCTATTGTTACTTCTTTGAAAATTCTTTGACTCATAATTCTTTTAAATGTACACTTTTGAATGTAGTTGAAGATACAACTATTTTTATACAAATATAAAGTTAAATCAATCATTTTGGATAAGAACGAAATTATATACAATATATATAGTTTGGCACCGATGATTTCACAAACATCTTCTAATTCTATGGATGAGTTTCAAGGTGCAAAGCTAATGCTAACATATTGCATAAATTTTTAGAGAAAATAATAAAAAAATATTTTATTTTCATATGTTGGTGGATCGGAGATGTCAGTTTTAAAATTATTTTGGGTTTAGTGACTGCCAAGATTATTTACTATATGAGAAAGCACGGAATGAATAGGTAAAGTGTAAACTTAGTATTTGAAAACAAACTATTCTACGGTTATCCATAAAGTTGCAAAATGTAAAGAAAGTACTACACAATGAGATGTTGAATATTTCAATGCTTAACGGTAATCTCATCTTTTCAGCAAAGTCAGATACATTTCTTTGAGTGAACCAATAGACAGTCATCTGTGTTCAAATCGAATGATCAATGTCATTAAAATGATGTAGATGCTACTGCAATAGAGAATACTAAAATACTTACGAAAGCAGGATACTCCGCTGGAGTGAATGAATATGGTGCGTTCAATAAAAATAAAATCATGTAATACAAAACATAAATCTCACACTCGGTTGCACCACTTTGACGGGGTACCTAGACAGAAAAAGAGTTATACAAACAAGGGATTATCAGAATTTTAGGTACACTCACATTTGGTCAGTGAATCGTCATTTCTGCGACATCATCTTTTGTCACCTTATCATCGAATTTGCATAGTATACTATACATCCATCTAACGTTCAAAACAATTTGTAAGCTTCCTACATGGCAATACTGCTCAAACATAAATGCATACCTTCTTATATCTGTGTCTAAAGTCAACCGATGGCTGCTCCCTAGTGAATCAAGTACAAATATCCAATGATTGTCTGGTTCTAGAATGCGTCTAAGAACCACCAACGACCAATGACCCCTGTATATGATTTAAAACACGTTATCAATTCATGTTTGACAAGCATAAAGTTACAAATTTAGTAAGTCATACCCGGTGTATATAGGAAGAAAGACATATTCCTTGTCGTATTCTAATTTACATGTCCATCCTATAAACGTATCATAGAAATCAGATGACCGAAGACATACATTAAACACTTTGGAAGAATCCAATGACATGATGCCCTACGTTGCGGAGATAGACAAAAAAGTGCTCTCCTGTAACTGCATAACATCATAAAACCATATAAATACATTTAACTCTATTACATGGTACCAATCATACCAACATAACATGAAAGTTGTACCTGCGAACAATTTCAAACTCATTCGTGTCAAGCATACCGTACTTCAATAGTAGATTTACATGTTCCTCTGTTGTACCACTTGACAATGTCATCGGGTAGATAATGTTATCTTTTTTGTGAATACCGGATATATTGCTTTTGACAGAACGTGTTTTTCTTCTCAACGGAGCCTTCGGCGTGTACAAATTCTACATATCAATTCGAGTGTTGCTATATACATATAGAAAACAAACACAAGTAATGGATACAAACCTGTTTTTTTTTGTTTTTGGCGTAGTCACCGGGATCTCGGGTAAGATGTCACTTGCACAGTCAGTTGATCCAACAACACTCTGTTCCATAGTTTTAGCGTGACAATTATTCCGTTGATCCTTCTTATGTTGTTCATTAGGCTCTGATGTACATTTTCTCTTGTTGTGCCCTACTGCACCACAATTCCCACATGTGTTCAATTTTCTTTTTGTATTCAAAAGCCTATGCGCATTTCGTGGCGATGCTTCAGTCCGTGATTTTTTACGCTTTAAACTTGGTCTTCCTCGCTTTACAGTCTTGAAATTTGGTGGCTCTGGAGGCTTCTCTTGACTTTCTGGCCAATGTCTATGTCCCGGCAATCCATCGATTGGCATACTTTACGCGATGATATATGTGGTCACGCTGTAAAAACTGTCTACATAAGTCTCCGGCTTCTGATTCCTTCTCTGAATAGCAGCAACCGCATGTTTACATGGTATTCCTTAGACATGGGAATCGAAATGTGTGTTAGTTATTGATATGATGCAATATTCTAAAAGGATGAACACATGTAGTTATGCATACCCGCCAATTGCCATAAATTGCATGAGCACATACGGTCAATCAAATTCAAGCAATGTCGATAATCTCCTCCTTGTCATTGCCAACAGTAAGGATCAGACTTTGATAAAATACCAGCGTCACCGAGACGAGAAGCCTTAGCTAGTGAATGAGCAACTGTTGGGCAAATTGTTCCTACATAAGTGGCTCCTTTTTCGGAATGACAACTCCGAAGAGAGGCTATTATCATCCTAATATCTTCTAGGAGATGAATCACATGGTGTCGCCGTGCTTTTAAGATCATCTTGTTGAACACTTCAGCAGTGTAATCAAAATAAGCACAAGACCATAAACGATGTGAAATATCCATCATTTCCCTCCAATCTCTCATGTTGGTGGATTTTAAGGTATCCATGTGACGATCAAAATCTGGAGTCGTAGTAGATCATGCAGCAGCCCATACAACATCTCTCACTGCCTCGGAATAGCACTTCTTTGATTTTAAATTTGATAGAATATGTCTAAGGCAGTGTCGAACCTGCGTATGCACATAAATATGTGTTACATATAATATTAAAAAATTTCTAGGAATTAAAGTTCACGAAAATGTATACATTTATGTTTGGTAGAACAAAATTTAGAGTATGAACCAAACCAGTCCCACGATCACACATGATTGCGTATTTATCCATATTTTCATCAGTAATCCTGGCATCATCTCTTAGCAAATTCAAAAATCAAGCCCAACTTTTTAGAGTCTCTGATTGAACAATCTCATAAGCTAGCGAATACACCCCATTATTTGGATCGAGTCCGACCGCAACAAGAACCTATTTCCATACATTTGAAGTTGGATACAAAAATAATACATTAAAATAAAACCACTAAAAGCATTTAACACTAACCTGACCAGACAATAACTCTTTCTTGTGCGTCCCATCGATGCAAATTATTGGCCGACAAACCTCCCACCCTACTTTGCACGGGTACAAGCAGACGTATATGCTTCTAAAGGTAACTTTCTCATCATCTCCTTCACAAACTTCCATTTGAACGGTGGATTCCGGATTACTTCGTTTGAGTTGAAGAATATAACTCCTTATCCTATCAAAGTTAACAGTCATCTTGTCTCGTATTTCACTCAATACATACTGCTTGGCCCGAAACAACTTGTGTCTTGAAACCTCTGTGGTGAGGTCATGAAAAACTGCTCTTGCAAAATCTGAAATAGAAAGTGTTGGATCTTTTATAAAACATTTCTTGTAT
Organism: Utricularia reniformis; assembly: GCA_009725065.1. Taxonomy (NCBI): domain Eukaryota; kingdom Viridiplantae; phylum Streptophyta; class Magnoliopsida; order Lamiales; family Lentibulariaceae; genus Utricularia; species Utricularia reniformis. The sequence goes on along the minus strand of RWGZ01000919.1, from coordinate 286,741 downwards.
TTATTCCCAAGCCACTTTGCAGTCAAAGATGAATTTAATTTATCTCACACACAACCATTGTGCTCCGGATTGTATCATTTGACCCTCCATCCGTAGTCATTTTTTTTCTTGGTCACATTAACATACCAACAACACTCATTTGTACGATATCGCTTACATCTGATTCGAAGTCGATCAATCTCGTTCTTTTCAATCCAAAATTATTTACCATGAAGGATGCAAAAAGTCATAAATGCTTCTTTGGCATGCTCTTTGTTTCTGAATGTTAACCATGTTCTATTCTCACAAAACAAAATATTTACCATCAACATGTAAGTTATAAATAACTTAAAAATAATAAACATATATAATAAAAACACACCTAAGTTTTTGAGGTGACTTCCAACCCAAAGCATCATTGTACAATTAATAGCTTTCATCTTCAATTTCATATGATGAAACAACAACGTCTTGGGTATCGACACATTCGTCAAGGGCCTCTGAATCAAACATACTAACAACTTCATCTACAGCTTCACCTAACTCATCATGCCCATCATCATCATCATCATTCAAAGTTGAATTCTTGCTTTCTTCGCAGCCTCCAACAGACAGCTCATGTTCTGGTCCATCTTCAACCATATCATCACCGGTCCTATTTGAACCGGATACAAATGATACATTTTTTGCCGTTGATTTTAGTGTTGGTCCAATGCGTGACTCTTTTACAACAATAATACATGAAATATTACAATAAATACAATGAACTTATAGCACAACCAAATATAATTATCTTATAAAATGAAATAAGGATTCAAACTTTATTAGANTCTCCGGCTTCTGATTCCTTCTCTGAATAGCAGCAACCGCATGTTTACATGGTATTCCTTAGACATGGGAATCGAAATGTGTGTTAGTTATTGATATGATGCAATATTCTAAAAGGATGAACACATGTAGTTATGCATACCCGTCAATTGCCATAAATTGCATGAGCACATACGGTCAATCAAATTCAAGCAATGTCGATAATCTCCTCCTTGCCATTGCCAACGGTAAGGATCAGACTTTGATAAAATACCAGCGTCACCGAGACGAGAAGCCTTAGCTAGTGAATGAGCAACTGTTGGGCAAATTGTTCCTACATAAGTGGCTCCTTTTTCGGAATGACAACTCCGAAGAGAGGCTATTATCATCCTAATATCTTCTAGGAGATGAATCACATGGTGTCGCCGTGCTTTTAAGATCATCTTGTTGAACACTTCAGCAGTGTAATCAAAATAAGCACAAGACCATAAACGATGTGAAATATCCATCATTTCCCTCCAATCTCTCATGTTGGTGGATTTTAAGGTATCCATGTGACGATCAAAATCTGGAGTCGTAGTAGATCATGCAGCAGCCCATACAACATCTCTCACTGCCTCGGAGTAGCACTTCTTTGATTTTAAATTTGATAGAATATGTCTAAGGCAGTGTCGAACCTGCGTATGCACATAAATATGTCTTACATATAATATTAAAAAATTTCTAGGAATTAAAGTTCACGAAAATATATACATTTATGTTTGGTATAACAAAATTTAGAGCATGAACCAAACCAGTCCCACGATCACACATGATTGCGTATTTATCCATATTTTCATCAGTAATTCTGGCATCATCTCTTAGCAAATTCAAAAATCAAGCCCAACTTTTTAGAGTCTCTGATTGAACAATCTCATAAGCTAGCGAATACACCTCATTATTTGGATCGAGTCCGACCGCAACAAGAACCTATTTCCATACATTTGAAGTTGGATACAAAAATCATACATTAAAATAAAACCACTAAAAACATTTAACACTAACCTGACCAGACAATAAATCTTTCTTGTGCGTCCCATCGATGCAAATTATTGGCGGACAAACCTCTCACCCTACTTTGCACGGGTGCAAGCAGACGTATATGCTTCTAAAGGTAACTTTCTCATCATCTCCTTCACAAACTTCCATTTGAACGGTGGATTCCGGATTACTTCGTTTGATTTGAAGAATATAACTCCTTATCCTATCAAAGTTAGCAGTCATCTTGTCTCGTATTTCACTCAATACATACTGCTTGGCCCGAAACAACTTGTGTCTTGAAACCTCTACGGTGAGGTCATGAAAAACTGCTCTTGCAAAATCTGAAATAGAAAGTGTTGGATCTTTTATAAAACATTCCTTGTATTTATTCCCAAGCCACTTTGCAGTCAAAGATGAATTTAATTTATCCCACACACAACCATTGTGCTCCGGATTGTATCATTTGACCCTCCATCCGTAGTCATTTTTTTTCTTGGTCACATTAACATACCAACAACACTCATTTGTACGATATCGCTTACATCTGATTCGAAGTCGATCAATCTCGTTCTTTTCAATCCAATATTCTTTACCATGAAGGATGCAAAAAGTCATAAGTGTTTCTTTGGCATGCTCTTTGTTTCTGAATGTTAACCATGTTCTATTCTCACAAAACAAAATATTTACCATCAACATGTAAGTTATAAATAACTTAAAAATAATAAACATATATAATAAAAACACACCTAAGTTTTTGAGGTGACTTCCAGCCCAAAGCATCATTGTACAATTGATAGCTTTCATCTTCAATTTCATATGATGAAACAACAACGTCTTGGGTATCGACACATTCGTCAAGGATCTCTGAATCAAACATACTAACAACTTCATCTACAGCTTCACCTAACTCATCATACCCATCATCATCATCATTCAAAGTTGAATTCTTGCTTTCTTCGCAGCCTCCATCAAACAGCTCATGTTCTGGTCCATCTTCAACCATATCATCACCAGTCCTATTTGAACCGGATACAAATGATACATTTTTTGCCATTGATTTTAGTGTTGGTCCAATGCGTGACTCTTTTACAACAATAATACATTAAATATTACAATAAATACAATGAACTTATAGCACAACCAAATATAATTATCTTATAAAATGAAATAAGGATTCAAACTTTATTGGAAAACAACTAATAAATTATTCCACATAATAAATTATCATTTCATTAGAAATTTTTAGTTCATTGTAATGCATAATTAGCTTCATGAGCATAAATTAGATTCACCATTTGGGATTGGGACTTTACGGCATAAAGATTCACACAAATATTGCACATTATATGAGAATTAAATTTGTAAAAATTAAACATTATGTAAACTTCACAAAATTAGTCATTTCAACCAACGACATATTATATGCGCTGTACAAATCGAACAAATTGAAAACATTTTAGCAAGAAAACATACCCATTAGATAATGACAGTCTTAACAAGAAGAACCAAATTTTCCCGTGATAGATGAGCGAGTGAGTTGAATGAAGAACCCTAAGACAAAAATGTGAGAAATAGAGCTCTTACCATGAGTGGGCAAACACAAAAATTAAAATGGATAAAAGGTTTCCTTTACTAACTTGGGGTGTTTACCGTGAGCAAGATAATGCTTAGTTATTCCCAATAACTAAGGTGACATAGAATGAAGTTTGAGGCTTCAAGAAGTACAATCGGAAGAAAGATTACAGAGGTGCCTGAAGATGTTTAAGAGGGTTGAAGGTTGAAGATGTTTCAGAGGCGCCGAGGTGTAATTTGGGGGAAAATTTTTAAGAAGCTAAACCATAACTAACGGACCAAAATTAAACCCTAACTTTTAAATTAACGGAATACCGTTTATTGATTGGGGGTTATGGGCAAACGGTTTACAAACATAAGGTGTTTCGTACATAATTTCTAAAGTATAGGGATATCGTTTTTACACATTTTTAAAGTTGGGGAACCACGTGTAATTTTCTCATTAAAAATTAAAGGAATCAAATTTTGGAAAACAATAAAAGTTTTGTAATGAAAGACAATTTTTTAGTATTTATTTTTCTCATTGGTTTCTTCTTACTTCATGGCTCTTAATAATACATTGTTTTCACTAGGGGTGTGCGTGGATCGAGTAACCGACCTAATTATCATTTTTTTTATCTGATCTTATGTATACGGATCGGAAAAATGATGATCCGAAACCGATTCACAATAATGGATCGGTTTGAGGATCGATTTGCAGATATTCAAATATTTATTTTTTAATTATAATTGATTATAAGAAATTACCATTAATTACCAAAAAATGTTACTTATTTGCAACATACAAATTATAAAACAACAAAAAAACAGATGTTCGGAATTTTCAAACTTTCATAAAGTAAAACTTGAATTCAATACAATAATTGAATTAAAACAAATGCATATAAATAATGAATTATTTTTTTCTTCTAAGACATGAATTTACAAAAAAATAAATATAATTCACTTAGATATTTGTAATCACAATTTATAAAAATAAAATTAATTGTAAAATTAATTATATTTTAAATAATAATATAAAATATTCGAAGAATGATTTAACTTACTAGAAACATATCATTTATAATAAGGAAAATGTTTTAAATTTATAAAATTAAAAAATATATATATATAATATAATCAAAAAATCAAATCAGATATGAATTTTGAAAAAGCGTATTCGACCAGAAACCGCATTCAATACGATACAATTAAATATTTGCAATTCGGATAACCAAAAAATCGGTTTGAGTACGGTTCGGATACCTCCATTTTTTGAATCACCAGATTTTTATGCACACCTCTAGTTTTCACTTATTAATACATTATCTTTGTATAATATTTTATAATTGAATATTTTTTTACTCCAAACCTTTTTGTAAGTTTATAAAAATATTTACTAATTCTTTATTCTATTAATTTGACTAATAAATTTTAATAATTGGTTGCGGTTAGTAGTTTATAGGTAGGAGGTATTCAGCCATTAAATATTAATGTACAATGATTTGTACATTTTTAACTAAATGTACAAATCATTCTTATGAAAAATGGTTTGATACCATTGTTAAATCTTTAAAAACGTTAAATTATTCCGTTTTTCAAATTGTTATTTAAAAAAACATATTTTTTTAGTAGATTTATAAATTCGAGTAATTTCATGTGAAAATATAATCAGACATAACATATAAAGAGAAAATATCATATAGTAAAAGACTTCACAATCTATTAAAATTAACCTAATCTTTAATAAACCAATTGAATACATATATTAATTATAAGTTTAAACATCATTTTTTATTTAATTATAAATATTTGTTTATTAATATTAACTATTTTTTAGATTTCCTTTTAAGAACATTTCAATCGAATATTCCACATTTTAAACACGGGTGCAAACAATAAGTTTTGCGTTTATCATTATTTATTGTTATTATCATTGCGTTTGTTGGGTTTTGCGATTAGAATAGCATTGGTGTGATAAAATATTCAAATCTTGATTTTTTAAATCACACAAAATAAAAATAAAATTGAAGACATTTATCATTAAAAAATCAATATTTTTGCAATATTGTTAAAATAGTTATGACATAATCACGATTTAAGAAAAATAACTAATTTAGTTTTATTTATAATAATTATAATATAATTATATTGATTATTTATGAGAACTTTAGGACCGGGTACCTTGTGATGGGTAAGGCCCGACAACGCTTGGGCTAATTCAAATAGCGAAAATGAATTCTTACAGCTCATTTACATCTCTAAGGAAGAGCGGCCCGATGTTCAACTAGAGGACCGAAGCTAACCTTAACGAAATAAAACGTTTTCTGACAGTTGGCACCTGGGTTCGGTCCGAGCGGTTACAGAACGGTTACAACTCACGTTTACCACGCTTCGGGCCTTCCCACGTTTACCACGCTTCGGGCCCGATCACGCAGACCACGCCTCGGTCCCAACCTCGTTTTACATCCCGCAACAACAACCTCTAACAAATCTGTCAGAGGCGGTTACAGAGCGTGATTTACACACGCTATGAACTCTATAAATACATGACAAGACGACGGAAATAGCAAGACCCTTTGGACGCGGAAGAACAGACCGTTACCCTGCCGGAATTCTTACCGCTTTCTTTATCTTGTCATTTTCATTAGCCTTTCTTGTATTGACTATGAGTTATTTCATTAGTAAACAGGCTAAGAGCATAACCTGCTCTTAGTCGAGTGGTTTTCACCTCAATTCCTGGGGTTTCCACTATACATCGCTGTGCATTTATTTATTTCCAACTTTTGATCGTCTTCCACATCTAAAATAAATCAGAACCGAGTTCGTTTGTTGAACGAACCGGACGACTGTTGGTACCCCTAAAAAGGGACCATAACAATTATATTTTACATTTAAAGATATATTATTATTTTAATATAGATCAGATAAAAATATTATATCTTTATCAAATATATTTATAATTATTATATAAATAATTTAACCAAATAAACCAATTATTTAGTTACTGGGCACCATCGGTAAATTCTTCGGGATATGGAGTATATAAATTGACACGTCAATGAAGAGTTCCTCCGACGGATCGGAAATTCTTCTCAATGGCAGAAGAAGCTAAAATCGCCACCCCAACCTCCGCCTCTTTCCGTCTACGAAGCCCCAGCCTCAATTCCTTACGACTCCGCCGCATATTCGACATATTCGATAACAACAACGACAACATAATTAGCATCGATGAGCTTCGCAAAGCTCTAGGTTTCCTCGGCCTTGAGGCTAATCCATCTGAGATTGAATCAATGGTGTGTACCTATATCCGGCCAGGTAACGACGGTTTGACCTACGAAGATTTCGTGGCGCTGCATCGATCGTTGGATGAGGTGTTCTTCGATAACGTGAAAGACGGTGAATCGGATGAAAATGAATCGGATCTGAGCGAGGCGTTCAAGGTGTTTGATGAGGACGGGGATGGATTCATAACGGTGAGGGAGTTGCAGACTGTATTGGGGAAATTAGGGTTGAATGAGGAAGGGAATGAATTGGAGAGAGTGGAGATGATGATCTCGTCCGTTGATCGGAACAATGATGGACGGGTGGATTTTGTTGAGTTCAAGGATATGATGCGCAGCGTTCTTGTTCCTTCTTAGTTATTTCCTTCAATGTTGAACTTTGAAAAGTAATTAATAGATAATTAGTAATAATCTTGTATTTTCTTTTTGATGTTTTGTTTCAAATTGTATACAATATAAAAGAAAAAATTACATAATTAGCTCTTCAACTTACGTTATGTGTAAATGACATTCTCCCCAACTTACGAAATTGCAAGAATGCCATATAAAGTTGTCAGTACCGTTTGTTTTTCACTGTTGACATTCTAGCACTCGGTTTTACGTAAGGTGAAAATATAAACTAATTCTCTAAGTTTTCCATCATTTTTAAAATCACTTTACAAATTTGAGTATATATATATGATATAATTGATCCACACCATTTTTAATTTTTGTGATTAAGTTTTTCAATCAAAATCAAAATTTGGTAATCAGTTTTGATGATATGATTTGTCAAATATTATAAATTTGGAGAACCAAATTTTCAAAAGTTTGAGACTAAATTGTCGAAATTATAGAGTTTGACCGAAATGACGACGGGAAGTGTGAACTAACGAGATTAATGGAATGAACTCACACATTTAAAAGATTTGAACAAATCATTATGAGATAGAATTCCCACCCTTATAAATCTAATCAATCTCATTTCTTTAACCGATGTGTGACAAATTCCAACACTCCCCCTCAAATCTAACAATAAGGTTTCAACTTGAAATGACCGAATCAACTCCGATACCATGTAGAAATTATAGAGTCTGCCGAAATGGCTACGGGGAAGTGTAAACGAACGAGATTAATGAAAGGAACACACACATTTAAATGACTTGATAAGTCTTAATTTCAGCCAGAATCTATACTTCCAACATGGTATCAGAGTAGGGTTCTTAAAATCATGTGTGACTTTACCAGGTGTTAGTCCGGTTTAATTGATCGGTTGGTAATCCACTGGTTTAAATGGTCAAATCCAACTTGTCAGGTGGTTGGACTTGAGGGGATGTGTTGAAATTGTGGTTATTGTCCCACATTGGAAAATGAAAATAGATTGGATTGATTTATAAAAGAAAAAATGGATTATAGTAAATGATTTGTTTAAGTCTTTTACAATATGGTCTCCTCTATCTTATTCATTGTATTCGAACACGTTCTCCACGTAAATTGACCGGATTCTATAAATTTAAGATAAATAATATTTACAAACTATAAGAATAAAATTTATCCAAACTAAAAATATATAAAGACTATTGTTGTTAATTGTTGGGCCCCAGCCGGAGTCCACATAGGATGTCGGTAAAGTGGTGAGGAAATACACTCTTTTTCCTCAACATTTTTAAATAATAATAAAAAAATATAATTTTAAAAATTTCTAATTAATAAATAATATTGGATTGTTTGTTACTAATGCAAAAATGATCCGATATCGATTTATATATTTAATCGGTTTGATTAATTGATTTTTAATTGTTATTTTACTTAACAAAAATTGGATCAACTAATCGTCGATATATTCGAATCAAGTTACCGGGTTAGTGGTTTTAGTCGATAAGTTAATTAGTTTCGAATTAAGTTACCGGATTAGTGGTTATAGTCGATAAGTTACTTAGTTTTTAATAATCGATTACACTTTTTGTTTAGAAAATGCAATATCAAATTAACCAAAATTCTAAAACACTACGCTCGTAAAAATTACAATTATCAATTTAACATGTAAATGTAATTTATACAACAAGAATATCATTACAATTAATTTGTATTATTTACATAAAAACAATTATATATAAAAAATAAAAGTTAAAAATTATAATATATGGACATTATTGTATGAATGAGATAAAAGTTATTTTTAAAATAAATAATAATGATGTGAACAAAGAAATATTGATGTTGATTGGATAATGAAGTTTTTTAATGAAAACGTTAAGATGTGCTTGAGTTTTATATTTATTAAATATTAATTAATTATATATTCGAAAATGACAAATCACCATATTTCACAGTTTTCAATTCCATACTGTGGGACCTACCTTTTTACGTCACGGAAAAGGACAGGATGGCTGTGAGTTGTGAAAAACGTCGCCTTAATGATCTAATTTGTGACTTTTTTACAATGTTTTAAAAATCGGTATCGATCAGTATACCGGATAAGTTCATTGGATCAGTATACCGGATATGTATCGGATCCACATCGAAATATTAAAATAAATTAAATTATAAAATATTTATATTTTTTTTGTTAATGTAAAACCCGATCATACCCACAATCCGCTCCGACCCGCAAAAACCCGACCCGAAAAAACCCGTATCGGCCGGTATTTTACAAAAATACTGACCGAATCCGATAAATCCAAAATTTCTGGTATATCGGCCCGATATACCTTAAATTTAAAACACTGGTTTTTTATGGAGGTTTCAAGCCATGTTGCACTCCTAATCCATTTGATTTAAAATCCCATGGAGCTCCGGAGATTTTGGTAACTTTCGAAAAAGACAAATATTGTTTGGTTACCTTATCCTTGAATCTTAATGGTTTTCTTCAATAATTTACATAAATAAATAAATTTAGGAAAAAAATCCATTTTCAATTTTTATTGATGAAATTGAACTGGATTTTCCAATAATGATAATAATATTTTTGACAAATTAGCTTTGATAACATTTCATGAGTGGATTGTTCAATGCCCAAATGGCCCGCTCTCACCGTGTAAGCATATTGAGCAGTTCAACGATAGTCGATAGGTTCGGGACTAGGACACCGTGTCTAGCCCTAAGAACCAATCATTTTCCCAAAGTTACCGATGAAATTTGCTGACTTCCCTATATATTATTCCATTGATAAAGAGCTATTCACCTTGGAAACTTTATGCACGTATGAGTACGATTGGATATGGACGATACCTAGTCCTCTGGATTTTCAAAGGCCATTGGGATGCACCGAACACCACTCGACATGTCGTGATTTTCCAGTCAATGGACTCTAACTCCGATTGATCTTATTTCAGGGTAGGCAAGTTGTGTTAAACATAAAATATACCTCTTATCGAAGCCAGACTAGTAATGTTGAATCAACTAACCACGAAAATGGGTGACCTTGAAGACGTGACCACACCGATCATCCAGGTAAAAGCCAGATGTGTAGGAGGTGTAGTGGTCTCTAGGAAGCCCTAGAGCGAGTTTATATTTTCAATGTACGATAATTGTATTTTCACACTATATTTAAATTCTTAATTCGTATTTCGAATGAATTGAATTGAAGCAATTCTAAATTTAGGTCTGTCCGGCTCGATTATGATTATGATTGAACCATGACCCAATCTATATAAACATATATGATTTAATTTGACCCTGGCCTGATTAAGAATCCACATATCTATATCAATCGGTCCATCATTAATTACGGTTCTTAAACTAATCCTAAAATTTTTGTTAAACGGATCATGCAAATTCTTACTTATTCGACTATTAGATGAATCGTGGTACCAAGAAATCATATTTTTTAACTAAAGCAAGTAGGATAATATGAGAGTAAATTATTTAGGAGATAAAATGTGTACTTTTCTATAATTATATAAATCCAAACCCAATCCAAATAATATCAAGTTTAAAATAATAAATTCATATCCGAAGGAAATCCAATTTTTATAATCCAAACCCGACAAATTCGGTTCGGATCTATTGGGTTTCTGGTCCGACCTATCCACTGCAAATCCCTATCATTCACATTTTTTTCCACCAAAGAACGTTTTCTAAAACTCTTTGATCTCCGAATTAGGAATGGATAGTGACTGATTCAACCCATCGATTGTTCCATCAAAAATAGATATAGAACCCGAACTGCAAAAAATTAATCGATGCCGGTGGATTCATATGTGCCACATTTAATTTTTTTAAATATTGTAAGGTTAAATTGAAGTTTTTTGAATTTAAGATTTAAGTTAGTTAGCTAGCTGACGGGTTGATGGATCAAAATAGTTTTCCAATCCATGGGTCAACCCGGTTTATACGGATTCAAGTCGCAAACCTTTGAACCCTACTCATCTACAAATCCTACAGCATTTCTGTTTTCGGAAAATGGGCTTATGAATTACTGAAATCATAGTGGAAATTTGTGTGTAGTAATGCGTCGACGTAGTTTTTTGTAGTCCAGGGAATAGAGAAATCTCCACTCCTCCCCTGCGGTGCGTGTCGTTTTCCTGAAGCGGCTGAAGTGGAGTGGATATTTTTTCAGCGCATTCCTATTTTATTAACAAATATCAGGGTTTCTGGTTGTGTTGAGATTGAGTCGTTGAGTCGTTTAATTGGATTAAGCTATGTCGGGTCTTTATAATCTCAATTTCTCGCCAGCCAGAGCTGCATCTCCACAGATTAGAACTTCGCCAGATGTGGATGAGTAAGAATTTGAATTTGAATTTGAATTTGAATTTGAATTTGAATCATATTTCTGTTTGTTTATTCGTAATCTAACTGGGTTTCTGTTTTTGATGTGGATTCGTTCGATCTGAACAAATTGTAGGAATCAGTACTTGTCTGAGCTGCTGGCCGAGCAACAAAAAATTGCGCCTTTCATGCAAGTTCTCCCTATTTGCACCAGGCTCTTGAGTCAAGGTGCATTCTTCTCTTTTATCATTCTCCATGTTTTTCTTTTATTGATGAGACTCTGATTCGGTTATTCGACTTGATTGCTTAGTTCAAATTCAACCCATTTTCCGTAGTTTGTATGATTTGACAAATTTGATCTGAGTTTTGAGTTTTAATTTTAGCAAATCTAGCCATCAAAGTTTTTCAAAAGCAAAACTAGTCTGTATACTTTGAAATTTTTGTAAAATAATTCTCAAAATTTGGCAAAATTCGCTCATCAAAGTTTGGGGATTAATTTTGTACTTCGATGGTCGAATTTACCAAATTTAGGAAACCCTAATGTTTTAAGGCTGTGAAGAATTGGTATTCGTATTCTCGATTAATTAGATAACCTCATTTTTATGAAATCTTGTTATTTTTGTCTTCTCAGAAATTTTCAAGCTTACTGGGATGTTTCCAAATCAGCATTTCAGTGAATTTGAAAGGCTAAGACATAGAAGTCCTAGTCCTATGGCTTCACCAAACTTTTTATCAAATGCTGCTTCAGGGACAGGATTAGGATGTTTGAATGCGCTTCGACGGGAGGTAATTCGATTTTTTATAATTATCTTTGGTTCTTTCATTGTACCTTATCATCCGTTTTAGATTCGTGGGTGTTTTTTTCTTGTATATTTCCAATGATTGATTCTATGTGTTTCTTTGGTATACATAGCAGCATAAGTTTAATGTTTTCATACCGGTCCAGTCTGGTACGGGTGGTATACCCGACTGTATAATGTTATTATAATTGGTCAGATAATGTTATTTTGCCCTTGGTGTGATATGCTTATAAATTGATCATCATTGATTAAAGTTGTAGGCATTTGTCCAATTATGGAGTTTGGCTTGTTGGTCTTCATTCATATTATAATTGGAAATGAAAAACTTGTTTGAACATTGTTCATATTTTTATGTTGGTTTTCGTTTCATGTTCATTTGTGTTTGATATGTTTGTTTGGTGTTGAGTACGTGTTCGGATCAGTTTATTCGTGTTCGTGTAGAAAAAGTATAAAAATACTCAAATTTGAATGTTTGCGAACATGTTCATGTTTGTTCGAATTTTTATTCGAATTTGTTTTGTTGTTCAAATAGTCTTTATATTTTAATTTAAACGAACAAATACAAACATGTTCACGAATTGTTCACGAATTGTCGCACTTCTTAACAAGCTACGATAGCTGATTTAATTGAAGAGTTATCTTATGTTTTGTTTTTAGCCTCATTTGAAGAATATTGAATATTATCAAACAATATGAGAATTTCCAACTTTTAAGTTTCTTCACTTTCAAAAGTCAAAACTACTAATTTTGTGTCTTGACTGAATAGCAGAGACTTGGTGCATTTTCTGGAATGACAATGGACTGGCAAGGCGCACCAACGAGCCCGATTTCGCACAACGTAAAGAGGATCTTGCGTTTAGAGATTCCCGTGGATAGTTATCCGAATGTGAGATCTATTCTCATCTAGTTAGTTCATGTTTTCATCATTCTGTTTCTTAACTCATATTTTTCCTTTTAGTTCAATTTCGTCGGGCGTCTTTTGGGCCCTCGAGGACATTCACTAAAACGAGTCGAAGCCAATACGGGTTGCAGGGTTTATATTCGAGGCAAAGGCTCGATCAAGGATTCCGATAAGGTGATTAACTTTACAACTTCAATGTACCTAATTTTTTGAGAATATATGTCTTCAGTTCTCAAACTTAAGTAGTTTTGGCAAATATGATCTTTATAGTTTGTAACGTCATATTTAGTCTCCAAAATTTGGCAAATGATCATCCAAATTTGCAATATTTGGACTTCAATAGCCGAAATTGAAAATTTTGGGGAACAATTATGTTGTACACATTAAACTTTGAAGACTGATTTCGTCAAAAATTACGAAGTATGGTGTCTTGTTTACCATCTTCATCCTTTGGAGATCATAATTATCATAATCATACAACTTTTGAGGCCAAAATTGTCAAAATCATAAAACTATGAGACTTAATTTGCGTCTCCCCCGTATTTTTTCATGGATGAGTAATTTGTCTGAAAATGTGATCTCACATTGCAGGAAGGAGAACTACGAGGCCATCCGGGCTACGAGCATCTCTTGGAGCCACTTCACATTCTAATTGAAGCTGATTTGCCCGCTAACATCGTCGATATGAAGCTAAGGCAAGCAAAAGAGATTATCGAAGAGCTTCTTAAACCCGTGGTACATTTCGATAACCTTGCACCATTTCGATTATTAATATATCCTCTAGCTTTCATCTCATTTCAGTTCATTTCAATTCGTAAGTTCAAACTTGTCAGGTCAGGTGGTTAGAATTGAGGGGAGTAGTGAATTTGTTTCATAGGCTATGAAAGTTAGATATATTAGGTTTATAAGGGTGATGGATGTCATCAAAACTATGTTTTTAAACCGGTTTGATAGATTGAACCGAAAAGCTTCTGGTATGAACAATCGCTCAAACCGTAATGAACCGCAAATAGTTTAAAATATCATTCTTTTTTAGCCCAATCGAAAAATCTCCCGTTCGAACCGATGGTTCAACCGGCAGTTTGAAAACATGGCATTAAAGAATGATTTGTTCAAGTCTTGTAAAATGTGGCCCCTCTTATATATCCCGTTGTAATCCCAGGTCATTTCAATTCACAAATCTAAACCTGTTAGGTGGTTGGACTTTAGGAGAGTATTGAATTTGTTCCATATTGATCATAAAAACGAGATATTAGGTTTATAAGAATGAGACACTATGATCTCTCTTATTATATCCTGTTGTAATTCCGAATAGACTCTATAATTTAAAATCTCGTATTAAAAAGTATTATTCTTCTGGTTTTTTTGTACAGGATGAATCTGAGGACTATATAAAACAGCAGCAATTACGTGAGTTAGCCATGATAAATTCAAGTTACAAAGAAGGAAGTCCCGTGCTTAACGACGAAATGTCGACGTTGAATACAAACGGAATGAAACGCACGAAAATCGGACGCTGATAATGTTTCGAAATAACTACTCCCCGCTTTGTGATTATTGTGTGATGAACTAGAACTAGATTATTAGTCATTTTGCTTGATTTATTGAACAAAATATGCATATAAGCCAATAGAACTCAAATGATGAAGATTGAATGGCTCTTATGTGCAAGGATTTTCACTTTGGTTGTATAATATTATATTTATTGGATTGATTTTTATTCGTTTGTTTGCAACAACGATTAATCGTGATACGCAAAGGTGTGATCATGAATTAATTATTTTTTAACATATATAATACTAAAATAAATTTTGGTACCTTAATCATCAAAAATTATGATTTTATAAATTTTTAATACTAATTGAGTTGCCATACAATTGTGATTTATTAAGTAATTAATTTTTCTTTACTTTCATAAAATATAATTATTCATATTCTTTTTATATAGAAATATGTATTGCTAATTTTACATAATTAATATATAAATATTCAAAGTATTTTTATATTGATATGAACTCCATAACTCAGTACCCAGAACTAAATGAGGTTCTAGTCATTTTGGGTTGGCCTAAGTAATGTAAGTCGAACCTACATGTTTTAGATCCAACTTCTAATAAAGATTCCGTCCAACAGAGATAGATGGATCCGAAGGCCCATTTGGGCTAAGCCCAATAATCAACAATAAGGACCGAAGGTTGATGCCACGTGTTGTCCGCCACTTCGGGGATCAGTCCAGACGGTTACGGCCTACGTGCTCTGCGCTCCGAGCATAGGCATGATTTCCACGCTTCGAGCTCAATCACGCAGTCTACACTTCGGGTTCATTCACGTTTTCCACAATAGAAAATGGCATTGTCAGAGGCGGTTATAGAGTGATTCACACACAATTTCCCTTCTATAAATGCAGGACACGATGGCAAACAAAAGAAGAACCTTTTGGACGCCCAAATTAGCTGATACTCTGCTGGTTTTACCATTTTTGCTTTCTTATTTTTATCAGTCATCTTCATAAGCCGTCATTGTTTGTAATATGAACTGTTTCATTAATATATCGGCCAATAGCATTTTCAGCTCTTAGTCAGGTAGTTTTTCCCATTTTTCGTTTCCACTCTAAAACCGTTGTGTTGCATGCCCCTTTATTTTTAATCGTTTTCCCTCATTCAAACAAATTAAAACCGAGTTCGTTTTATTACGAATCAGACGATTGTTGATACCCATGATCCTTTGACCACAACATATATAAATCATAATTAATATATTGAAATTTTACCAATACCTTTATAAATTTAAGGGTTATTTCATATTTGATTTGATTCTCACAGTTCATATAAACACAAAACTAATGATTTAATATTTCGTTTCCCACCTAATATTAGTTTAATGACAACCACCTTATATTCATAATTTTTCTTTTTATTTAAATTTAAACTTTCTTACACCAATACTATTTTTAATATAAGGTAAACAAGCTTAATTTTCTAGTTATTTAGAGCAAATAATTCATGCAAGTGAATAGAGATTTATTATATTTAATATGATATATATGTTGAGATTTGCCTAATATAACTTGACACCTCTAAGAAATCTCACAATATCATTAGGCTCAAACGAACATGCAATTGCTTTAGATGATCCATCCGATTGATTCGGACCAACATTGATCGGCTTTCCCGTGAAAGCGCTTGAGTTATTTAATGGAATTAGTGTTGCCCTATTTCAATTTTATGCCATATTTAATGGAATTAACAATGTTTTAAATTTCCGGTATATCGGCCCGGTATACCGGAAATTTCGGACGTACCGGTTTCGGTCGGTACGGGTATTTTTCGGGTCGGGTCGTGTTTTTAAGGGTCAGGTCGGGTTTTGGCTGGTTGGATAGGATTTCATATTAAAAATAATAAAATATAAATATTTTATAATTTAATTTATTTTAATATTCTCAGTACGGATCCGATACATATCTGATATACCTGAAATATATCTGGTATATCGATCCAATGAGCTTGTCTGGTATAAAGTATTTAAAACATTGGGAATTAGTTGGGAAAGTGTTTTTGGGTTGACTTTGTAACTTTATTTTTTTGTGCAAGATTTTCTAGAGACCATGTCAGGATCCAGACCCAGCCATGGCAGCGCCTGAGTGATGTAACCTCTTTTCTAAGTACATGGACCACTTTCATATATTTTTACTTTGTACAAAATCTAATAAATATTAAATATCATTTCTAATAAATATTAAATATCATTATTTTTAAATTGTCCATTATTTATATTTTATCTACTTAATTTTAAAATAATAATTATGAATAAATACGATAAAAATCAACGTAATATTAATCTTTTTTTTTCATGATTTACTCACAACCTACTTTTATGTATTTAAAGATAAAATTATAATTAAATAAATAGATTATTAATTTAAGAAAATTCTTTAAATTCTATAATTTTTCCAAATAAACACTTTAAGGAAGTTCCTACGGAATTATATTTTAATTATATATTGTAAAAAATTGGAATTACCAAAATTCACTACCGTGAATAGTGTTTCTTTTATTGAAATAATTCATAATATTTATCCTATTTCTTAAAAATAATAGTAGTAAATAAGGTCAAGTCCAGGAGTTTTTTGTGTTACATAATATTGTAACTTGTTAAAATGTTAAAAAGTAGCATGAATTTTCGATTGATTTTGTTTTTGTCATTGATTAAATTTGTTTTACAAACATAGCATTGATTTACAGTCTGTCACGGACAACTTTTTTCGTAGCTCGATTTCTATAATTATAGAAACCGAGCTACCATTTTTTTATATCGAAAAGGCATTAAAAACAACAATTTAAAAAAAATTTGGTAGCTCAGTTTCTATAATTATAGAAACCGAACTACGAAAAAAGCTGTCCGTGGCAGACTGCAAATCAATGCTATGTTTGTAAAACAAATTTAATCAATGACAAAAACAAAATAAATCGAAAATTCATGTTGCTTTTTACATTTTAACAAGTTACAATGCTATCTAAAAGACTCACGCCCAAGTCCAGTGCAGTGCACTGCAGTGAAGTGCAGTACAGTCTGCAAAATGCAATGACTTCTTTACCAACCTTTATTTATTTTCAGGAATACATTCATAGTATTTGGTTTTGCAATTAAAATAAAGTTGAGTTATCTATACTCTAATAATGATTTTTTAACATAAACAAAATAAAAGCAAAAATTATGGTTCATTTATTGTTCAAAAATCATGATTTCATCAGCGGGTCTAAAACCAAACGTGACACCATTGCGATATAAAAATGATTAATTACCCTTAATTCTAATAATTATAATATGATTATGTTTATAATTTTTAATATATAAAAGTATATTATTATTTTTACATAAACCACAATATTAACAAACATATTTAAAAAAAACACGATTATTATATGTCACTCTATCTCATTACACCTCAACATACGTCAATTTTTAAAAATTGAACCGAACAAACACATTTTCTAAGTTATAGAAGGAATCATATCGATCGGTATATAAGTTATTTATTCGTTAACTTTTTATAAAATGGGAAGCCTCATGACTTGTTACTTGAATCAAACACATTCATCAAAGAATCATACATAGTGGGCTCACTTCCATGTGATGTGAATTGAGCAATCAAACTTGTATTAATGCCCTTGTCTCTCTTTGTTTAATTCGTTCATTTTGTATTGAACCGATTTTTCGTTTTCTCTAATTGAGCTTCGTCTTTTCCATATGGTTCGATACAAAAAAAAGCAAGTGTTTATGTAAATAATTTTGTAAAACATAAATAATTGAAGTATACTAAAACAAAGTTGGAGTTTGATTTGAAATGAATTATTTCCAGTTCTTAAAAAATATATAATATTATTGACTCTCGAATTGATTTGTGAACCTTGAACACGGTAAAATGTTTGAGGTTCACTTCATTAAGAATTCGAACTCGAACCAAATGTTTCTCAACTCAGTTAACAAAATCGAGATCAAACTCAGATAAAGTGATTGGTGAACTTAATCGCTTCGTTTGCCCGCATAGTGGCATAGTGTTTAAAACAAATATATGGAGACCATTTGAATGTGAAACAATTTATTTTATGGAATGGGGGGCTTCATTCATGATGTTGACATTGCTCTATTGTTGCATTTACTCATTTTCACTTATAAGCCCAAACAAAATGTCTTTGTTCACATGGATGAATTGTCAAATACAATTATTATGAGTTATGGGTAAAATGTAATATTTTATCGAACTTTAAATTCTAAACTCTAAATATTAAATCATTATTTAAAATATATGAAACTATGCTAATTAGAAAATATAGTCCAAATATTAGTTATCTAGAAAATGAAAGTGGGTGCAATTTAATAATGAGATTCCAAAAATGATATATTAATTGCAAAACTAACATATTCAATGTTATAAGACATCACAACAAACCATATTAAAAACATATACTTATTAGCCTAATTATTACTCTCTTTATATATTTTTAAAAATATAAATATTTGCTAAAGAAATTCCATTTTTTAAAAGGCAAAAAATATGAACCTACTAATAATTTTTATAGCATTTGATTAGTTTTAAAACATTAGAAGTCTAGTTAAAACGGCGTCGTTAAGGTTAATATTTACTCGATCTGTCCGTTGGATCAGATTGTGATGTTTCCAGCATGACCGCCCGATGTCATATTTATTAACGGATGTTTGCCACGTCTCCACTCCAATCTCAAAGGGTTATTTTTAATTCAAAAAGTCGGTCAGGTCATTTTGTTCAAATCTCCTCGTTTTCTTCTCTTCCATGCTCTCTGCAAGTCTCTGGGAACTCGGACTCTCAAACGTTCAAGTATTGCGTGACTGTCGATGATCGGTGCTCGGCGCTGCCGCGTCGGAGATAAGTTTTAACAACCGCAGATGAGTCGAACATTAAGAGATTCTGTAACGGCTTTCCATCGCCGCGGTCACAACGTAACCGGTACTCCTAATCAGAAGGATCCTGCCGATGATCGATTAGATCTCTTCTCCAGAGGTCGCAGAAGCCTCTCCATCGTTCCTTCCGAAGAATCCGATGGTACTCGCTATTTACTATTTGATGTCGGTTCTGTTTTTTTCTGTCTACTTTGCGCCGAACATTTACAGTTGGTAACAGAACGTTTAGAATACGTACCTTTTTCGATCATTTACGAATTGCTTCTTGTGTCGTCGCTTTCATTGTTTTGTGCTTGTTTCGTGCTAAATTTTTCTCTGGTTTTCATACTATTTTCGTTCTATTCAAAGATTTTTTAACAGAATTTCGTCTGAATTGAACTTCTTCACCTTTTGCAGTATCCATAAGATTAGGAAGACTCTCAGTTGGATCCGCAAAGCCTGAAAATAATGGATCTGATGATTTCTTGTCTTCTGAAGGAGGAAAACATGACTATGATTGGTAATTCCTTAATTCTCTCCTTGATTTCTTCATTACTCTCAGATTAATCAGATCTAGTGCTCGATACACATTTGAAAATTGGTGAAATATATTGCAAAAAACGCGTATGATCCATTCATTGAGTTCTTTGTTCTATGCTCTGTTTAAGCTTCTTCTGTTCTTCTTCCTAATCTTTATTCTACTGTTTCTAATTAAGGATTTTTGTCGTATATATAGTATATACTGACTAGTCTTCAACAACCACATATCATGAACATTATTTGATGATGAAATTTGATAGTAACATGACATGAGCACGTTTCAATGTTTTGTTCTATTATTGAAACAGTATCTCTTTTATAGGCTTCTTACTCCTCCTGGAACCCCTTTGGTCCCTTTTTCCAACGGCAATGACTCTCATCAATCTAATTTGGCTCCAAGAAGTCGTCCTTTGGCTCGGTCTACATCCACAACCAAAGCCTCACGGGTATGTATTGTGCTTAAGTTGTTAACAATTGATAATAAATATATTTTCATTGGGTTTATAAGAAGGATTGTGAACCAATTGTAATTGACTCATTCAAGTCATTTACTTTGTGATCTCTTTCTTCTTATACGTCATATCTTAGTATATTTCCACGCTAGAAATCTAATATGATATCTGAGTAAGTTCGAAAAATCCTAAGTGATTTTGTGACTGATTTGAATTCTCAAATCAAACTTCTCATGTGGTTAGATTTAAAGGGTGTGTTAAGATTTGATAATAAATATCTAATCGAAAATAAGATGTCGTTTGTATTGGTTTATAAGAAGGTTGTAGATCATTATAATTGACTACTTCAGTTTTTTTATGATATGATTTCTAAGCAGACTCCCACATTAAATTAACTCGACTCTATAAATCTAATATCAAAGTGGGTTTGGAAAATCTTAAACGACATTGTCACGTATTTAGACTTGATGGGTGTGTTTATATATTATAAGTCATATCTCATATCAATTAAATGTTATTTGGATTGATTTATAAGAAGAATTATGAATCATTATAAATGAGTTGTTCAAAACTTTTACATCGTGGTCTCTTATATTCATTACATTTTTCATTTTCAGCTATCAACATTTCATCCCGAGACGAATCAAACAGTGAAGCCCATACGGAGGAGCAGCTCGGTGACCCGAGTTTCTTCTACATCAACTTTCCATAAATCAACTTCCATACTAAGCACAAGTTCAGCTTCCATTTCATCATATATCAAGCCAATCACTCCAACTACACGTCCTTCGACAAAACAAGCTACTTCTTCTGGTCGCTCTTCAGTATCCAGATCAAATACTCCTTCCAAATCCCGCCCTGCTACTATCCCTACTCTTTGTTCATTGGATAAGCCAAGACCATCTAGACCTTCAACTCCTACTTCAAGTTCCCTGTCTACAAATTCAAATGGTAGTACTAGTACTACTCCCGCTCGAATATCATCGAGACCATCGACTCCTGTTCGACGTAACACCACCTCGTCACCTTCCCGAAATTCGACTTCTATCGGTCGAATTTCTACTTCAGTTTCATGCCCAAATTCTCCTGCAACACGTGTTAGACCTCCTCCACAACCATTCATCTTGCCTGATTTTTCACTTGAAACTCCACCAAATCTTCTTACAACTTTGCCAGATAGGCCTTTATCAGCCGGGCGATCTAGGCCTAAAGCTACAAAAAAGAATGGAGAAGATTCTCCTCCCATAACCATGACTATTTCCAAAAGACAGCCTTCCCCGATTGCTGCAAGGGGAAGGATAGCAGATCCCACATTGAGGAATCGTTCTGAAGGAATGGAATTACGTAGAGAATCGTCTACAAGACGGCCATCAACTGAAAGCACAAGCTTTATACGGAATATGGTACGTACACCATTAAATTTCTAGAGCCCCGTCAATTTACGTGGAGTTTGTGTTCGGATATAACGTATAAGATGGAGGAGACCACACCGTAAAATCTGTATGGTACATACACTATTAAAGTTCTAGAATTAGGCCAATTTATGTGATGAGTGTGCTCATATATAACATATAAGATGGAAGAGACCATATCGTAAAAGACTTGAACAAGTCATTTACTATGGTTCACATTCTCTTTTATAAACCAATCCAATTCAATTCACATCTAAATTCCGATGTGGGACAATTCCCTTTTATAAACCACACACCCCTCAAGTTCAATCACTTGACAATTCAAATCGGTGGATTACCAACCGATCAATTTCATTAAATCGGACTAACCCCGGCAAGATCATTATCAACCGATCAATTTCATTAAATCGGACTACCGGCAAGGTCACTCATGATTTATCCAAACCTACTCGGATATTTTGTTAAATTTATAGAGTCGAGTCAATTTACGTGAGGAGTGTGCTTGGATATAACGTATAACAGAGAGGAGAGTACACAATAAAAGAGACAAGTCATTTAATATGGTCAACCTTCTATCTTATAACCCAATCAAATCCACATCTAATTCAGATGTGGGACAATTGCTCTCATATTTCAAGATACACATCTCCAACTTCCCGTGTTTCTTAATTACTTCTGCCTTTTTACTAATCACTTATTTCCATGGATTAGGAATCAAGAAATGGAAGCAATGGACATAAACGAGTTACGTCAACAAATCCGTTCCCTCAAAGTATACGGTCTGGTAATCAGAAAAACCTTTCATTGGCAGCTCTGTCAATTACAAGTAATGGTGTCATTGGAGAGAAGGGGAATTCCTTATCTTCTGCGAGACTGATAAATCCAGATATATATGAAAGCTCACGATATGAAATGATATTTCATAAAGAAGATCCAAAGAATACAAATTGGCTTCATATGCCTGATCAAGAGCTCATGTTCGACTACGGATTCGGACCTCTCCCGGAGCCATTCAGCCCTTTGTAGGCGCCTCTACTCTGGAGAATACGGTCAGTGCTCTTTTCCTTTTTACCTTCTTCTTTCGCGGGGCTATTTTTATATAATCGACAACACATCACTTTAGGGGGGATATATATAATTAATTAACATATCATAATTATTAATTCAAATAAGGGTTCGCTTGATTAACACATGATAAATGAAAAAGTAATGACGTGGTCTAGGTTATGTTGATGTTGAGTGTTATTAGAGATATACACAAATCAAACTGAATTTAAATATTTTAAGGCTACATAAATAATAAATAAAGTTTGATTTAGGTATAAAAACTAGACTCAAAATTAGGTTTTGTTTCGGTTGATTTCGAATTTAATGTTTAATAAATTAAAAATAATATGTATTATATGAATTAATATATTGCAATAGTATATATATTAATTGATATAAATGTTTTAATTATTGGGACTTGTTATAAATTTTAAGGTTTGAGTTTTAAAAAACGAGTTTAAACGAATTATTTTGATGTTTTCATATCGGATGGTACATCAAATCTTGCTCGTTATATATATATATATTATATATATTAATTGATATAAATATTTTAATTACTGGATGGTACATCAAATTTCGTTCGTTATCGATATTTTTTTCGTACCACCAAATACCAGGTATTAGGATCAATTTCCGTGGTTTTTTGGATCATAAAAAAGTAATTAAATATTATTTTTTAAAAAAATAAAATTTGTTATCATCCAATATATCGATCGTACCGTTTATACGTGATTTTGGATCGATATGAAAACATTGGTTTGAAATCAAAGTCGGCTTCATTTAGTCTTCGATATATTGTGCCATGCGTTAATCAAATTAATGGGGTTATCACGTACTATAAGATGTTAAAAAAAAAATTGAAAAATTAATTGAATATGTAAACAACGCCCAAAAGGACCTCCATAATATCCTGGCCCAACATAAACCGTTCCATATTGGCCTAAACCGTTCCAAGCCCAAAAAACCCGCTACAACTCAAACAAGATTAGTAGTAACGTAATATCATTTTATACCAACTTTATTCATATTGATTATACCTTCGTCTAAAACTAAATACCAACTTTATTGATTTTATTTAATTTGTTATTATTATCATTTTATATATATGTGTTCATTAATAAACCATATTTTCAACCTGTTGTCTTCATCTTCTCTCTTAAAATGCAATCTTGACAGGAGGAAGGCCAGAGCATCATCGTTTCATTTCTAGCAAATACGAAACGAATGTTGACAAATATCAGTGTGAAAATATATATGTTTGTTTATCCACAGAAATGAGAAGTTTTATGTACCAGAGCCTTTAAGAAATCGAGTCGGCAGCCCCATTTTCTCCTGTCGCACAATGTGTTTATTATCATTCAAGTTCATATGTATGAACAGTGTGTCTCCCATGCTCTGAGTACCTGTGTTTGCAATATTTTTCCATTAATCTGGAATCACTCCTAAAAGCTAAATCAAACCAACAAAAATGAAACAAACAAATTTTTGTTCTTGTACAATATGAAATACCAACATACCGTCAGTGTTCTTGTTCTCTGTATTTGTTTCCATACTCTAAACAATGTAAACTGACTTGTACGTCAAATATTGAACGACACTAGTATTTTGTTCGATTCCACCCGTTATCGGGTTTTAAGTTTAGATTCTGAGTTTATTTGACCAACCCTAAAACAAATAAATTTGATATTGGTATCGGTCATACCGATTAGAGCCGAAATAGAAAACATTGATTCCAAGCTTGTAAAAAATATTCACATATTACTAGCTCATCATGTTCTTGTTAATTAAAGGAACATGAATGCATACTCATTCTATCAAAACAATGTAACATTTTTCTACCTCTCTTAGCCTAGTTGTTTCTATTAAACAATTTGAAGGAGAAAATGATCAGTTGACTTACCAATTCACAAGAAGTAAACATGGCAAGCTGGAAATTCAAACCTGCGTACCTCTTTTTATGAAACCATTCATCTACTTCAATCATATTGATTCCTGTACACAAAGAAAAAAACCAATACAAAAATTTGAAGTCATAAGCTAATTTCTATTTTGATGTGCATTAATTTATCATGAAAACGAGTTCAAATTTGTTTATGAAAATATCTTCCTAGCAACACAATATCATGTAACAAAGTTACCTCTGTTAAGCCTTAAATCTCTTGGTCTGAAAGTAAGACAGGAATGATCTCAGGCATGTTTATATGTATAATAAATAACAAACTTAAAGGAAGTTCTGTTTATGAGACACCAATTTGCACTCAATGTTTTAATACCCATCAGGACAAGTATCCCATTCGTACCAAATTTAATTCTTTTAAAAAATCCCCGGATTCAACATTAAACCAGGTACCAAACGATTCCGAACAAAATTCCAATAGGATAAAAACATTGTCTGTACTACGAAGCCATTGAATTACAACAATCAGTCTGTAAAAACATAGTTAATTAACTACGGATCAATCTGTAACCAATACTTATTTAAGAATGCGTTTCCTAGAAGAAAATCTCATAAGCTTTTCTATTCCATGAACAACCAAAAATTCGGCAACGAAATTTCCTAGCAAACTTCGATTTATAAAGAAAAAAAAACATAAAAACTGTCAATCTAGACTGAAAATCGAAATGTCGAAGGCAACAATCCGGTGAATCAGTACAAATTTCTATACTGAAACCGAAATTAAATCACAAACGCCAAAAAACAAGCATACATCATAGTCACAAAACGTGGAAGATAACAATCGATGAATCGGTGCATAATTTATACAATGAAACCGAAATTGAATCACGAACGCCAAAAAACAAGCATAATTCATAGTCACGCAACGAGGAAGGTAACAATCGATGAATCGGTGCATCATTTATACAATGAAACCGAAATTGAATCACGAACGCCAAAAAGCAAGCATACATCATAGTCACGAAACGTGGTATTAAAGGAAATGAATCTGTTCAATTAAGAGTGATCGAGTCAAACCAACCTGGGTGATTGAGGGCACTCCGGATTGAAGGTGGTTCTTTTGGAATGGTTTCACATATCTCCTTGAACGGAATCATAGAATCTCCTTGGATTTAATTCACCAAAACTAATCACACACAATATCACTACTTCCTCAAATCAATCATACTTCAAACTCTTGAATCAACCAGGTAATCATGAAGAATCTTTTATTCTACAACAAACTCTGCCTCTAACACGGCCTCATTTGAGGGAGGATATTAAAGGAAATGAATCTGTTCAATTAAGAGTGATCGAGTCAAATAACTAATCAATGAAGATGTTCAATCTAGGGAAGGAATAATGTGAATTACCAAAATTGATGAAGATGATTTTTGAATAAATCAAGAAGACATTAAATGCTTGGATATTATTTTCTCCTATAAATAATGTGGTCGTTTTCATTTTGTATTATGTTGAATACGACTATTATGTCGGTTCTCATCAATAAAATTTCTCTTCTCCATTTATCGTTTTTCATCACGTGGAAGGTAACAATCGATGAATCGGTGCATAATTTATACAATGAAACCGAAATTGAATCACGAACGCCAAAAAACAAGCATGATTCATAGTCACAGAACGCGGTGTTGGGGATTAAACACGTGTGCGAACAACCTCGATAGATTAAGTAGAACCCAAGAATTAAAGCAAAGAGAAAACAACGACACAAGAAATTAACGTGGAAACCCGGAAAGGGGAAAAACCACGTGACCGGCGGAAACGGCCAAATTCACTATCATTTGAGAAGATTACAACACACACACACGAAGAGGAAATCCGGAATACAAGAGTATTGAAGTGTCTAACAATGAACCCTAAGACCCCTTTATATAAATGAGGTGGTTGAGATATTAAGGTAACAAACAAATATTCCTAATATTTGATCATATTTCCATATATGATTATTCATAATCAAATCATATATATGCGTCCATATATACTGATTTGATATGATATTATTTCCTTCAATATCTCTTTCCATAACTGCCGATATCTTTGACTAATGAGCCCCACCATATCTCAGTTTGGTCCTCGACCGATTGCCTCCATCTCATATCTTCGGGTCACGTGCCATCGGTCCTCTACCGATTGCTTCGGTCCTTTTTGTTACATTCGGTATTGCGTACTTCGGTCCTCGACCGATCGGTACCAATACCGACCATCCCGTCTTCCATGTGTGCCCCAATCGACCACATTGCCAATCGGTCCTCGTCTAAGTGTAACCGATCGATATCAATATCGATCTCCACACCTAACACGCGGAAGGTAACAATCGATGAATCGGTGCATAATTTATACAATGAAACCGAAATTGAATCACGAACGCCAAAAACAAGCATAATTCATAGCACGAAACGCGGAAGGTAACAATCGATGAATCGGTGCATCATTTATACAATGAAACCGAAATTGAATCACGAACGCCAAAAAACAAGCATAATTCATAGTCACAGGACGCGGAAGGTAACAATCCGATGAATCGGTGCATAATTTCTACAATGAAACCGAAATTGAATCATGAACGTCAAAAAACAAGCATAATTCATAAACATAGTCAATCAACATTGAAAATCGAGGCTCCCGAACGTAAAAATAATCAAAATACAGAAGGCAACAATCGATGCATAATTTCTATACTGACAGTAAACAGTGATGAGATCACGAATGCCAAATAAAATCAAGCGAAGGAACATACGGAGAAGCGCCGCCGTGCTTGAGTTCAAACAGTTATTTGATAGACAGCGTTTGAATTTCGATTTCGAAAGAACTCTAGTTCGAATTCGATTCTGAGACAGAGACGTCAACCAATTCGAAAGAGTTCCTTTTGCATTTATACAAAAAATGAAATTAATTTAAATTAACCCTTGAGCCAAAAACATAATATTCGAAAAGTAATGTACTTCAACAACAAATATCTCCAAGAGAAAGCAAATTACCTCCCTATCCCGACGCCTGTCGTCATCAATAGCATGAAATTCTGAAAAAAGGAAAATAAATAACCCATCAACACCAAAAGAATTAAACATGTACCAAAACCAGCAATGAAAAAATTATACAGCATCCATTCTTCAATTTTTCACATTTTACCGTGTCGAGTCAGACTCTCCGATTCGTTTCGATTTTTGACATTTGACACAAAACGACGTCGTTTTGATTTCTTTCTTAATTTGATTTTTTTATTCATCGGAACTTATCTTATGTGCTTTCACTACTTTTTAATGTTGTGGATCTACTTGTAAATTCTTCGTGCAAACGATGATGGACCGAAAAGTTATTGTGTTTTGGGGAGATTGTATAATCGACGAACGATATTCATTTTTTATAAGTTAAATCTTCTTATATAATAAATTGATAAATATTTATAGTTTTAAACATGATTTTACGCAACTTTCTAAAATTCAAACAATTATTTTTTTTAATTTTTCTTTTATTTAATAATCCAAGCTAAATCGAAAATCTGACTCTTATATTCTTACCGAATCGCAAGGAGTCGATCGGACGAATCGACGCCACATAGTGAAAAAACACAATTTCTTGCGGTTGGCTAAGGAGAAGCCTAAAAGCGAGCTGCTCAGATTTGCTTCAGATGCATTCAAAAATCAAAACCCATAAAACAAAATCAAATATGAGCATTAAGGAGCCAAATAAACAAGCCTTTTTCATGTTCAGCGAAGCTCAGAATGAAAGATTAAGACCCAACTTCAGAGCGATTAGCTAGCAAATGTAAAGAGACAAATCCCATAAAGCAGTTTAACAGATCATTATATAGTAGAAAAAAGAGCAAAAGCTATAATCCATCGATTACCAACCCCGAGCTCGGTTCTGGCTGTGCATCTCTGCTTTATACCTTAACTGTGAATACAGAGAGATTAAGATGACAGTGAAAATGTCAGATTCAAAATAATTAATAAACATATAACGAATTCAAGCATGTCACAATACATTGAGGCGAAATTGAACTACAAAAATTGCAATTTGTACATTGTAATAATCACCCTTCTTCATGAAAATGTGCTCTAAGCACGGCTCATGTACTGACCAGTTCTAGTATCAATCAAAATTTCTTCCCCAGATTCTATGAATAGTGGGACCGTGACAACAGCACCAGTATCAAGTGTAGCAGGCTTCGATCCTCCTGTGTAAAACCATAAATAATCTCATCAAATAAGGCTTCTCATTAAAAACATATGATGTAAGATTATATTGGCAACACGCAAATCTGATCCCCATGCTTTCATGGTTGTGGCAATTTTAGTCCCAAAGTTTTATGATTATGCCAATTTTGATCTCAAAAGAATGAAGATGGCAAAATATGTCCCCATAATTTCTATGGTTTGATAAACAATCCCTAAAGTTTAGCATATATGACATATTTGATCCCTGAGTTTTCAATTAAGGCAAATGAGGTTCTAGGTCAAAATCAAATTTTGGGAACTGATTTTACTACTTTGAGGATCTGATTTGCCAAATGATGCAATGCAAACTTAGAGATCAAATATGTCAACACTTAAAGTTCGAGGACTAAATGTCATTACAAATTATGGGGACAAAAAATTTGCCAAAACCATAAAAGTTTGGGAACCGAAGGCACCATTTTCTCCTATTTTTATATAAATAACAATCATAATACCACAATTTTACCAAAAATTTAAAAATTTACGATCATCATATTTTAACACACCTCAATTTTTAAAAGCTGAACCAAATAAACTCATTGTAAACATATGATGTAAAAGTGATATTACCTTGTGCAGTGTCACCTCTTAAACCAGGATCAACTTCAGCAACTTTCAACTTAACAGTGATGGGGAGTTCAAAGCCAATGACCTTCCCGTTCCAGAATAGCAAATTACAGTCCATGCCTTCTTTAAGCCACTTAGATTTATCTCCAACTTCAGCCTCGTTAAGGCGGTATTCTTCATAAGTATTCTATACCACATTTAAAATGATGACATTGAGTTCTTAGGGTGATAAATTGGACAGATATATATGTAAATGTTATGACTAACCAAGTCCATGAAGACGTACTGTGCAGCATCTTTATATGTAAATTGTTTGGTTTCCTTGGATATAGCAGCCTCTTCTATCTGTCAAAATTAGAAACATCTCTTCAATTTAATACATTCCAAAAGAATCGGGTAATTCTACCCTGCTAAACCAGCATCTCTGATAACCAGGCATATGTATTTCATCCTACCGCGAACTCATTAGGACTGAAGAATTAAGAAATGAACACATGTGTTGAAATTAAGAAATGAACACATGTGTTGAAATTACGATGGGAGAACGTGAACGAACGGGATTAAGGGGAGGAATCCACACATTTCAAATACTTGATCAAACCATTATGTGAATGAATTCTTACCCTTATAAACCTAGTCAGTCTCACTTCTCTAAGCAATATAGGACAAATTCAACCTGAAGTCCAACCATAAGGTTTGAACTTGAGAATTTAAATGAATCGAACCAACTCCGATCCCATGTTAAACTTGTAGAGTCTAGCCGATATTATTACGAGAGATCGTGAAAGAACAGGATTAAGGAGAGGAAGACACAATTTTAAAAGACTTGTGTTTATAAATATAGGATTGATTAGTTGTATAAATAGGTGCAATGTCATCACATAATGGCTTGATCAAGTTTTTTGAATGTGAGGCTTCCTCCTTTTAATCCCGTTCGTTCATGCCTCTGTCGTAACTTCGGCCAGACTCTATAATTCCATCATGGTATCGAAGTTGGTTCGGTTCATTTCAATTCGCAAATCCAAACCTTATGGTTGGACTTAAATAGGAGTGTTGAATTTGTCACATATTGGTTATAGAAGTGGATTGATTAGGTTTATAAAGGGGTGAAATGTCATCCCATAATGGCTTGATCAAGTCTTATAAATGTATGGCTTCCTCTCTTAATCCCCTTTGTTCACGCTCCCATCGTAATTTCGGCCAAACTCTATAATTCCAACAAAAGGCAAGGCAAGAAAGAAAAGCCAAAAAGCCATGTTGGAATTACCTTACTTCCAGCTCTAAAAGTTTTCTCAACTTGATTTCCAGACACGTAATTCCTCAGAGTTGTCCTAACAAATGCAGCCCCTTTTCCAGGTTTCACGTGCAGAAACTCTAAACATATCCCAGAAAAGAGAACAAACATCTCAATTTTCACATTTTCATCTCAAAACTCCAAGAAGAAACTAGATTTTTCCATGAATGTCCTAATAACAAGAAGTAATTAGTAATTACCAATAACTTTCCAAGGATTTCCATCGACCTCGATGTTGAGTCCCACCTTTATATCATTGCTCGTCAATGCATATACTTCTGAAACAAACCCGTGGATGAAGATGTTAAACTATTCAACGTTAATTAGAAAAATAACGATCTAGCTTACTGAAAAATGTAGGCCGACGAAGGGAAATCCCAAGATGCGGCACTAGAATACGGTTGGCACCGTAAGATAAAGATGAAGACGGTCGGAAAATGCAGGGAAACTTGAAAGATGATACTCCGGTGGCCATTTCCGATTCGCGGAATCAACCCGCCTTGGATAAGGAAAACGAAGCGATAAATGAAAACTGGGCCGGATTAGGGCTTTTCAAATAGACTATAATTCTACAAGCCTAATAATATCATACAATAGAGCCCATTTTAATAATGGGTATTTTAAAAGTATCAATTTTTTTAAATATTTGAATATTAATTTATTCTTATTAAATATTGATAAATCTGATATAAAAATGGAAAATTCGAAATTTTTTGTAAGAGTAATTTTAATATCTATGAACTAGTTTAAAATATACATTATATAATGAATTTCATAAATAAACGAGACATGTTTGTGCTAATATCCATGTTGCACATATGATATTGAATTGGAATTTTCAATAAGTCACCGTTGTGGAAACGTCATTAATTGAATTAT
Source organism: Utricularia reniformis (assembly GCA_009725065.1). Classification (NCBI taxonomy): domain Eukaryota; kingdom Viridiplantae; phylum Streptophyta; class Magnoliopsida; order Lamiales; family Lentibulariaceae; genus Utricularia; species Utricularia reniformis. The sequence continues at coordinate 254,925 of RWGZ01000919.1, read as the reverse complement.
AATTATTATATTATTAAATTATTATATATCTTTTAAAAACATAATAATAATATATTTTTTATTTAAAAAATTATTGATCCCACCAGCATCAACTCGCCCTTCAATTACCAACTATTATAATTTGTCAATTTTATGTAGATATATGTATATTAAAATAAAAAAAACTAATGTTTTCATATATTGTTTTCCATCACTTTGTCTTAAATTACCACAAATAAAATAAAATAAAATTATTAAGTGAATTTGTATACCCAATAACATATATATTATGTATGTAATCAAAATTTTAACTAAATTTTAAACTCAAAATTCAAAATATAAATTTATGTCTTAAGTAGTGTTTTTATATCTAAACAAATTCTTTAGACTTCTTCCAACTAATTCGGTTAATCGATTTTGTGATTTCTATTAGTCGGGATGTGGGTTTTTTATTAAAAACTAAAATATATTAAAAGTCATGAAACAAATATCATAAATTGTAATTTTAAAGTATATATGTATATAAAGCATATTTTATAGAGTGGTGTTTCTAATTAACCCCTAATGTTTAAAATAGTGTAAAGGCAGTACCCCTAATGTTTGTAAATTACATACAAAACCCCCGAAATTGATATAATGTACGCGGTTGGCCCCCAAACTTTTAAATGTTGTAAACACCGTGTCCTCAAAGTTTAAAAATTGTGTGGTTGACCCCTGAACTTCCGAAACTATTTATATTTAACTTTTATACTCGTTAATATTTTAATCGTTCTATAGTTTATATTTGACTCATTAACCATGAAAAGATGTTATGACTATGTCTCCAAACTTTAAAAATTTTAAAAATAACGCATAAATTATCAAAACCACTTATACGAAAAAAGACGAAAACCGTTACTATTCACTCGATGGTCATTTTCGAACGGTTTTGAAACTTCGGGGGCTTCTCACGCAATTTACAAATTTTGGGGACATCGCATTTACACTATTTTAAACATTGGGGGTCATATACGTATTTTTCTCATATTTTATAATAGATACTTTTTTTATACTACATTTTTCCAAATTTCGTGATTTTAATAAATTTTAATTTTATATCAAATAATTTATTTATTAAAGTATTATTTATTTTTGAACAATTAACCACCTACATAATAACCGACCGGTGTATACATATTAGTACTCGATATTCGCACTGACAATCGATTAATCGTAATTGATTTGATATTACGATCGATTAACCGATTCGACCGATCATTTTTCCAGCCTATTCTTCACAGCTCCATTTCCAAAGAGCTTGAGCCATTCCTTCTTCAATCTCTTTGATCTCTATTCTTCCAGACTGCACTTCGTTCTACATCGAATAATTACGAAAATCGAATCGAAATCACATTATAAAACGAACAAAAAATGAAGATCGATCGATATTTTTTACCGCAATTACGGCTTCGAGATGGAAATTACTAGTAGTTGAAATTCTAGCATCAAGAACATCAAACCCCATTTCTTCAAATGCTTCTAGTGCTGATACAAGTAAACCTGGGCTGCTTTTCTCTGAAAATACCTTCACCACAAACCCCTTTTCTAGGGTTTTTACTTCAACCTATAATGCAATCAAATATTAAAAAAATAAATATTCTAATTTATATTAATACTAATATAATAAGTAATTGGATTTATCTAGTCTTTTCAAAGCTCTAGAATTTCCATATCAAATATCAATAGTGGGTTTCGATGTTTATTGTACTTAGGCGATAAAAAAGATCGACATATGATTCATGCAGGTACACTAATGACCTGATCATAGATTTTTATATGGTATCAAAGTTTGAAGGTGGTCTTCGAGTTGGCCTATTTAGAAAATGCTTAGACAATAAAAAAATATTAACATATTATTTGTACACTATCGAACCTATTGAAGGAAGTGTAACTTGGTTACAATAGCAACACATTAGATCATTGATTTTTATATGATATCAAATCTCGAAGGGTCTTCGAGTTGGTCCATCGGGTATAGATATGGTTGTTAAGAAGTGTGAACTATTCATGAACATACAATGTTCTACTCGTTTGTATTCGTATTTTCCGTTCAAATCAAAATATGAACAATATTCGAACAACAAAATGAACTTGAATAAAAATTCGAATGAGCACGAATATGCTCCTAAATTTGACTATTTTTTATATTATTCTACACACACATAAACGAACCGATCTGAACACAAAAACAAATGAACATGAATACAAACATAAAAGAACATGAATAAAATTTTAAAAATATAAACAATGCTCAAACAAATTTTACATTCGAATTATAATATGAATGAACACTAACAAGTTAAACCCAACTCGTTTGAATCGAATAACAAACCTATATATAAACAAATAAATTTGATAGAGAAGGTTTAGACGACCAAAATAAATCAACTTATGACTAGAAAACCAAGGAACCTATTAAAACGAGACTAAATTGGACCAATTCCATATAAACACTCTTTCGTTTTATTGTATCATGAATTTCTATATTATATAATACTAAAAATTATAATTCATACCAGAGGCAAAGAAGTATCTTGGTTAGATCTCTGTGAATTCTCAGCATCCTGATTCAGTTTATCAACTCTCTCTTTCAATCCTTGGATGTATCTAGACGCATCTATCAATATAGATTCTTCATTAACCTGTTAATCATCAAAACTCAAACCCCAAAATCAAGAAAAAGAAATAATTAAACGTACAGCAGAAGAGTGAGTTGCAGAACGAAGCTGTTGAAGTTTCCGACTGAGCGCCGCCGTCTTACCGCCGTGATCTCGTGACGCCATCTTTTTTCTCTTGGGAAAATATACACCCGAAATACAAGATTGCAATGTTGTTTATAAAGACAGATTCTTTATATTTTGTAGTAGTCGCTTAGTTCAATTGTCATCACTCATTTCAACCTATAAAAAAAAAGATTCTTTCTTTCTTAACTTCTTCCTCTTCAATAATTTTAAATAATGCTAATTACTTCTTATCCTTTCATTAAATGCCCATTAATTTTTATAAACTCTTAAAAATGACTAGTTACTTATACTTTAAATTTTTTAAAAATATATTTCTTCAAAAATTGTAATATTTTGCAATTGGGTTAGGTTTTGTCAAACTAATTATTTATTATTTTAAAATTTCAAATATAAGATTAATGAATGTTGCACGTGATTAATCAATTATATGAGAAAATGACATATCAATCCCCAAACTTTCATAGTTTTGGTAAGTTTAATCTTTAAATTTGTAAATGTATATTTATAACTCAAACTTTAAGTTTTGATAAATTAGATTCTCCAAAATGATAAAATCAGTCCCTGAAATTTGATTTTGATCAAGAATCTCAATTGCCAAGATTGAAAGATTTAGATGATCAATTATATCATATAAATTAAACTCTGATAGTTGATTTTATCAAAACTTACAAAGTATAAAGGATCAATTTTGTCATCTTAATATTTTAGGATTATAATTGTCATAATCATAAAACTTTTAGTACGAATTTGCATCTCCCTCTAAGTATATATTGAAATTTATAGTTAGATGCATTGACTTCAATAAACAAAAACAAGAAGTTAAAAATGAATCATGTATTCTAACATTCACATGATTATTGAATTTGCGTTTTGAATGTTAAATGAATAAATTTCGCCGAAATTTGGGTTAAGTCCAAAATCCGAATTTTTCGTGTCATAAAAATACTAGTTATTAATTAAAGACTAGTGATGTAAATGTTCATAATGGGTATTATTAAGTTATTTGTGAAGTGAAACTTTACAAAAGTAGCGCTAGTGGTCCCAAATGAAAATAAAATTGCGAAATTAAGGTTATGTGGTCCAATCCAGGTATTAAAAACCGGTAGTAAAAATACATTATATTAATTGTATTTGACAAAATAATAAAATACATATAATTTTAAAAAACCAAATTATTAGTATTTCATTAATAAAATAATTTATACAAGTCATGTTTAATAGTCAATATATTTTTAACGCGATCTCTACTACATTCATTCTTTGAATATATTTTTTATATCGATTCTGAATTTCGTATCGCTATAGACTGATATGAGTGTTACGTATAGTACACCATTTTTTAATATTTTTTTATTATTTTAAACCAAAAAACCAAAATGATACCATAAACCTGATATCGTATAGTACCAAAAAAATATCGATGTCACTCAATATTTAGTGTAATAGTGAGTATAAAAAACATTGCTAAAACCCAAGTTTGACTTGGTTTTTCGACCCATTTCGAGTTTTTTATATTGAAATATAACATTATCCTACATTGGAAAATGAATTTAATTTGAATTGGTTTATAAGAGGGAAGACGTACTATAGTAAATAACTTGTTCAAATATTTTACGGTGTAGTGTTATCCCCTTATACGTTATATCAACCCACACTTCCATCATACTAAACTCTATAATTCCAACATGGTATCAGTAAGGTCAAAATATGTATTATCACTATTGGGAAAGTCATGTTCATTTAAATTTGAAGATGTATCATAGTAAATAACTTGTTCAAATATTTTACGGTGTAGTCTTCTTCCCTTATACGTTATATCATCCCACACTTCCATCATGCTAAATTCTATAATTACAACATGGTATCAGAACTAGTTATATCAAAATCTATATTATCAATATTGGGAAAGTCATGTTCATTTAAATTTGCAAGTCCAAATTTGTCAAGTATTTGAACTTAAGTTGGTGTGTTAAAATATGACATTATCTCACATTGTAAAATGAATAGAATTCTGAATGGTTTATAAGAAGAAAATATGTTATATCCACTCATATTTTTGTCATAAATTTTGGCCAAATTATATAATTTCAACATTTATATAGCCTTTTTTGTATGAATTAAACCGAAACCTCAACAATTTATAGTTTAGAAGCGGGTCTGGTTTAACCCGACCCGAATTTGGTCGGATATTGGAAAAACTATATAGGTCCGATGGTGGGCCATGAAACAGTGAAGGGATTTTGTTAAGCCCCCTCCGTGAGAACCTTTTGGAGGCATTTGACAGTCATATTCTCTCTACTACGCCTTTCCGTGACTAGTATTGTTCTTTAACGTCACGTTTCGCTTAATCGAATTTCATAAAAATAAATTATATATCATTATATTTGGGGTCAATATCCAATTATAATAATTTGTAAAATATAAAGTTTATGGGTCAATTTTTTATTATTATACTATTTTAATTTAATTGTCAACATCTCATTTTTTATGTATATAATAGAATTATACGTGGCAGATTTTGATTGATACAAATAAAATGAAATATATAAAATAAATATAAACAAAGGCGAACGGGGCCCATACAGATCATCACGTGTGTGATATATATACAAACAAACGCGTATCCAGCTCCCGCTCTTGTCGCTTGCCTTAATTCCCTCCAATTGAGGGGTCATATTTTATATTATATTCAAAAATATTATCATTATTAATATATGATTTTATAGTTAATTAATCCATTTAAATGTTGTAATATAATTTTAGCATTGTGCGTGGCGTGAATCAAACCCATTATTAAAGTAGTCGATTCTTTTTCAAGTTGCTTATATATAACAATTTTAATCGAAGAATTGACACCTATTAATGGGTATAGACGGTACCACTCGTATATCACATGAAAATATTAATTGGTAAGAGTTCTCTATCTGATATTAAAGATGTCAATTGAATGAATTTATACCGGTTAATACGTCAAAAATCTGATATAAGTGATATTTTGAACGTTATGATCTGATACCAAATACTAAGGGATATGACCCTAAAAATAATAATAAATTATTTGTACTTTTATTTTTAAAAAATTGGTATCAATACAAACGGGAATGGAATTCCGGACATTATGAAAACATCAGAATTAATTTTGTTACCCAATTGGATGATATTATGCCTTTGATAGAAAGAGTTTAGATTTAATTCAATAAATTGTAATATGATATAAATACTATAGGGTTGGTTTTGTATTAAACGTTTATAACCCAAAATAATTAATTATCCAAAAAAATATATTTTATTTTATATTATTTATTTAAAATCGTTGTTAATATCTAAATTAATTAACAATTATTTTTTCCAGAATAGTTTGTATAAATAAATGTAAATTGAAATAAAAATTATTTTAAATACACTAAATTATTTGATGGTTCAATATTTGCGTAATCTTATAATTGTATATCATTATGTTACGGATCCATATGTTCGTAATATTGTATGTTTTTGTTCAGTGTTGCTGTTAACCAATCGTAAATTAAGAGAAACATGATATTTTACGTAAAAAAACGTTGGAATATTTTTTATTTTCATAAATAAATCAACATAATGAGTTAATTATAAATGAATTATCTTACAATTCTTATATGATATACTTAAATGTAACTTTATCATAACTATAATTGTTATCCAATTCTAACTCCTTATATTTATGGTTCGTTTATATTTTAAATCTAACATTAAATATGTTCATTCGTATTTTATTCAAATATTGTTCAAATACTTATATGAATTTTCATATTCATTCGAATAAATTGTTCGAACATATTGGAATGATCTGTTCTTAATATTGAATTCAATATATTAATATTGATTTTTTAGATTAAAATTTGAAAAACTAAAAGAATATAATTTTATATTTAGAAAAAATAAGAGAAAAATATTATAATAGTAGAGAAATATAAATAAAAATAAAATAATATATCTTGAAAATGCTTAAATTATAAACGAACATGAAAAAAATATTCATATTTCTATTCGCACGAACAAATACGATCATATATGATCCAAATACATTCCAAATACGAATTATTCGAATCGCATAACAGCTCTAATCATAACTTCATTATGTATGCATACAAGATATGATTCCATACATCGGGAACTCCGGGGAGGCACCAATGGAGACAATCGGAATACAAAAACGGGTCACTCCCACGATCCAACGATTGATAGAAAGGACAAAAAACAGAAGGATGTGCATCGATTCTATACTCCGACATCTCGGTAATACGAAGAAACTCAACTTCAACACCTCTTTCGCCTAATACATTTATCGCATCTTCGGCTGCAAGCATCATTGTTTGGTTCGATAAATGTCCTGGCATGAAAATAGGCTCGGTTTTATTGTAACAATGTCTTAAGGCATCATTTTTGAATAGAAAAGGTGAAAGACTCATGAAGAAAAGTTTAGTCTTTGTTTTGTTTATGTTGATCTCTAACCAATTTGACCATGTATTTAGTGCCATTTCGTAACGACGTCGTTTCATCTTCAATTCTTTGTATATTGCGTCGGAGCTTCCGAACGAACCCCACCTACAAAAAAATGAAAAATAAAACGATGTCATTTCGAATTTATGTAAATATATGTATTTGATATTTAGATATTATTACATGAATGTAAGATTAGGACTAAGCCACCAAGTATGTGAGTTGAAGATGAGGAAATCAGCATCATTCCAAACCTTAGCATGTTTTTCAATGGATCCGAATTTGATCACACATCCTTGGGATCGATGCTTCTGTATAACATCGCAGTTCGATTCGAGAAGAAACGGTGACCAGTAGAACCCGATCGTAGCATCATATTCCTTCATTTGAATAAAGATTATCAAATATTAGAATTATGTAATCTGATCGAAAGTACGATTGGGATAACATGAACGAACATAGTATAAAGGGAGACGGTATAACATTCTCATTTTTTGATGGCACTAATTATCCTTATAAATCTAATGAATTTCACTTTCATAAGCAATGTGAAAAAAATTCAACACTTTCACTCAAATTCAACCATTGGTGTAAACGAACGGAATTAATGGGAGTATGTCACACATTTAAAAGAGTTTAGATCAAACTATTTTGTAATTTTATTTCTCATCCTTATAAAAGAGTTTAAATTGAATCAACTTTGATAACAAATTGAAATTGTAGAGTTTAACCAAAATTACGATGAAAATGAGATCTTAAAAAAAGAGCTACACATAAAAAAACTTGTTCCTTCGTAAAGTAACAAAAAGAAGTGATATTGTAGAGTTACCATGTCGTGAAACGAATCCAAACTCCCATTTGAAACTATACTTTTGTGAGAAGATGAAGAAATAGACGACTCGATCATACAAAGAAACGAAATCCATTGGTTTCTATTAACCGAATCACCCACAAAAATAAGCTTCTTCCCTCTTAATCTCTCCATAATTGCATTCCCATTAAAGCTTTCAAGATCACATGAATATGGCTTCCATTTCCATTTTTGATACTTTAAATCCATTCTCCCATAAGTTTCACATGCAAATGTTACCTCCATGAAAGAGCATTTCTTCTCATTGTAAACGGGTCGATATTCATCGTTGAAAACCCAATTCCCTGAGAAGTAATCACAGTGTGAGATTTCTCTTGTAGCGTTACTCAATTGTTGTTCTTGAGGATGAATCGGTGTTTTGTTTAAGTAAAGAGGGATTGTGATTAGAACGATGATGAAAGATGTGAGAAGAAGAAATTGGAGGGTTTTGAAGATGATCATAATGTAATTTGTTGCAAATGAAATGAGATTGAGATTGGTTTGAAATTTGGGTTTTGAAGAAGAGAAATGTAAATAAAACGTGATATTTTTGTTTCCTTATTTGATTGATCATTTTTAGTAACAAATAATTGTTTACTTGTTATAAGTAGTTACAAAGTAAATGTGAACCTTTGATGATAGGTTGTCAGGGTATCTATAACTTTGTTCACGCCCAAAACCATTTCCACCGTATAAATCTTTCTACGCATCATTATTCTCTCACATCCACATCATATTCTCTTTCCACTTCTAAAACTTCTCACTCATCCACATCATTTTTTATTTATCTTTCATCCACATCATCTCATCTCTCCAAATTTCATTTTATCTTTATATCCCATCATATTTATTTATTTAATATTTAATTTATCAATAAATATTACATTTTAATTTTAATATTTTAAATTTCGATGTTTTCTATGATTAAACATTACTTTTTTATAATTTATATCGTTGTATGTATTATATTTTATTGCTTCGTACTCATTTTTAATATTTCGATTTCGAAACGGTCTAATTTTACCTAAAATTACATATTTATATTATCAAAATAAAATTATAAATATTTATATTAATATATTTATTATTAAAAGANAGGATGAATCGGTGTTTTGTTTAAGTAAAGAGGGATTGTGATTAGAACGATGATGAAAGATGTGAGAAGAAGAAATTGGAGGGTTTTGAAGATGATCATAATGTAATTTGTTGCAAATGAAATGAGATTGAGATTGGTTTGAAATTTGGGTTTTGAAGAAGAGAAATGTAAATAAAACGTGACGTTTTTGTTTCCTTATTTGATTGATCATTTTTAGTAACAAATAATTGTTTACTTGTTATAAGTAGTTACAAAGTAAATGTGAATGTTTGATGATAAGTTGTCAGGCTATCTATAACTTTGTCTACGCCTATATTCTAAAATCGGACCGAAAATACGAACCGGTCATTCCTCCGATTCGGTCCAAACCGGTTTGACTCGTTTTTGTTATTTTAATATGTTTTTAATTATTTAACTTCTCTATATTGTATATACATGTATTAAATACAAACATCTAAAATAAATCGTTACTATCCAAAATTATATCTTCAAATTCTCTTGCAAATAATTCAAAATTCATTATTTTGTCATAAGAATTTGTTTGTGTAATACAATATAATAATAAAATAAATATCTTGTTTAACGTTGTCTTTATCTTTATATTTTTTTGGGATAATATTATAACTAAATATTTAAGATCTAAGTATGAATGTTTTTTCGTATGTAAGACTTTGAAGTATATAAAATGATTGATCCTAAACCGGACCGATTTTCATGTCAATTACTTTCATATGAAAAAATAATTTTATAAAATTAATTTAAATTAATATATCTTCTTATTTAAAATTAAACATAATTATTGTTTTTAAAAATAATGGTTAAAACTAAATAAAATTAATGGGCCCCAGATAATTTTAAATAATTAATATTAAATAAAATTAGGTTTGTTACTTTACTCAACCGGACCGGTTTTGGGCCCGGGTCCGGTCCAAATCGGTCGGGCCAGTCAAACCCGGTCCGGTTTTGGAACACAGGTCCACGCCCAAAATCATTTCCACCATATAAATATCTCTACACATCATTATTCTCTCACATCCACATCATATTCTCTTTTCATTTCTAAAACTTCTCACTCATCCACATCATTTTTTATTTATCTTTCATCCACATCATCTCATCTCTCCAAATTTCATTTTATCTTTCTATCTCATCATATTTATTTATTTAATATTTAATTTATCAATAAATATTACGTTTTAATTTTAATATTTTAAATTTCGATGTTTTCTATGATTAAACATTACTTTTTTATAATTTATATCGTTGTATGTATTATATTTTATTGCTTCGTACTCATTTTTAATATTTCGATTGCGAAACGATCTAATTTTACCTAAAATTACATATTTATATTATCAAAATAAAATTATAAATATTTATATTAATATATTTATTATTAAAAGATATATTTTAAATAAATTTAAAAAATATATGGATAGTATTATATAGTTAAACTCTACATTTCTCCACATAAAATAATTATGTGGAGAAATATATTATTTTGAAAAGAGAGAGAGGCGGATAAGACCGTATTTCCATACGACCTTGTCCGCTATTAAAGGAAGTCTCATGCACGAACTCCACTCAAAATCATTTAACTTTGTGATTCTCTCTTTTTAAAATTAGAGAGTTTTTTAATTCAACTTTTTAAAATTAAGATATGATGTGATATATATTTGGTAAAATTATGATATCATTATGATTTATTTAAAAATATTAATATACTATTATATATAAAAATAATAAACATAATCCTATTATAATTACTAGAAAAATAATGGTAAATTATGTATTTCTTCGGAATAATTCACAACTTGTTTTATAGACGGTAATAAAATTATGATTTTTTAGAGATAAATACACCATAACTTTACTTTTATTTTTTTTGTTGCGCATCTTTGTACAGCTCAATGCCTCTTTCTCCTATAGTTCTCAAATACAAATCATCAATTGAATCAGAACTTTACCAAATTATCAAATAATTGTCCACTATTGCAACTTTATCAATTTATTCTTTTGATAATTTTGGATGATTTTTATTTATGTATTTTTTTTGTTTTAGGTGCTTTTCTTTATCAGTTGAGTGTGTTTGAATTATTTAGACGTGGTTTACATGCTTTGCTTTTCCATTGTACAATTAGTAGTTGTGAGCAAAAATTTTGGAATATCAAATATCATACCAAAATTTTATTATTTCGGTATTTGATATTCGATATTTGGTATTTGATATTCGACTTGGTAGTTGATTTTATGAAATTATGGTATTTAGTTTGGTATTCGGTAATAAGAATAAAAATGCGGTAAATACCGAATACCAAATTAATATTTAAAAAATATATTTTTTTAAAATTTTTAAATGGATCATAGATCATTCAATTATTAATATTGGATTGAACGTAGGGTTTTAGGACATTATTTTAATTTCCACATATTATTACTATAATAGGTAGACGAGTCATTGATTTTTATAGAAGTTCTTTGAGTTTGAAAAATATGGAGGCACTTATATGCACTCAAGATTGACTATGTGAACTACAATATGATGATATTGAAGAAGATCAATATGAGTAAGATAACTTTGAGAATATTAATTTAGTTTTCTCATAAGTAAACTATTAATTTATCATTTATTTTATAATAATTATTTTTCGTATTTGCTTTCTAAAATTTCAGAACATTCTACACTTATATTGGAGTAGAAACTAGAAGAATTGAAGATTATATTATTATATAAATAGAGTAATTTGATCGGTTACTAAATGTTTTTTAAAAATATTTTTATATCATCATATTTTTTAAAAATAAGTTAATATTAGTCCCACATATTTTGCAATCAACTATTAAAATTCCAATAATGTTGAAAAGGGTAAACTTGATGAATAATTTAACTGAGTCCTATGTCAAAAATGGCAGGCAGCAGTTTAATGGGAATAAGTAATTTATTTTGATGTATTAATATATATAATATAATTACTGTGGATTTGGAGGTCTGCTGTTAGCAGAAGAGACTCTGGAGCCCCATTCAAGAAGTTCTTTGCTTGTGTCGTCTTTATGAACAATCACTTCGATGAAGCACAAACAATCTTTTTTTTCTTCAGTTGCTGTAGCAATTGCTTCTATAAGCTCTTCTTCACATCGCACCTAAAAAGAAACAGTTTAGAGTTAGTTGCATTTGTTGTTTGTTAAAACTTAAAAGGTAATGTTGTTGTTCACCTTGCAAGTCCAGCAATTGCCTTCGCCATTGTGGATTGCATCAACAAAAGCAGTGTAATTCCAGTTTTTTATAACATTATAAGGTCCATCATGAATCTCAACCTCAATAGTATAGCCACCGTTGTTTATCAGGAAGATTATCGTTTTTTGACCACATCGAAGCATAGTCGAAACATCTTGAGCTGTAACCTGCACCCGAGTTTTCGATTATTCCCAAAGGATACACAAAAAGATTGCATGAACTCATTTCCATAACTCGTTATTCACAAACTATACACAAAAAGATTGCATAAATCAATTCCCAGAACTAGTTATTCACAAAGGATACATAAAAAGATTGCATGAGGGCATTCCAAGAACTCGTTATTCACAAACGGTATACAAAAAGATTGCATGAAGCCATTCCCATAACTCGTTATTCACAAACGATACACAAAAAGATTGCGTGAAACCATTACTAGAACTTAGTTGAAACAGCACAAACAGATCAAAGATTGTAGTAAATGAGAAGCATAAGAACCTGAAAGCTGCCATCTCCAATGCAAGATATGACTCGTTTATCAGGGACAGCTTGTGCGTAACCGAGAGTTGCACCGACGGACCAGCCAATGGAACCGTATTGCATTTGAAACTCATAGCTACAGAAAAAGAAATTGGTTATAAAAACAGATATACAGATGAAATATCTCATTCTCACCCGCATCCTTGAGGCAAATTCAGTTTTTGGCAATTAAACCATGAGTCTCCTGTTTCAGCAATAACAGCAGTGTTCCCAGATAACATCTTCTGAATATGCTGAAACATAATGTTTACCCTCAGAGGTTCATTAGGCTCACTTTTCAAAGGATTCCCTTGAGGAACATAAATTCTAGAATAGTTCTCATATGCCGTTATGTTATGGTTAAGCTTTTCGGCAAGAGCAGCTAAGAAATCCTTCATTTGAACACATCCATATGCTGGTCCATTGCCAATGGTGACACGATCAGCCTGTACGATTATCGCTTTGTCCTTCTTGAGAAGTAAAGAGTATCCCACAGAGCTGTAGTCGTTGAATATGGGACCAATAAAAAGGTAAGCATCAGCTGATTCTACTATTTCAGCACAAAATCCTGTGCTTACTGCTCCCCAATAAGTACCAATGAAATGAGGGTGATGCTCTGAAACTAGCCCTTTAGCAGATGGCATCACTGCAATGGCGTAGCCACAAGAATCTGCAAGATTAATTAAAGCTTTACTTGCTTTTGCAACCCGCAAATTTGGGCCTCCTACCATCACTGGCTTCACTGCCTTATTCAGGAACTCAGCAGCTGCTTCAACTGCAGCTTCTAAACAGAGTGAATTGCTCAATCTGTTTATTCAAATCACACAAGAATTCATATAAGAAATTTAACCTGTGCAAATATTTACAATGCTGGCAATACAATAATACCTTGGGGAAAGCGAAAAGGGAACAGGATCACGGCTAAATGTGGGATGAGGAATCGCAGCTAAGTTGCAACTGATGCTAATGTAAACAGGTTTACTTTCTCTTAAAGCTGTAGAAATCGCTGTATCTATTAATTCATGTGCATCTTCTACATGATTCACGACAGCCTAAAATGAAGAAAAATGCATGAGATAAATGAAACATAAAATCTCAGAAGCTATCAAATTCTATGTATACAAGATACCTGATAGCAAGTGACCGCTTGGAAGCAACGTAGCTCCTGGCTGAAATCGGGTAACCCGATAGTATGATGGAGGATACGGTTAGTACCATAATCGTTCGTATTAGGACCTCCAACTACACAAATCAAGGGCAGATTCTCGCTAAAGGCACCAGCAATCGCATTGATAACACTCAATCCACCAACAGTGAATGTCACAACACATGCACCAACTCCTCGAGCCCTAGCGTAACCGTCCGCCGCGTATCCAGCATTAATCTCATTACAGCAGCCGATTAGATTAAGCTTGGGCTCCGCAATCAGATGATCGAGAAGCGTGAGATTGAAATCACCGGGAACAGAAAACACGTCACTTATCCCGATCTGTACGAGGCGTCGAGCAAGGTGAGATCCGAGCGTCGACTCCGATGAATTAAACGGCACGGATGATGACTGAACGGTGCAAACTGAGCTGTTATTCGGTAGACATCCAACGCCGATGCTCGTAGCGCTATTCATCGTCGCCAGCGGTAAAGATCCAATCGTCGCATCCATTGTTGTAACCTCGAAACTCGAATTAGAAAGCTAGAGAACTATAATGGCTGGTAAAAGAAACATTGAGATCTACGTAAATGTTGTTTTCTGAACGAGTGCTGAAGGTGAATGAGTATTTATAGTATGAAGCTTGAATCGAACATCCCGGAGGCGGTTACTGGTAGTTCTAACCACGGTTTTGCATGGGGAATGAAGTGGACATCATATTAATTATATTATTATTTAAATGATATATATCATTTATTTTTATTACATGACATACAAAGGATTGAGCCACAAATAATTTTTAAGTTTTCGAGTGATACTTTCTAATAAATTAACTTATTTATAGAAATTCAAGATAGGGAAAAGCGTTCATGTAAACCAATGAGAAAATCGAATCATCCCAATTTGTAATCTATGTTCTAAAACCGGACCGAAAATACGAACCGGTCATCCCTCCGGTTCGGTCCAAACCGGTTGAGAACCGGTTTGACTCGTTTTTGTTATTTTAATATTTTTTAATTATTTAACTTTTCTATATTGTATATATATTTATTAAATACAAACATCTAAAATAAAAATTTTAAAAAATTATCATTATTCATATTCTAACACAAAAAAATGATGACTTACCAGTAGTCAAAATCGTTACTATCCAAAATTATGTCTTCAAATTCTCTTGCAAATAATTCAAAATTCATTATTTTGTCATAAGAATTTGTTTGTATAATACAATATAATAATAAAATGAATATCTTGTTTAATGTTGTCTTTATCTTTATATTTTTTTGGGATAATATTATAACTAAATATTTAAGATCTAAGTATGAATGTTTTTTCGTATGTAAGACTTTAAAGTATATAAAATGATTGACCCTAAACCCGATCGGTTTTCATGTTAATTACTTTATCTATAAAAAAATAATTTTATAAAAATAATTTAAATTAATATATCTTTTTATTTAAAATTAAACATGATTATTGTTTTAAAACAATAGTTAAAACTAAATAAAATTAATGGATCCCACATAATTTTAAATAATTAATATTAAATAAAATTAGGTTTGTTACTTTATTCAACTGGATCGGTTTTGGGCCCGAGTCCGGTCCAAACCGGTCGGGCCGGTCAAAACCGGTTTTGGAACACAGTTTGTAATTATATCCCAATTCTCTTAAAATATAAAATTTTATTTTTATAATCCATGTAAAACAATATTTTCCTTTAAGTCAAACTAATATTGATCTAGTTTGAACTTAATTCAATATGCTCCGTGGTACTTAAGTTATAGATTAATATATTTTAATCACATAAATTGCGTTTTTGTACCATAACTTTTTGTTTTTTGTCTAAACTGATATGGATCAACCTACCTTCGAGTTTCGATACTATATAGAAATTCACAATTCAATGGATCGAGAGACTGTATGTGTAACTCTAATCATATAAGTGAATTGTATTAAAAATAATTGGTCAAGTCAATTAATCATTATATAACAAGTTTTAAAACCTAGGACAATTCTATTTTCATAATTGATGTGAGACATTATTCTCAACGTTTAAACTCAAATAGAAATGACATTAGTGTGGTTTACACATGCTTTAATATGCTCTTTCAATCTTAGGTAAAAAAATTACAGTAGAAAAATGCATCAAATTACAAAAATATATATCATCGAACTTCAATAACATATAGTAATTTATGATTCAATGGGATGGGAGAATGTGCATGTAAAATGATAAATCACAACTTTTTTAAAGGAAAACAATTATATTTTGATACGCAACATTAAAAACAGTTATTTATTAGAATTTCTATATACATTGTACTTATAAGTTTGCTAATTTGTTTTGAATATTTATAATATTTTATTTAGAAAATTGAGAGAAACATAGTGGTTAACAATAGTTATATTTCAGTGTAAAAAAAAACGTGCTACAAATTGAAAATTCTATTTGTAACACACACAGAGTGCAGAGATTGAGGAAGCAGTTCATGTCTTGATGGGCATTCGGCCAAATTTTATAAGAAAAGTACATTCCGAGGCCTTCATTCTTCCATAATCTCTGAATCAACTTCATCCTCTTGTTTCTCTCCTTTTTTTCCTACACAAAAACACGTTTTTTCGACATGTTAACGGGATATTGCTGCAATCTTCGAAAGGGTAAAATAGCTTGTTAACTAACTGACCTTTCTTCTTTTTTCCTCCACCTTTTTTCTTCGTTTTTGTGGCTAAAGCTAACCATGTTTTGATCTCGGGATCTTCTATTGTTTTCGTTGGTTGAAGCTCCTGAAGCGGATGAGAGGTTACTCGGTCCGATCCATTCGGCATCAGCAAAACAGTGAACTTGATGTGTGCTACTAAGTCACCTGAGATAATAAAATCCGGGAGCATGTTTGTCGATGAGGTTTATATGTCGAGGGTAGTTCTGGTAAGATATAAAAATTACATACCGAGCTTCTCGTGAAGAACGGGATATGGTTGGAGAAGATCATGATTCATGCATTCGACTAAGCCAAGTCGAGCACGCTTCTCTTCTAAAGCCCTGGATAAAACTAATGTCATAAATTACTGTAACAGAAAATAATTTAAAGAACATGCAGCAAACCTAGAGGAAAATGGCATAATTGGAAACTTCTGGCTTATCTCACTGAAAATGAATCTAGAAGTTTTCATTTTCAAGTGATAGTTCTTGTCCACAGCTCTTTTGTAGATAGTTGTTTGCTTCTCGTCGAGCAATTTTGGCTGCGAAAATGTATAAAATTTGTACATGGAATCACATTTATGGTGTACAAACTATTTCTTATATGAACAAAAGGAGAGTGATTACCTTGCCTTCACCTGTACTTGTAACAATGTCAATCGAATACACTTCATTTTCTTCGAATTCGGCATCATCGACTTTTGTATCGGGACCAGAGACACTTAAAACAACTTTGTTTCCATCGATCACAAATTGTTTCATTTGATGACTAAGTACGCCTTCAACTATCTTGCAGTCATAAGCAGCAGCAACTTTTTGAATAGCCTCATTAACGTCCTTATTCTACGAAATCGAAGACAAAAACATGTAAGAAAAGAAAAATAAGCAGCAGCAAATGATTTATATACGGTATAATGTATTTCATATATTCGAATAAATTTTGGCTTCGGGAAAATGACAAAGCTCATGATGCATCATTGTCAATAAATTTATTCCAGAAAGCCATATAAATGTTGGCAACAGGGAAAAGAGGGAACCAATAACAAAAGTGATCACCTCGGCAAAGTTGCCAATAAAGTTCATACGTTTTTGCCTTAAGCGGTAAAAAACGAAAGAATGGAATCAGAATATCTTAAAAACAGGTCTAAGAATTGTTAAAAGACAAAGTAAGAATGAATAGAAAGAATATTGCATGTCAATGAACAGAGCCCTCTATCAGAGTAACTATGACTAAAAGCCTCATCTGGATGGTAATCCATAGCCTGTATAGCGTACATCATTTAGAGGACATGCACGGAGATTATTCATTTAAGGGGTAAAATGGGTTCTAGAGGAGACGATAAAAAATCATACCGAAGGGAGAATGAAATATTCATATCATTATATACCACATGAATAACAGAAGTATTAACGAATGATTAGAAACCAAAGAAATACCTTTTTACCAGGCCTCACAAGCCTTAAAGCAACCTCCGCAGCTGTATTTGCAGCTGCAATAACATCGGCAGCTCTCCCCGTAACTGGCCCATGTTGAAGTAGATGGGTATGTGCAACCACAGCAATAAATCCATCAATGTGGCATCCCATATCACTGCAGATCAAACCCATCATTCCAAATTATTATACCTATGTAATTTATAAAGTACCGTAGTAACATAAAATCACATGATTATTTTATGTCTCACATCTTGATCATGTCACCATCTTCAAGTACTGTCTCATCACTGGCTAATGGTGAAAAATGGCAAACTGTGTTATTAACAGAGACGCAAGTAGGGAATGCAACACCCCTTTCAATCTTCTTCTTAACGTTCTTGTACATGTTCCCAGATTGCCTAGTATATTAGGATAACAACATAAATTCCATTAAATAAATAATACTCAACTACTTCAAATGCCTTTGAAAACTAAAAGCATAAGAGCCAACAAACATACTCTCTGATAAAAGCATCTCCCTTCTCACAGAGGTCAACAATCTTAGCCTTCGGCTTGCATTCTGACAGCACTAATTGCAGTGCCTCTGCTCAAAATTAGTTCCAAATAAACGTATTATTACACCAATGAAACATACACTTGAATAACATAAGTAACAAAACTAGAAAGATTTAATTTTTCAAGTAAAAACTACATCCACTGCTACATTAAGAATCAAAAAAATCCCAAACACCTCAGACAACATAAAAAAGACAAAACATGCACGTATAAATAAAGAAATCTAACTGTTAACGATCTCAGCAGCGGATTTATATTTTGTGACAACTTCGTGAGAGCTGAGATCCAACTCCTTCTCCTCCCTTTCCTCGTCCGACATGTTAACTGTCTCAAACAAAAAACCACAATAAGTAAATCATCAAGAGGCTAAATTCGAAAACGATAACCACAAAACCTACCTGAAAACGATTCGCAAATGAAATTTGTAAATTAGGGTTTAGGACCAAACGAAACAAAGAAGGATAAGGGTTTGCAGTCGGCACTCGGCAATGAGAAGTGCTCCGGAGATTATATACAAAGGTCTTTCGTGAATTAGGGTTTCAATAACAACCCCCCACTCCGTCAATTTATTTTCTATTGATTTAATTATTAAATAATTACAGTTTCTAATTTTCTATAGTCCTAAATCGAATAATAGTATAATCTATGCGGCATCAACTTGTTAGACCAACTCGATGCAATTTGGTGAGATTGTAAGAGTCAGATTTTAGACTCTTACATAAAGCATACTTGAATTTTTAAGTGTTATGTATGGTAAATAATGAATAATGAAATAAAAATGATGTTCTGTAAAAAATGGTTATGAGAATGCATTCTGAATAATAAAGTACTATGTTATCCTTATAATTATAGAAAACAAAATTTATTTAATTAGAAATAAATAGTGGTGTTCATTCGGTAAATACCAAACCGAACAAAATTTTAATTACCGAATAAGTCAAAAAATAGTTACATAATATCAAACCGAATTTTGTCGGTTCGGTTCGGTAAATACCAAATTGTTTGGGTTCGGTTTCGGTATTTACCTAAATACCAAATTTTCCGAAATTTAATCAAATTAAACATAAAATTAATCATAATAATATATTTAATTATATAATTAAATACAAAAATATTAGTTTTAAATTAAAGGAAATGTTAAATTCGGTAAATTACCGAATACTGATTTTTTTTACCGAACCGAAACCGAAACCGAAATAGCCGAAATTTAAAAACCGAATACTGAACCGATTTTATAAATTGGTATCGGTTCGGTAAAAAAAATCGGTATTCGATTTTTACCGAATAGTGAACATTTCTATAAATAAGGGATTCAGTTAAAAAGGTAGTTTGATCAGAGATTTTTTAAAATGCATTCCAGGAATTCAAATCGAATGATACATATCATTTTGCGTTGAAGAATGAAACTCATAACGCATTTTGAAAATGAATTGTTAGAATGAGAATGAAAACAGTGGGGTGTTCTGTAAATGAATCTAAAATACATTTTAAAAATGACAACGTATTCTGCAATATTTTCCTAATTTTACTAAAAATTGGGAAAAATGACCACTACAAAAATTTTCCCAATTTTACTTTACAAAAATATTTAGCTTCACTAAAAACCAGTGACCATGATCGATTTTCTATTAAAACCTCTTAAAAAAGAAGCACATTCCGATCCATAATAACATTGTAAGATCACATAAATCACTTATCCGACGAAGAATAAATCGAATTAATGATGATGTCGTTTTGTGTCAAATGTTGGACATTGTAAATACGATTCATTCCGTGAATCGAAAATTTTAACAGGTAATCAAACCGTTATCAAACAAATGTTGATTTATTTTTATTAAAATATATTTTTTTAATTATAAACAAATAATATTTTATTTTTAAAATTTATCAACCCACCCGTCCAATGATCCGATTGACGGACCAACCCACCCACAACACAGTTGGAGCGAGTAAGAAAGTCAGACTATATAATTTCAACCTTCCTTTATAATTTCAAAATTAAGAAAACGAAAATTGAAATGTGGCAAAAAATTAAATAATTCAGACTTAAAGTATCAGATCCCTGAAGCAGAATACACAAAATGGAAACTGGTACACTAACCACAAAACAAACATATAACAAATCACAATGCCTCTTGACTAAATTTGCTGCAAATTTTTCCCATTGTTTCTTACAACCTTTGATCTTTATGTTGATCAATGGCTAGTAGCCAATGCGGTAACTAACAAACCGAGGATCAGAAACGGTTGTGCACTAGCCTGAAACACACGAGAATCGTATCCGATTTAGTCATTCTAACTAACAAAAAAATTGAAAAAATGGATGGTTTGGTCCCCAAAGTTTGGTGATTTTGGTAATTTTGGTCCTCAAACTTTTATTTGGCATTTGTAGTCCTCATACTTTGATAGTTTTGGAAAAAGTGATCCCCACGGTTTCCAAAATTTGACAAATTTAACCTCTATGTGTCAAAATTAGTTCCCAAAATTTGAAGACCAATTTCGCACATATATTAAACTTTGAGGACTAAATTTGTCAAAATTTACAAAGTATAAGAACTAATTTTGCCAAAAATACAAAGTTTGGGGACTAGTTTTGCTTCTAAAAAACTTTGAGGACTAAATTTGTCAAAATGAATAAAGTTTGGAAACAAAATTTGACAAATCATACCAACTTTGAGGACCTAAAATGTCATTCGCCCAAAAAAAAATTATTGAAGGGAATAATTAAGTACCTGATATTTAACATCATACTTCACAGGATCTTTAAGAAAGTACTTAACCTGCATTGAATCTCACATCAGTAATATTATTGTTACCCGAAATATCCATCTTTCGACACCCTTTACCTGGAAAAACACTTGCGGGGCTATAAGACCGAGAAGGGCTAAAGCGTAAAATGGCTTACCGGAACCGAGAAGATAGCCTGTAAAGACAAAAGGGAACTCATTAGAACAGTAGATGTTTTTAGTTAAGAATGGATTGTAATGAAAAGAGAGTAATTAGCCTGCTATTGATATTTGCGTTATGTCGATAGCACCGACGCATATCCATTTCGCAGTTTCCATTCCGAAAGCTACCGGGATTGACTGTAATGAAGTTCCAAGATAGATTTTTTAGATTAAGGTAAAATGGTGAAAAACTGTACGGAATTTGAATGAAGAAGAAACCTGGAGGCCCATTTTCCGATCTCCTTCGACACTTTTGAAATCGTTAACAATCGCAATACCGAGCTACATATCGAAAAAAGTAAGCGAAAAAATGAAAATTTGAAAGGATGAAGAAATGGAGTTTTCATACACCAGCTATACTGTAGAGGAGTGTTAGGACAACTACGTCTGGAGTTAAGGTCCCAAATAATGCTTGTCCTGCACACCTACAATACCGAAAATCGGTACGTAAAATTCGAGGTTTATATGAGAATTTATACGAAATTACCAAGGCAAACTAATGTAACTTGATCCTAGAGCAAAGTTGCCAATCCATCCATTTTGCTTGAGCTGCAAACTAAAAAGTTTAAGTTTTTGTATAAGAAACATGTTTCCGGATGAATTTTCTTTCGATACCTTTAACGGGGGTGCGGAATATATGTACGAGATTAATGATCCGCCAATGGCGAGGTAAAATATTACTGGGAAATCATGCCCTGCCTATATACAAAAAGATTCAATAACAAACGTAGATCAAATGCAACAAATACGAAGCACTTATGTCGTAAGACGTACCCAAACGTCAAGTATACCGGCCAAACCGAGCCCCGCAAGGAGAAGCACCCATATTTGTGTGATCACCTGATGAATGTTGTCAAATACTAGAAAAGGGAAAAAAACAGCTAAGCTAGCATTGTGCACCTCGTTTTCGGATATAACTCCGGAAGGAATCGGACGATAAGGCTCGTTAATAGCATCAATATCACGATCATACCAGTCATTCATCGTCTACACAAGCAATGTATAAAAAATAACCGAGCCTGGAAAAAGATTCGAATTCTGAATGCCGAAAAACGATAAGGTAATCCGAGAACTACCTGCGTAAAACCGGTTAAACACGGTCCAGACATAAGCATGCAAACTATTGACTTGGAAATATCCTCAGGTGTCCAGTGAAAGTTCCCTTAAAGAAAATAGTGAAATGAATGAATGTATGGTTTTACACAAATTCGATACTCTTGTTTATTCGAACTAAACTCGAAACCGATCAAATCTCGGAAAATACCTGATGCAGCAGCTCCACAGACGACACCCCAGATAAGAGGAGGCCATGTAACCGGCTTCGTAAGTTGCACCCGAATCTTCCATATATCCTAAAACAATCAGAATAAATTTAGTATACTCAGGCAAGGGGGCAGCTACTTTAGAATGCAGTATTTAAGAGTAATCTGAATGTAAATCTAGAATATGTGTTAGTTTATATCATTATTGTGATCCATATAATCTTATATATTAAAGTTTATTATTTCATTTTGATGGATCATGAAACTTATGTTATAAAAACCATGATGCTGTGATCTTATTACACGTTCTATTCATCAAGGATTTATCTCACTATTATGAACATGGACTAGTACACATTAGTTATTCATACATAGACATATCGATACATAAATTGTATTAAGATCTAAAGTAGCAATGAATTGTGTGATTTTTGAGTTTAGGGGAAGAAAATTCATTCGAAATTCCACAGAATGTCTCAAGGTAACCCACGGGTTATGAATATCATGTAATTATAAGGTCATTAACCTTAAGATTTGATAAAGTTTTACAATATGGTAATAGAATCAGAGAAATGATTAGCTCTAAACTTAAACTTAAAAGGCAAAACAGAAGACTTACAGTTTCTTGTTTGGCTCCTTTAATACCAAGGATCTGATTAACACTTGAACCATTATTTAACGGAGCTGGAGCTGGAGCTGTATCTGGTGCCTTTGCTTCAACAACTAAGGAACCAAATTCCAAAACAAAATGACAACACAAATGCAAATTTATTTAATTGAACAGAAATATAGAACAAAACATTAATCCAATAACACACCTTCTTTCGCATCAGTATCAGTAGCCTTCACTACAGACCGTCTCTCTAAACAATTAAAATCACATGAATTAGAAACAAGCCTAACAAATACAAACAATCAGAGACGCTATTCAGATAAAAAGCTTACTGTTGAGAGATAAATTTATCGGTCGCGAAGCTACAGAGCTAGTTCTTAGTGAAATGAATTCATTTGCATTTGAGGATAATTTCACTNACGCCTGATGATTTCTTCATCATCAGTACTGCACTCGTCAGGATCACTCTCGTATCCTCGACTTCTGGGAACAGGGCTGGATACAGCCGGTGGTTCTGTTCCACTTTTCTCCGTCGTAATTTCCAGTACCACCTTCCTTACGACAGCTTCCAAATCCTGTAAAGTGAATGTTGGTGCTGGAAGACTGTCGGGAAGCACGTGACTATCATTCGTCGGAGTTCTAGTCGCCATGTCTTTGATTATAATATCCCTGGTAGAAAACTCAAATGGGATTAGAGAATCGTCCCCACGGACGGCGCCAAACTGTTATGGTCCCTTTTTAGGGGGTACCAACAGTTGTCCGGTTCGTTCAACAAACGAACTCGGTTCTGATTTATTTTAAGTGTGGAAGACGATCAAAAGCTGGAAATAAAGTACGTGCACGGCAATATATAGTGGAAACCCCAAGAATTGGGGTGAAAACCACTCGACTAAGAGCTGATTATGCTCTTAGCCTGCTCACTAATGAAATAACTCATAGTCAGTACAAGAGAGACTAATGAAAATGACAAGGTAAAGAAAGCGGTAAAAATTCCGGCAGGGTAACAACATGTTCTTCCGCATCCAAATGGTCCTGCTATTTCCGTCGTTTGGCCCTGTATTTATAGAGTCCTTAGTAAGTGTAAATCACGCTCCGTAACCGCCTCTGACAGGTTTGTTAGAGGTTGTTATCGCGGGATGTAAAACGAGGCTGGGACCGAGGCGTGGCCTGTGTGATCGGGCCCGAAGCGTGGTAAACGTGGGAAGGCCCGAAGCGTGGTAAACGTGAGTCGTAACTGCTCGGACCGAACCCAGGTGCCAGCTGGCAGAAAACGCTTTATTTTGCTAAGGTGAGCTTCGGTCCTCCAGCTAAACATCGGGCCGCTCTTCATTGGAGGTATGAAATGAGCTATAAGGATTCATTTTCGCCATTTGAATTGGTCCAATCGCTGTTGGGCCTTACCCATCACAAGGTACCCGGTCCTAGAGTTCTCATCATCAGTCAAAATATATTCTGAAAACGTGTACATAATATAGCCTAAATGTATCAAAACCCCTTGATCTATTGTGGATATGTGCTGAATTTAGATTTATTCGTGAATCCAAATAATAATTTTTTATTTTCAGATAAAAACGAAAAAAATCAAAATATATAGAATATATATTAAATATTAATAGTTATAAAATAATATGAATTACATATAAATAATATAAAACAATTAATATGTAATTATCAATTTATCATCATCAAAATAACATATTCAAACTCAACATAACATCACATCTATCGACCTAGTTATTTTTTACCGTAATCACATAAATACATTCTTCAATAGATTTATACAAATAGTATCATTCAACATTTTTTTCACCAAGTACTTGAGAAAAATGAAATATTACAATAAAATATGAATAATAATAATACTATTAATCAATTTGCATCTTAATTGTGTTTCATCACACTCAAAATCGACCCACATAACATCGAGTCTCAATTAATTTACCCAAACCCGAACCAGACCCAGTTAACTAAACTAAACTTGATGAGGGCTCTAGGATCGGATACCCCATACTAGATAAGACCCAATGACATTGGGCAATCCCAAATGATAAGAAACGAATCTAGGTGGCCCAAGATCATTAACTTGGCCTATTTGAAATAACCGGTCTGAAGGCCCACATGTGTTTCAGGATCGAAGATGAAGTTAGACATAACTCAGAGACCCAGGGATCGATCCATTGGATTGGTCCAAACGGTTACAGCTCATGTGCCCTACATTTCGGGCACGTGCACGCGTTCCACGTTTTGGGCCTGCTCACGTTGTTCACACTTCGGGTGTAGCCAAGTTTTCTAGCATGAGAAAATGACTTTGTCAGAGATAGTTACAGAGTGTTTTCCACACACGTTTCCCCTCTATAAATGCGAGGCTTGAAGACAAGCTCGAGAGGACATTTTGGATGCGCAAAATAGGTTATTACTCTGCCAATTTCCCTTATCGTGTTTTCTTATTGTCTTAGTCATTTTCATTAGTCTTCTCTGTTTGTAATATGAACTGTTCGATTAATATATCGGCTAAGAGCATTTCTCGCTCTTAGTCATGTGGTTTTTTCCCCTTCTCCAAGGGGTTTTCCACGTTAAATCGTTGTGTACGTTGTTTGCTTATTCTTATATCGTCTTCCCAAATCAAACAAATCAAAACCGAGTTAGTTTTATTACGAACCGGACGAATGTTGGTACTCCGATCTCTTGACCACAACAAAACCCATACCCGTATTTGGTTAATCAGGTCCAATTCCGGGTATGACCATCCCTACACTTGTGTCTTAGTAGAGATGCAAATAGCAAAAATTGGATAAGAATCACAAGCATTATAAGAGTAGAAGTAATTGTACAAGAAAAATGGAAGTACCCCTCTTTCAAGACCCAAACGCTATATTTGTGTGTGGACGAATATAACGTATAAATGTGTATAAGTGAAGCTAACCTCTATGTAATGAAAGTCGATGAGTTAGATAGAAGAAGTCAAATAATCATACATAATCGCATGATCTCCACTTTTTATTGTTATTTTTAAATTTAAATTATGTTGTTTACAATTTACATAGCTATATGCATGTAAACTCTTTTAATAAACTCTTTTATTATTTTTTGTATTTATTAAATCATCAACTTATTCATCATTGATCATATACACCAACACCAATCATACTCAAAATATATGAATAAGTCAACTACTATGTTATTATACTTCAACACCAATCTAATGAAAACTCAAAAGTCAAAAGTATGTTTCACGTGTAAAAGATATTGATTTGTTGAAGTGTTTTATCTTCTAAGTGATATCCAAAAAGTCTCACCATAAGCTCCGAACATCACATAAGCAAAAGGTGCAAATTTTCCCCTAATAGATCAGATCCTTCATAAATAAACAAGTTATCTAACACAAAATGAAACTGCTGAACTTACTACAACAACGAACATCACTACGACTACCACTACATTCGATTCAGATTACGATATGATTGTACGATGAGTTACTGTACGCCTCGTTTTATGCAAGAAGGGCATTTGTATTGCTTGATGCTCTCAGCTTTAGCTGGTGTTATCTTCACACATTTTCCATGGTACCATAGTTCACAAATGTCGCACCCTATCCAAAATTCATCCGAGTTATAGTTTCCACCGCAGGTTCCGCATAGAGTTTCGCTATGTTCATCTTCCTCTTCCTTGTCTGTTTGCTTATGGTTGCTTTTTCCCTCACCATCACTACTTCTCTGCAAATTCAAATCAATAA
Organism: Utricularia reniformis; assembly: GCA_009725065.1. Classification (NCBI taxonomy): domain Eukaryota; kingdom Viridiplantae; phylum Streptophyta; class Magnoliopsida; order Lamiales; family Lentibulariaceae; genus Utricularia; species Utricularia reniformis. Next base: position 227,594 of record RWGZ01000919.1, on the reverse strand, counting down.
AGTTTAAATCTACACCAATCATAGAGAAATTGTTGAAATTATGACTACAATGTACACGGGATATAGCGTAAACCATATCATAAAAGACTTAACAAGTAAATTACTATAGTACCCTTATAAACAAATCCAAGTTTCATCCCAATCCAATAAGGGACGATTCTATGTTGGACATGTCATATTTAAGATCCTCAAAATTTGGATAATTTGCCAAATTTGGTCCCAATGTTTCTTAATTTTACAAATTTAGTTCTCAAAATTTTTTAAGGGTACTATACTTTAGATTTTCACAAAACTAGTCCACATACTTTGTAAATTTTGGCAAAATTAATCATCAAAATTTAATGTGTATGACAAAATTCATCAAGTTTGAGGACTAGTTTCGTCCCACGGGGACCAAATTTGACAAATTTTGGAAACTTTGGGATCGGTTTTGCCAAAATGATCAAAGTACATGGCTAAGGATGCGAAATTAAAGTTTGAGGACTAAATTTGCCAAAATCACAAAATATTGAGGACCAACACAATATTTTCTCTTCTATATTTTAACAGAAATCGCAAAGGAAATACCTTTGTGGTTCCACGTGATTTGTTTCCACTATCTACATTAGCCTTGTCTTTGAATGGATTCATTTCTGTCACAACTTCAAAGCATGTTGGCAGATCATTTATCATGCTAAATAGACGCTTCCTGAAATTAGTGAACAATTAAACAAATAAACATATGTATAAATGAAAAATCAAAATCTGTAGAACATTCATGTCAAAAAAAAACTCTTGTATGATCTGAATACATCACAAGAATACAGTAAAATATAAGATTTTCTAGAGAATTCTTCTTGGAAAGAACATAGTAGTACGAAGTCGTGTTATGCATAAAAAATATGTACCTTTCGTTGCGGTTTAGCCTAGCACCTAAGTAGAATGCAACTGATAGCAACCAACTATCGCTGTGCACAGCAATTAGAGAGAGCCAATCTATTCGTCTCATTCCGTCTCTAGCAAAATTGATCCCAAGAGCAGGCTCGGGAAGTTCTGGTGGAACTTCGTCAGCTGGGAGATTTACTTCCCAAGATTCATTAGGGTGTCCATAAAGACACAAATTTTCCTTATCTACGAATAACAAGAAAGACATCAAAAAATAACAAATGCAAGCTTTTGAAAGTAATAGTGAACCAGATCAAAGTGAACAAGTACAGGCAACAAGATATTCACAGAGCTTCTGCTCAGAATAGAAGATGCAAGGAGCTTACTTTCCCATAAAACACGCAAAAAGAAGTGGGAAAATGGCCATAAACCTAGAGAATAAAATCTTCACAAAACATTAAACTGGTCTTGCTATTAACATCTATTCAAATGATTATTATATTCAACTTGTGAATCTGATCTAGCATGAATGAGCCTATACACAGACAATGTCATCGACGAAAATAAAACTTCACCTTAAAATTATTTCAATTTAATTGCATAAAAATAACAGAAAATAAAAAAAGGAACTGGAAACCCTAAGAATCGTCAAGTGAATCAAATTGCATCACAATAACAAATACAAGGGATATTACCTGGATCGCAGAGTGCATGAAATTCATCCACATCTGACAAACATCATAAGATCAATTTAAACTAAATCACAGCTCACATTAAATAAAAGTCCTAAACAAGTAAATTACCAACAGTCAGAGCTCGAACAATTCCAGAGCGTCTCGCACTGTAATCTTTGAAGATCTCCTCCACCGTCCGGGGACCCGAAGATACTGATGTCATTTCCGTTAAGAAACGACCAGATCTAAAATATAAACAACTAATTCCTGCGATTAGAACATACACAGAACGAATTGAATCAGAGAAAAAAAAGTATATGTCCAATCTGCATGCAAGTTGAGAATCAAGAACTGACAGTGAAAAAACAAGGGCTCACCGGACGCCGTCGTTTACTTATGTTTTCTCCTATTAAATATATTTTCTTACAAAAATAAAACAGAAATAACTTTGATGCCGTCTATTTTCCATTAAATGAGAAAATAACTTAATTATTTGTTTCATAACTTTATAATTTTGATAAAATTTGGTACGATATTTTCAATTTTCTAATTTTGATTTTTTTATTATTATCCACAAAATTTATAAATTGATTAAATTTATTCTAAAATTCCTAAAATCAGACAATTATTCTTTTATGAATCATTTCAATTGTCAAATAAAAACATTAATAATAATCTTTTAAACTACCATTATAAAATAAAAAAATTATGACGGTATCCTTAATGTTCAAAGTAGTGTAAAACGATATCCCAAAGTTTGTAAATTACATACTGAACATTCAAAATTTCAAAACTGTTCAAGAATAACATTCGAGTGAATCTTAATAATTTTTCATCTTGAGTGATTTTGACCATTTATTTGTTATTTTAAAATTTTCAAGTTCGAAGACAAAGTTTACATCTTTTCAATGTTAAAAAATTAAATACAAACTGTGGAACATTTAAAATACTAACGAGAATTAGAGTCAAATATAAACGATTTTGGAACTTCGGGAGCCAACTACACATTTCTTAAACTTCGAGAACATGTTATTTACAATTTTAACAAGTTATGAGATCAACAACACATATTATATCAACTTTAGATGCTATGTATGCAATTTACAAACATCATGGACACAACCTTTACACTATTTCAAAGATATATTAAATTCAATTGTGGGATATAATATAAAAAATGAATCTTTTAACATGTCTAAATATCAAGCCATTCCTTGTGGAAAGAGCTGATATGAAAAGAGACATTTGAAGTAGTTTTACCATCAGGACAAACAACATAATAAGGTGAATCCTCTGCAAACTCAGGAATCATCGAATACCAATACAAATTTGGCTTCCAATCCGCCATTTTTATCACCTTAAGAATTTCCCTTACTACAACTTTGCACCCAATTTGAGACAAATGTATTCCATCTCTGCAAAATCCCCCACAGAATTCATACAAAGACATGAAGAAATAGTTTAGTTTACTTACATGAAGCAAATATCAGCCCAGTTATCTGTTTTCTGGATTGCAGTCCACAGATTGATGGCATCAACGTTTAGATCTTTACATAGATTGATTAAGGCTTCTGCGTATGCACGACAATCTTGGTTTCTCCGGGGTTGATCATCGAACATTCCTCTAGTTATGAGAATGAAGATAAGTAGGTATTGAATGAATTGTGCGTTTATATGACTTATAAAGGAAGAAGATCACACTGTAAAAGATTTGAAAAAATCATTTACTATAGTCCACGTTTCCTCTTATAAACCAATTCTAACTACATGAACAAATACTTGACAAATTTGAACTTGCGAATTGAAATGAACCGGATTTTTTCTAGTATTGATAATCATGATCTGATCAAAGCAACTCTGAAACTATGTTGGAATTATATACTCATGCCCAAATTACAACTGGGAGCGTGAACGAACGGGATTAACGGGGGATGTCACACATTTAAAAGACTTAATTAAGTCATTATGTGATAGCATTTCTCACCCCTGTAAACCTAATCAATCCAACTTTTATAACCAATGTGAGACAAATTCAACATTCCCTTAAGTCTAACCCTAAGGTTTGGACATTCGAAATTGANAAAGGTTTGTATAAAGATACTAAATGCAAGCGAATTCTATATATTTGTACCCGTGAGGAGTAGGCATTCCGAAGTTACGTTGAATGTTTTCCTTTGTATTTCTTCCCTTCTGATGGCCAATGAACATATATTTCCTATCATTTATTGTACCTAGCCCCGTGACAATGGCAGGATCATCATATCCAGCTCGATCACCATGAAGCTCCACAAACTAGAAACAGGTAAGAGAAAAGTATTAAATGGATTTTACTACTGCATTAAATCAGAAAAAAACAGGGGTTTAACGAAGAATAAACAAACTTTCTCAGTAATATTGAAGACATGATCAAGAAATGTTGGCCTGTTGGGATGCCGGGCAATTTGCAGACGTTGAAAAGGAGTCAGATGAGTGTATAGATCTTTCAGAGCCTGCAGTTATCAAACTAACAGTGTAAAGATCTCGATCTGATCATCATAAACGAACCTTGAAACCGATTTGCAGAAGTAAATCTGATCATCATAAACGAACCTGCTGATATTTATTCTCTAAAGAAATAATCTGATCACTGAAATCCAGACCAGTTTCATTGGCCATCTTTTGAACCTGTTAAACAAAGTTTGATATCAAATGATTCGATTCATACGCTACATAGTAAAGATTTCAAGATATCGTACATCGACAATTTTCTTCTGTAGATCCAAGAGAGGCTTCTCAAATTCCAAAGTAACTGGCTTTGGCTTCTCCTTCAAAGGCTTGAAAGCTGAGAGATGACTAAGTACTCCACCCTTAACGTTCAGATCAGGATCTTCGGGCCATGGATACTCATGCTTCTTTACTTTTCTGGCATTTATAGTTAAATTTAACCCTCTCTTTCTCATCTCAAATTGGGCCCTTCCAAGTGCTTTCAAGGGTACACCGTAAGCATTGCAACTCGAGCTGCTCAGATGATCCGAAGCAGCCTGTCTACCAGTTAACGTAGTTGAAGACTGCATTACGGTAGTCATTTTTCAACCCCTGAACAGCACAAAGTAAAACAAATAACCACAGAGATATTAGTTTAAAATATAAATCGTATGTCAAAATAATAAAAATGCACATAGAAAAACAAACAAACTTCTACCTCAGCAAGATTTCATCACATTCACGGAATAAACAAGATTAGAAATCCCAATCCCAAAAGAATGTCATCTTGATTCAATTCTCAATATATCACATTTTTAACAAAAACCCAAAAAACAAACATACCTGGAAATGCAGACAGCCGGATTCAACTAGATTGAGAAGCGAGAGCGAGATCTCAGGAAATTAATAATTTGGAACAAGAACCCAAGATTCGATAATTCCTATGCTGCAGAGGAAAGAGAAGAGAACTGTAATCTAAAAACCACCTGTGCGCCTGCACCGAACCCAATTATGAGTTGCCAGCAGCCTCAATTTCTGGTTCAGTCCGCCCGACCCGCAGTCGCTACTCGCGCTATATAAAAACTCTCCAAACAAAAACTTCATTCACTTTTACAAATGTCAAAAAGTTTTCATTTTTCTAAAGAATAAAAAGATTCACGTAATTCATTCTTAAGAATAAGATCCAAATTTTGTGATTTTTATAAATTTAATCTATAAATTTAAAATTAATATATATAATCCTCGATCATTTGGATAAATTTTATTCCCAAAATATAAATTAGTTCAGATTAGATCTCACACTGACAAAGATCCCAGATAGATTGTAAGATTGGGGTGAGGGAGTTTTGCCGTTAAAACAGACGGCGTGACATATCCATCCTTCTTTCCGTCTTTTAAAATATTGGGCTACTTTTAATATGGGCCGGTAATGAAAAACATGGCCCGAAAAATTTGTTCATGGGCTAAGTAAAGCCTTTTATTCCCGCTCACATTTCATAGTAACGTAAAACTATATTCTAAAATGCTATTCTTTGTAACTAGTTTCAAATTTTAAAATAATATATAAATAGTACTTCAAAATTTATAATATAATGTATCTCTCGAAACCTTTTAAAGTTATAAATATTATTCTCTCAAAGTTTATTAAAATTAATATAATATATCTAGTTAAAACTCTCAACCTTTAAAAGTTATTAATATCATTCTTTCAAAACGTAAGAATCATATGTTTAATCTTCATAGTTTTAAAATCAATTATATTTGAACTATTAACCATAAAAATACATAATAAATGTGTTTTCAAACTTTGAAAAATTTAAAAATAACGGCCGATATGTATATTTAATCCCTACAGTTTCCTAGTTTTAACAAATTTGGTTTCTAAAGTTTTCAAATTGTGGCAATTATAATCCTCATAATTTTGAACTGGCAAAACTAATTGTCATACTTACAATATTTTGACAAAATCAGCCATTAATATTTAATGTATGTGTCAAATTTGGTTCCTAATATTTTTTATTTTGGCATATTTGATCCCCGTAATATACTAATTTTGACAAATTTAGTCCCTAATGATTTTATTAGTCCTCCAAGTTTAAATTTACAATGATTACGATTCAAAACCTTAAACGATAATAAAACATAATCAATGAGTTCATATTAAACAAGTCGAACGGAAGCCAAATTAAATGTCAAACGATACTAAATGCGTCAAATAACATTATTTAAATCGGAGGACTAAACTTTGCCAAATTAATAAACTTTGGTTACCTACACTGCCACTACGTGTAAATTATTGGGACTAGTTTTGTGACAATCAAACTTTGAGAACCTATTTTACCACTTTGAGGATCAAATTTGTCAAATTATATAAACTTTGGGGATGAATAGTAGAAAAAAATGAAAATTTGAGAACTATAAATACCAAAAATAACTTTAGAAATCAAATTTATCAAAATTATCAAAGTTTGGGGACTAATGATACTATTTTCTCAAAAATAACATATAAATCATTAAAATAAATTTACACAAAAAAGTACAAAAATTATCAACATTCACTCCATAATTATTTTTTTGTTATTCATAATTTTCTCATTCTAGAGTACACAATATTCCATTAAACATTATCATTAATAATTTGTTAATTTAAAAATTATATCATTAAAAATGTATTGAACATCCAAAACTATTAATATTAAAAAAAATCAATGAATTAACCAATGTTTTAAAAACCAGTACCGATCGGTATTCCGAACAAATTCATTGGATCGATATATCGAATATGTACCAGATATACCAGATATATACCAAAATATTAAAATAAATTAAATTATAAAATATTCATATTTTTTCGAAAACAAAACCCAACCCAACCCGACCCGTAAAATACCGATTGAATCCGATATGCCCAAAATTTCCGATATACCGGAAATTTAAAATATTGGAATTCACTACCGTTTTTCAAAACAATGACACGATGGGATATCTATAACTTCAATCTACCAACCCCATGTTCATTTTCAAGCATTCTTAGATTAAACCCTAAACTTTAAACCGAAATATTTACACATATCAATATAATAAAGATATCTATCCATAAAACCAACCATTCTCAAAGAGTGAAGCATATAGCGAAACAAAGGTGAGACTCAAAGAAAGTAACCTGCTTCATTGACATACTGTTCAAATAACAAGCAGCTAGAAATGAAGTGCAATTACAAGATGCAAAAATTCTGAGGAGAAAACAGGAAAAACCTTTTAAATCGCAGCATAATGAAGTGATTACTGATGAAATTTTCCTCTGCACCTGTAAAAAAGTAATAGATACATTATTAAGCTTGTAATGATAAGATTATAGTTTTTTTACAGGCCAACAAATGGATTTTTCATCGACAAAAGAAGAAATTGCTCTTTAAAATGCATTTGGTTCTTACTTCCATTTGAATGTGGTTCGAAATCAAAGGTTTTTAAAATAATCAACAAACTCTCTATAATCGTCTTTTCCCTAAATCTCAAATTTGAATCCAATGCAAAAAAAATGATAAAATGACTACTTTAATTTTCAAGCTTTTATAGTTTTGACAAATTTGGTCTCCATTATTTGTAATGACATATTTAGTCACCAAACTTTGACAAATTTGATCATACAAGTTTGCAACATTTGGCAAATCAGTTTCCGGAATTTGATTTTTGCCGAGGATCTCATTTACCAAAATTGAAAACATTGAGAGACGATTATGCCATATAAACTAAACTTTTGGGAATGGTTTTACCAAAATATACAAAGTATGGTGACCGGTTTTGTCATCTACATACTTTGGGGATCACATTTGCCACAATCATAAAGCTTTAGAAACCAAAAGGAAAAAACCATGAAACTATGAGAACTAAATTTGTGTTTTCCCGCAAAAAATAAAATATAGGAACATGGTGTTGAAGCTAAACCAGTCATTCAAAATTCCAATTCAAAAAAATGTGTTCTATGATAAGATGGCATGCCAATAAATTGTATGATGATCCTTTAGAAAATGAATTACCATGCTAACTAAATAGGAACAATCAAAACACCTCTGAAAATTATGATGATCTGAAAAAATAAATCAGAATTGGAAAAAGGGCATTATAAAAGCCTAATTGTATATAATTTTCATCTGTAGAACAAAATAAATTGTAGGTTTACCTTAGATGTTACTTGGATACATGAATACCCTCACCTTGGATCCCTGTTTCAGGAATATATAAGTCATCGCCATGAAAATACAGCTTCTTAGATGATGAAAAAACAAAGATTTCAGTTACCATAGACTTTGGAGGAAGATTCGACTTAAACTTAGCACGAACAACGCCACTATTACCATGAGGCCGGGTGACTTTACCCCAAATGCAACGATAGTGAGAGCCGTTCTTCTTCACCTTTGCTTTGTAAATATACGCCATTCGCTTTCCTTGGTACCAAGTCACCTCCTCCGGAGTATTAACTCCTTCAATCTGTATCAACGACGTGTTTGGATACTGATTCGACTTCGACCTGTATACCAAATCCAACAACAAAATCAAGCCTAGTCGCGAAAGAATAGGATACAAAAGACGAAAGGAAACTCCAATTTAACAATCACCTTTTGTATCCAAGGATTGTTCCTCGAACATAGAGACGAACACGTTCTCCTTGTCGCCCCTTAACCATCGTAGACGTCGCAAAATTCTTCGCAGCGACACTTCGATAACTGCGACGGCAAGATCTGAAACCCTAATTCCTACCTCAAAGATACCAATTATAATCAATGAATAAAACCTGAATGAAGAGCTAGTCCATTGGGCCCTAAAAGTCCATTTTTAAGTGATTTGAAAGCCCAAATTTCAATATTTGGGCTTTACGTTCATGATGATATTCTCTAAAGCCCAATTATACATTCATTTGAAAGATGGGCCTTATTAGCAGGCTCAATATAAGTTGGCCTTCGCGCTTGTCTTGCTATTCAACGTTTGCAGACGCTTTTGTACTTGGCGTCTGTTGATTTAGGGTTTAATTGTGTAACGCAACTGACTTGGATTATGAAATGCAGTTTACAGTGTCGTAACGATGAATCTAGGGGATTTGAGGCGGTTTTTCATGGTCTAATCGAATGATTCGTTAATGATCTAAGCGGAGATCGCGGTAAATCTAATGCCTGATTCGAAATTGTAGAAAAAAATTATTGTGTTTTCCGTTTTGCTGAATCATTCTATATATTCCTGCAATTTTCTCAGCATTATGTTATTCGTGGAATTTGTCCTTGGACTCTTCGCCTGTGTTGGAATTGGGAGACGTGTTAAAGTTTTCTTCTTTCTTATTGACAGTTTAAGACCTGCAGAGTTTTACAATATGAAAGTTGGGGAATAGATGGTTCCTCGAGTTAGCTTTCTGCCTAATATGGGGCTTGCCAATTTGCCATATGGTTTGCTTTCTCATTCTTATGGGTCATAATATGCTTCATGTACATGACCTAGACGTAAGATTGCAATGGACAATGCAATCCAATTTTGTGGTTATTACTCTAAATGGATTCCTTTATCTTTGCTTCTTATGAGTGATTTACCCTCAGTTCTCACTCCCTCATTGTTTCATTGCAGCTCAAGAGGAATGAAACCAAATTGCTGATTAAAAACATGGCTGAGTGAGATGATCAAAGTTGGTGGCTTGGGGATGGAATAAAGTAAGTTTTGATTTTGTGTACTTGTGCAGAAAGAAAAGGGCAATAAACCATAGCAATATCATGTGTTTTTCACCTGCTCCATGTTTTTTATTGTCCTTTACCAAGAAACAACCCATGTGAACCAAAATCGTAAACTTGACAATTTCACTCTCTTTCTAGAACAAGAGGCTATGGCTCGGCTCATAAACTTATGTGAAATATGCTAATGTTTTCTCGTATAGTTAGATGTGTTGTTGTTTGGTGTAACTCTACTGAGATTTCAGCCTATTTGGGACCTCACTAAACACCAAAAAGATATGCTTTATTGTGTTGATGTTGAATTACTTTTACAATTTTAAACCAAATGAAGAATGGAAAAATGTAAGAGAAATTTTATGTAGAACCCGAGTACCTGAATAAAACCTCGGATCAAACTAGGTCAATTCACTACCGAAATGAATAACGAAAATATAATGCTCAAGAAGACTTATGTTATTGAGTTGCTCTACCTATAGATCATTCACCCATCAACCTAGGGGTATTCATCTATACAAATCATTGCAAATACCCCACATTCCTCACTACTATCGTGCACCACGTTCTGTAGTCGTGCACCACGTTTTGCTGTTGGTGCATATTTTCTGCAACACGATCCGTAGTGGATTTGACGAAGACACTCTTCCTTATCGACACTTTTTGCCCTGTCGACTGATAGTCTCTACATTGTCGATTGACAGTTTCTGTCTACCGATCAACAGTCTCCAACGATCGGCAGCTTCTGCTCTGGCATTCGACAGTTTCTTCATTGTCAATTCCACCCCTTAGCATGTCAATTCCAAACCAACTTGTTTGGAAGAACTCCACTCCATCGTCACCATCATGTGTTTGTTTCTAATAAGTACCAAAATCCATCATGTCAACATGAAAGGAGTTTTGTAGCTTCCGATCTAGAAACCTAAGCTTGTAGGATATGCTCGAAAATGTTAGAAACAAAAGTTAAATGATAAATACCGAGGTTTGACCTACAGATCCGGTACCATAAAAGGAAATACATATAAACGATTGCAGTAGCTACGAGACCACACATTCGAATCAAATCTAAAAAAGGAACTTGAGAACAAAGAACGATCAGAAAAATTTCTTTGAAATGAGTAAAATGACCTAGTTACACAATTACACCCAAAGCTGCATATTTAAGTACATACATTTGGGTTTAACTTAATAAGTATGGCTTGACAACAGTAAATTCAACATGACCGATTGAGCCATCGACTATCCCTCGGTCGATCATCCTCACCATACAGGCCATCGGTAATCACCCGAGCTTCAATCCTAATGTTTATACATCTCATTTCTCTCTTATCATAAACAAGGTAACATTGACATGTTGTATTTTAGTGTAACAAATTTGTGGGCAAAGGAAAAACACTTGTTGGATGAAGCGGAGATTAGGGGCCACTTTTCTTTGCTTCCAAACGTGCAACTGTACTGGTCAAGAAAGAAGCAAGGAGGCAAATACTTTGGCTTTTTATCACTAAAGATAACACAAAACAACTATTTCTTCTATTTTTACCACTTCTACTTAACCTTCTTCCCTTCTATGATAAATCATTTAAATTGATACCATTCTAAAAATTTAACATGTTATCGTAACTGATTTAGAAAATTCTAAGTGATATTGTCAGGGTTAGTCCAATTTAATGAAATTAATCGATTGATAATCCACTGGTTTAAATTGTTAAGTACAATTTATTAGATGGTTGGACTTGAGATGTGTGTTGAAATAATGAATAATTATCCCATTTCGGAAGTTGGATGTTGTTTGAGTTGATTGATAAGATAGAATGTGAACTATACTAAATGATTTGTTCAAATATTTTACGGTATGGTCTCGTCCCTTTATATAGCTCTTATATGCTATATCCAATGTTTTCATACCGATCCGGAATTCTGTACTGGTCTTTATTTTTTATTTTCTTAAAATAATATTTAATTAGTTTTTGAGGGTTGGATTCGAAAAAAACAGGAAATCGATCCTAATACCCGATACCGGCGGTACGAAAAGAAATACCGATCAAACTCTATATTTGACGTATCGGACGGTATACCATCGATATTCGAGGATACTATTCACAAGTTCATCGCACGTAGTTCGATTAATAGTAGTGATGGATCTCAAAATTCTGTCAGTAACCCGAGAAGTAGCGATCGTGGTAACGATTCAAATGATTTCGATGTTAATCCTTAGTTATGAATTTGTATCGGTGTGTTTTATTTACTTCGATGTATTTCATTTTTTTACTTTATTTTTCGTATTTATTATTTTCTATTTTAAAATTATCAAATTTCAAATATAATTATATATTTAAAATATTAAATTAAATTAATAATATGAATATATATAATATTTATAAATAATTATATATTATAAATAATATATAAATCATTATATATTAAAATATTTTTTTTAAAAAAAAATTATTATTATTTAATAAAACAATCATCTCCGCGGACCGGGACGTCTAAGCCCCTGTCCGCGAAACGTATAAAGACGGACGCACATTGGCGTCCAAAGTGGTGGAAATTTCGTCCGCTAAGGTAACCTTATGAAACCATTGACTATATACAAATACATTCACCACATGAAAATTATCTATAAATTTAATAGTGGAGTTGACAGATGTATCAATTATTATGAACACGATTTTTGAATTAATAAATAAATATGTTTATCCAACTTCCCGTGCTTGGTTTTGAGAGAAGCCTGTTGAATTTGTCCTTTATATCGTTGCCTGCTCTCAAAAAATTTCAGTTGTCACTTCTTTTCTCTTCTGTTTTCTTCCCCAGATTATTACTGATGCACTATCTTTATTCTGCATTCTTCAGTTTATTTTTGCAGGCAGATCACCACATGGGATCTGTGAAGATTCAGTTTTTGAGACCTTAAATGAAGCGTTTTTGTCTGTAGAATTGGATTTCAGTTTCTGGGTAATCAAAAATAGCTAGTTTACAAATGTCCCACATCGATTTAGAACACGGATGTTGTATCTCTGGCGAGGAGGCGGAGGAAGGCGGCGGAAGCTGCTCCTTCTCCGATGGAGATGAAGGCTCTTGTAACTCTCAATTCTTCTCCACCGTTGATGGAGATTGCTTTAACGATGAGGATTTGGAATCGAAAATTGTTGAAATCAAAAGAATTGATAGAATTTGCAGAATCTGCCATTTGAGTTTTGTGAATTGCAGTCCTAGCGCCGCCATTGAACTTGGATGTTCTTGTAAAGATGATTTAGCGACTGCCCATAAACAATGTGCTGAAACTTGGTTCAAAATCAGAGGCAACAAGTACAAAATAGTCTAAAATTCTTTCATGATTCGTATCTCAGATATTAACTGTGAATTTTTTTCTCAGGACTTGTGAAATCTGTAATTCAGTAGCTACAAATGTTGTCAGTGTTAACAACGTTGAAGCCGGCGTTCAGCTTGAGAGTAGCGGCGGTTCTACGGTGGTGGTTTCGTCGCCGGAGGTTCAGAGTTGCTTTAGTGGTCACTGGTTTCTGAATTTTCTTTTAGCGTGTATGGTTTTTGCATTTGTGATTTCTTGGCTTTTTCGCTTCAATGTACCATCTTGAGAGAATAATACGTCGGAGATGATGATCGGAGTGTGATTCCGAAGGTTGTAACCGCCTGCCGGAGTTGCGTTTCATTGTGATTTATATTTCATTTTGTCTTGTTAATTTAAAAGCCTTTGTTTTTGTTGGTGAACTATCTATCATTAATATTTTGTTTTCCAATAAAATAAATTATTATACATAAATGGATCACATAGAATAATGATCTTAATGATTTCATTAATTTAACAAATTTAGTAACTATAATTTTGAAATTCTAATAATTATGATCCCAAATTTTCTATAGATGGTATCAGAGCTTCAGGGTGGGTTTCGAGTTAGTTCGTACCGGTTTAGATAAAAAAAAACCCAAGTAGAAAAGCGCATCGAACTTAGGCGACAAAAATAGATCGACCTATGATTCGAGCACTACCGAATATATTGAAGCAAGTCTGAACCGGACCAAGTCCAGTTCGACTTGATGGGGAGTGTTGAAATATATCCTATATCGGATATGGAAATAGTAAAGTTCTAGTTTATAAGAGGAGTGATATCATTAGTAATTGACTTGGTCCAAATCTTTTCAATGTGATTCACTTCTCTTATGGACTGAACTGCACTCCCCGGCCCATTGAATCCTAAATTTCTAGATAGAAATGTTTCTTGTATTTTACTTTATTTGGCAAAATAGTTTCTCAATTTTCAATTATTGTTATAGAATTAATTCATGTAATTGCAATTAAAAAACAGAATTAGTTTCTAATGGATATGTGCAAAGCTTTGTGTCCGTGGACTTCAAAAACCCAAAGACACAAATGTGAGTCAGTGTTTTCATACTGTCCGGTACGTCAAATATTGCTCGGTACCGGTATTTTTTTTCGTACCGTCCAATACCGGGTAATAGAGTCGATTTTTGGGTTTTTTCAGGTATGATCCTAAAAAACTAATTAAATATTAATTTTTTAAAAATAAAATAAAATAAAATTTGGTACCATCCGTTATACCGGTCGTACCGCTCATACCGGTCTGGACCGGTACATAATTCCGGACCTATATAAAAACATTGATGTGAGTACAGTGGATCAAAGATCAAAGAATAATGAGATACGAGACATTTATGATGTTACTTAACAAAACAAAAATTATAGGAACTAATTATATTAAATTAATAAAAGTTCGGAGACAAATTTGTTATTAAGTGAAAATTATGAGAAATGTTTTGCCATATTCGAAATTTGGAGAATAATAAGAATTTGTTGATCAAATTTAATCCTACTTGTGGCAATTATAATTCTTAAGACTACATGTAGCTTTGTCAGTACCTAAAATTATTTCTACAATATAAATCTTTATACATATCATCATTCTCTCACATTCATAATATATTCATTTTTCACTTCTAAAATTTTTCACTCATCTATATCATTATTTTTTTTCATCCACATCATCTTCTCAATCCAAATTTTATTTTATCTTTCTATCTCATCAACTTTATATATTTGAGGCATCCTCATCCATATCCGCCCGAAAACTTCATTATCTCATCCACATCAATTTTCTCTCTATACATATCATCATTTTTTTAATTTTATAAATAACTTTCCACACATACCACAACAATGTCCGGACATTTATATTTTTTAAATTTTATTTTTTTACACATCAAATACCTTAGAATCATAATTTTATCGATAAAATCATTATATAAATCTATTATAATTATTTATATATTATAATTATTTTAAAATATTTAAAAAAATTTTTTAATAAAAATGGAAGAAAGAGTGAACATGTCTCCTCACAAACTTTAATAAGTTGCCACGTTGGCCTCCCAGTTTGACTGTGCGGCCAACGTTGAGGATGATCTTATGGGTGGTGTTTGCTTATTGCCCCCTAATGAGGGCTCCGAGATCGGGTACCCTCTATTGGATTAGACTCAATCTACGAGGTCAGCCCGAATGATTAAAAACGAACTAATGCGGCTCAAGATCATCACTTTGGCCCATTTGGATTAACTAGCCCTAAGATCCATTAAGAAATCAGGACCGAAGATGGAGTTGATCGTAACAAAGAACGCATACGGACCTATCTAATGGATCGGTCCAAACGGTTCAGTTACACGTTCTAAGCTTCGAGCCTCTCCACTTGTTCCACGCTTTGGGTATGGTCACATTTTCCACGCATCAGTCCCATCCACGTTTTACAGCGGCAGTTAATGACGTTCAACAGAATTCTCAGTGGCGGTTATAGGGCGTGGATCTCAAACGCCATCAGCCCTATAAATACAGAACTTGACGACGGAATTAACATGACCTTTTGGATGCGAAGAATATGCCGTTACTCTGCCGGGATTATTTTTATCACTTTCTTATCCTCGTTATCTTCATAAACCTCTGTTCTTCTTGTAATTGAACTTTTATTTGATTAGTGAATCGACCGAGAGCATTCTCTGCTCTTGGTCAAGTGGTTTTTTCGTCATTTCCCGAGGTTTTCCACTATAAATTGATGTGCCTCATTACCGTCTGTATTTTCTCAATCGTTCTCCCACAAAAAATAAATCATAACCGAGTTCATTTCTTAAAGAACCGGACGACTGTTGATACCCCTAAAAAGGGACCATAACACCCCCGAACTTACGGGTCGTGTAAAATGCATACTCTTCAAGTTATAAAATTATAAATATGATACACTTTTTTAGCAAAAATATATATTTATAGTCCTCCAAATTCAATTAAATGTTTATAAGATACCTCAAGTTTCCAATAACGTTTATCATTGATATTTTAATAAACTCGTAAATTTTTAATATTTTATGCATAATTCTCGAACATTAAGGGTAAATTTTGTATAATTTTTCAAATGATTTTTATTTGCATACTTTGTGAGAGGTTTTCAAACGTGTTTCAACTTACGGAAAATCGGATGCTAGAATATCAGGGGTAAAAAACAAACAATACTGATAACTTTAGATGTCATTCTTGCAATTTCATAAGTTGGAGGGCATGCTTTTTACACAGTTCGTAAATTGATGGACTAATTATACAATTTTCTCATATATTTATTGGGAGAATTTCATTTTTAATTCTTCAAATTTACTTTACAATCGATTTTGGTCATTCAATTCAAAAAAATTCAAATTAAGTCATTCAAATTTGATATATTATTAATTTTAGTTCAAATTACTAAAATAACATTAATTTCAAATATTTATAATAGTTATTGTTAAATTAACTTTTATCATATATAAACAATGTTTTAAATTACGGAAAATATTAAATTCTATACAAAAATAACAATTCAAATCAATCAAAAAAGATTTCAATGCAATTTCTTTTTTCGGTGAAATGATTCAAATTTTGTCGAAATTTCGAACTAAAATTCAAAACGCAAATTTATGTATCAAACATTGTTTTTGTATCAGTGTTTATATAACCAATATGTTGATCGATACATCAATAGCGGGTGGTACAGTCCGATATCACATTGTTTGGTCGGAGACCGTGTTAAGTAATAAATATATTTTAAAAAATAAATATTTAAATATTAAAAAAATTGGTGTGATGTGGTTTACAAAAACATTGGTGTTAAATAAAATTATATATACATTAATTATTAATAATATTTCATATGTATCCAAATATGCAAGATTATACAATGTTTTCTTATATATTGATCAAAACGTTATTTAATGTAAAAATGTACATAATTAAATAATTAAAATAATTTGTAACTTAATAATTAATATATATACTTGAAATGATCAATATACCGACGACATACCAACCGATATAAATGTATGCTTAACACACAAATTTGCGTTTTCAATTTTGGGCATGAAATTTTTACAAAATTTCATATTTTTAGCAAAGTCAAATTTTACATAGTTAAAATATTGGTTTATAAAGGATCAAACTTAATTTAAAAATAAGTATTATAATTATTTGAAATTAAGGGTATTATAGTAATTCTAGATTAAAATTGATAATATATCAAATTAGAAGGATTTTATTTGAATTTTTTTGAATTAAAATAAAAAATTGATTTTGAAGTAAATTTGAAAGAATAAAAATGAAATTTTTTCTATATTTATTATTCAATTTATCATTAAATATTACATTTTAATTTTGACGATCCCGACATTTAAATGTTATTTATTAATTTGCATCGTTGTATGTATTATGTTTCAATATTTTTATTGTATTTCTTTTTATTGCATCGTACTCGTTTTTAATATCTACATTTCGAAATGGTTGAATTTCACATCAAAATATATATTTATATTATCAAAATAAAATAATAAATTTTATATTAATATATTAATTAATTTAAATTATTAAAAGTTATATTTTATAAATAAAATAAATAAAAAAATAATTTAAGTTCAACGGCCACATGGACACTCATGTAAACATAGACGCCCGTGTGGAGGAAGTACAACCGGACAATTGTGTATTTCCAAGCTTTCATGTTTATTAGCAAAATTGACATAATTTGGCAAATCTTGTGTCAATGTTCAATTGTTATAGTAAAATTGGCTTCCAATTTTTCAATGTATACAATTGCCGTCCTCAAAAAAATTGACACAATTCATCCCCGTAATTACAATTACATCGCAAAATTACTCTTCGATGCGTGTGTATTAAGCTTTGTGTGTGCCGCTTTTTGCATATATGAAGAAGCAAATGTGAGTGCATCGTATCAAAGAAAAAATAAAAAGTGAGACATTTACGTTGTACAAGTTTTTATCACTGGTTTTTTAAAAATAATTTTGAACTTTAATTTAATTATAATTATTATTATTTAAAAAATACATATTTTTATAAAAATAAAATAAACTATTTTAATAATGATTAAATGACCCAAACATAATAAAACATTTGGTACCGAATTTAGGGAGCAACCTCAATTTGCATTCCTTCCAGCGCACTCCATCTATCGGATGACTTTGAGAAGAAGAAGAGAATAAAAAATCTTCAATAAATCCCCAAAATCAACAGTTGCAGAAACTCAATTCAAAAAATGCACTCAATCCTTCAAAACACCACCGCTTTCAGCCCCCCGCCGCCGTCAAGGCACATACACAATTGTCATAATTCCTTCTATTGGAGCAATGAAGCCCTGTTTCTGTTCCAAAATTGGCCGGATAATATCCCCGGAATGTACGCACTTGCTCTGATAACCGTATTCGTCCTCGCCGCCGTAGTCGAGGTTTTATCTAATCTGGATATTATCAATAGCCCGAGATTGAATCGGAGTTTCGCGATTGCGTTACACATTGGAATAAAAGCGGCGAAGGCTGGAATTGGGTATTTGGTAATATTATCTGTGAATTCGTACAATGCAGGTGTATTTATAGTAGCGGTTTTGGGTCATGCTGTTGGGTCAATTTTTTCTGCCTTTGGGCCCATTAAGCCGGACAAAACATAATTGGGCTATGGAGCCAGGTAAAAAAAACATAAATGGGTCGGGTTTTCCCCATCAGCATATCAATTATTGTCCTTGTATGTTGTATTAATCGGTTAAATCGCTGAAGCGAAATCCGCCTTCTTGGGTGTTAATGTGATTTATTTTGTGTATTTAATTAAAGTATATTATATAAGAAAATTGGATTATATTTAATAAATTATGACATATTTGGAAGATTATTAGATAAATAACAATGAAGTGATACAATTGTCTTGTTGTGATTGTCGTATAAGTAATTGTAATTTTTAAAAAAATTGAAACCACGGATAATGATCGTGATTTCATAAAATAATTTTTTCGTTCTTATTTTTTAATTAATTTTGAATTAAATAATAACTTAATAGAAGTAAAAATAAAATTTACAAAGTGTATTTTACTGACAATTGAGAAAACTTAATGTCATTAGACTTTTGTTTTTTGCGTGCAAATAAACACATATTTGTTTGTATTAAATAGAACAACCTTTCACTGATTACATTGCATCACTCATCATGATTCCAAGCATAGCCTATATCAAATCAATTATGCATTACGAGCACTTGTCTTATAAATTATTTAATTTCGAAAAATAATTTGTTTGAAACAAATATAAAAAAACAAATTATATTGATGTGTATTTAAATGTGGTGAATAATGAACACGGAAATGATTTTTAAAAATGATTAGTAAATTATAATAACGTGATCACAATTTATATTAAATATTAATAGTACCTTTATATATTAAAAAATGAAATATACTTATACTTTAGTTATTAAAAATAAATATAATTAATTATTTCTAAAATCAATATAAAAAGTTGGGCTTTTTAAATAGATTTGATTATGATAATTCACCTATATTTTGGAATACTATTTGTTAGTTCTTTATGATAGTTCACATAGCACGTTTCTTATAAGAAATCCAATCTTTCCACGTCTTACTTTTTATATTCAACAACGTGCTCATTTGTTAATTTTTAAAATACTATTTACTATTATATTAATGTTAATTTAATCCCAATCATTATAGGTGTTTGTTCAATTCCATACTAGTTCGGTACCAACTTTTATTTATGTTATTTTTTTAAAAAATAATATTTCCATCTCACTGGCAACCCTCATCTATGAAATGGGTTCATCGCAGATTATTAGGGGTAGACCCAAATAAATTAGGATACCAATCCTAATATTCGATATCAAACTATCGAAAAAATATCGATATTGACCAGTATTTAACGTATCAATCTGATTAGTTGACTAACACCCGCATAATCTCCTTTATCGTACTTTTTATAATATTATATTATAAAGTAAAGTGAAGAACACTATAATTTGAAGAATTATATAGCAAAAAAGGATAAACACGATGTTTTAATTCCAAATTTTTAGTTTAAATAAATATTATATGATAATTTATAATGATATATTTAACCCATAAATATTATATTCTTCCTTAAGCTTCAACACAAATAGAAAGAATTGTTCTTGTTATGAACAAATAAACAAATAGAGTTACATACATAGATGGATATAAACACATACATACAGCGATCAAGGAGGGCACTGGGACTGGGGCTGTTCACCAAGAGAATTCAAAATCTCGATTCTTCGAGATCTCGAGATGTTTTGACGGTTCAACAGGGCGTCTATGTACGTCTGGATTCGATATCGATCCGAGTTTGTGAGCGAAAATGGAGGATTCAAGATGAGTGATGATGCCTCCACAAGAAGAAACTGTAGCAAACTCACTGCTTTTGAATAGAATGTTACTGCATTTTCCATATCACCCATGTATTCATCAACCTGCAACAAAATGCGTCGAATTTCACGATTTTAGTAGCTAGTTTTGCCTAATATGTGCTCGAAAACCGACTATGGCGATATATTTATACAAAACTTCTACCCCGAGCACGCACAAATAACAATAGAACCAATACATTCAAGTGAAATCCGATTCACGAAGTAATTTGATCTACGGAACGTAATGTAATAAGAAGTTTGGTGACTTACAGCTCCAAGTTTACCGAATGCAAGGGCAGATTGGTAGATGAGCTCCATAGCTTCGGGCATGTCTATGTTACCTGATAAAACACGGTTGTATAAGAATGTAATCGAAAGTGTAAAGGCTATAGGAATGAACTGTAGTTTTTACCTGGATTGAGTGCTTTAGCGAGTTCTTCGGTAAGCTCAACTTCGTGAAGAAATGCTCTTTCGATTTTGGTACAGAGACCGGAAGGTTCTTTTGTTTCAGAAGTATTACCGAATTCACTCACATCGGAACTCCGGTGAGTAGGACTTTCTTCAAAAGCTGATGAAGCATGAGTATGGCAAATATTCAATGCTTGCTTCCATATAGCAAGAATCACAAGCTGAATACAGAACGCCTCCAAATGTTTTCCTGCTTCGAGCTGCAAGATTACGAAATCTTAACTACGAAAACTCAAAGACAAACACAACCCATAATCTACAAACTTCCAAAATTGACAAAAAACATCGAAAATACAGCATTTAGGTATGTAGCAACCTTGGTATTCACTAGTTCGGTTATGGAAGCGGCATGCCGTTGCAACGAACTAATTCGTGTAATGCTTTCGGTAGAGGGTTGTTCGAAAGTACCGACTATATCCATTGATCCTTGTGAAAGACCAGTAACAGACATTCTATCTTCGGGATTACCGATGCAGCTGATTCCAGCAGTTGCTCCACTAATAAGTGGAAGCCCTTCACTATTTCCAGAATCATGAGGACTTTCAGATTTCGAAGGACAGTGACTTGCCTTAGAAGAATGTATTGATGTCGATGAGCCTAACTGAGTGCCCGAGACAATCACATAATCCTGATCGATTGATTCCAGTGAATCTAAAACTGTCAAAAGTTCAGAAGAATTAAAAAAAAACAATGGAAGGGAAAAATGAAAATGATTAAATACACTTACCACCCCTGGGATTTGAAGGCTCTGCTCTATTTCCAAGGTTCGTCACCGGGTCACTCTTTGGACCGAGAGAAAATCCATATGTGGATTTCATGCTGGTTTTCCTAGAGAATGGGAGATTTCCATCGGGATTTGTGGTATCGTCATCTAGAGTGAACGGTAAGCAATCATCTTGAGAGCATCGTTCTGCACTCTTTGCAGGATTAAAATGATCCGAAACGCTTTCATAATGCCTACTCCTACTTCGTGTAAAATGTGAACATTCAGACATAAAAACAAGTCTTTATGTTTAGGTAAAAGTTTGCATAAGAAATCTATTTACCTCAAAGTTTCATCAGGCTGTCCTTCGGATAGATAAGGATGGTTAAAAAACTCTTCAAATGTCAACCGTTCAACTGCGAAACAGATAAAATTATATTGACTGCGAATACACATCGACAATGAGCAAAAAATTATGATGAATGTAAATTTTCAGATGCTGTAGAGTTGTATAAATGAAATCTGAAGCATTCCTAGAACCTGGATTACGCCTAAGCAATTTTCTGCACAAATCAATACAATCAGGACTCAATTGCCCTGCCTCGGGTGGAAATTGCAGTTCAGTTGACTTCATGATGTTCTGAAGGAGCTGTAAAGAGAAATGGGAGCAATTCAGACAACGAATATAATAAAAACACCAACATGATTATGATTAATGAGGCAAAATTAACCAACTTGTATTTGATTATTTCCAGTAAATGGCGGTCTCCCGGTTACAAGTTGAAACAAAATAGCACCAACACTCCACAAATCAGCCTGGAATTATTGGAGCAAACTTAACAAAGTGCTTGTACATTAATGGCTGCTTGAGTATCAAAACATTTATATCACCTTAGCATCATATTTTTGAAGCTGCATGATCTCGGGAGCCATGTATAATGGTGAACCACATAAGGTTTCTGCAAGCCCTTTATGAAGTAGGGACCTGAAAGAAGAGGGAGAATAAAAATTACATATATAAAATTTGTGGTATTTATCACATCAGCAATTACACCTTGCAAAGCCAAAATCTGCAATCTTCAAAATACTGTTGTCATCTTTACTCGAAAGGAGTAGATTCTGTTCATAAATAAGAAACATGCAAATGCAGCGTTAAGTTTACTAAACGAAAAAAATAAATGATTTTGATTAATAATTTATTGAAATACAAACAAATTCATGGATTCAAGCTTCAAATTCTAATGGTCAAATAAGAATACAAGTTTTTTTTTAAATGCAAACCTGTGGCTTTAAATCCCGGTGTATGAGGCTGTTTTCACGAAGAACTTTCAGACCTTCCGCTGCATGATTTTCAGCATAAGAGAGAGCCCATGGAACAGAACTCATACAGAAACAAGAGAAGCATTAGCAATATATACCTAGGTGCTGCATAAAATGCTTTGAAGCTGCCTCGGGGATCCTTCCATGATGTTGTTGAATGTACATGGAAAGATCACCTCCCTTGCAGTACTCCAAAATAATATAAATCTTTCCAGAATCCTACAAACACACAAAAATCATCTTCTTTCATAAAGTGCAACTATAAACCACAATCTCAAGGCACAATAACTGTTCATTTGGTCCAAAGAAATTACAAATCCGTACATTTTTTCATTCTCTGTTATACCAAAGAACAATAATAATAAAGTAAAAGTATAAAAATTTCATCTTCCAAAGAGTAAGTGGTGACACTGTTTATACTAGAAAATGCTTATCCAAATAACTCAAAATCTAAATTTCCAGAGAACTAACTGCATCACACCCTATCCAAATAAAATTACGAGTGCAAATACTACTACAAACAAGACACCAGCTCTAAGCTAAGCATCATACACACAATTATTAACTAGGAACCGACCAAGGAGTCACTATTATTTCATTGAAATCAGAACAACAAGAGAAGAAATAGAACCTCGATCATATCGTGCAACCGGATAATATTCGGGTGATTTATTCTTTTAAGAATAAAAATCTCCGATTTGAGGCTTTCCTGTAACCTGGGATTCAACCGTGCTGTGTGAATTTCTTTGATCGCTACTTCGGTCCCATGGATACGATGACGGGCATGCCACACCGTGGAGAACGAACCAGCTCCTATCTGCCTCCCGACCATGTAATCCCCCACCACGTAGTATCTCCGCGACGATTGAGACATTGTAAACCTTCTAAAACACAAAACCCCTTATCTCAAAACCAGTAAAATCAATAGCAACAAGAATAACCTAAGAACCAATCTTTCTTCTATAAATCCGGTCAATTCAGCCTCAGTATTACCAAATTTTGAGGGTTTCTTTATTGGGTTTCCGTGTCAAGAATGAAGATGAGGGTAACACAAGTTGGGAATTGACTAGTTTCGAATAATGCCGACGAGGAGTAGAAGCAAACTCAATGATTAGAGGGCTTTGGTAATAATTTATAGGGTTTTTGGACATTGACGAAGAGACGCAGATCTTGCTTGACATCACAAGCTAAACGGTGCCGTTTTCACACGACGGAAGCAACCCAGAAAAACTATTATTATTACTTTAATTTTTATTATTTCAAAATTAGGGTTCTTTTTCTATTTAATTATTGGGTTTATTGATCCTCACGAATCATACCTAAACTTCCTTTTCTCCCCGATCGTTTCTCACCGTTGATTCCATCGGCGAACTTTGAAGAAATGGATTGGAGCACCGTTACTGCCGAGGATCTGATTGAAGCTTTGCGAGAAGTTGATTGGTCGTCGCCGCCGCGTCCTGTGTCGGAATTCTTTTCGCGGTTCACCTTTCCTCGATCTTATTCGAAATGGAACAGCCGCCTTAAGTGCAATCTGTATTAGTACGACTTTTTCAAAAAAAAATTATCTGTTTTTATCGCATCTGAACGGCCAAGTTGTTTATATATATTCTGCGTCAGGCTTATGACTGAGCTATTGTTTGAGTTTCTGTTAACTAGGTGAATGGCGTATCGATGATAAAATTCCTTGTGTGTGGTTGCATATTTTTCTTGTTTTTATCTCCATTGACATGCAAAATGATTTGTAAAGTCGTTTCTTGCTCTGAATGGGTTTTGTAACGAATTTTTTTCTTTTTACAGCTATCGAACCAATTATTTCATCCTGATCACTTTCATTCTAGGTGAGCCAAATTTTTTTGACAATCCTCTTGCATCTCGAAAATGTTTATTTAATCAACTTGTCAAAATATGAACAATTACCCCACATTGGTTTTGGTATATAAAATAGATTGGTTTATAAGAGAAAATGGGTACCATAGTAATTGACTTATTCAAGTTTTTTACATTATAATTTTGGCCACTCTATAATTCTAACACAACTTATTTTTGTTTTAGGCATGGGGTTTCTTAGGAGGCCGCTAGCGATTATTTCAGCTTTGATGACAGCTCTGAGTATTGCGTTTCTCAATGATAGGTATACAATATGCATCATTTAACTGAACTGCTTAATTCATTTTGTACTTGCATGAAATGGTGTTTAGCAGCTTGTTCGTGCATTATGCGAGATGTTCTGAGGTTTTTTTATTCCTTTAATATTTACAAGAGTTTATACTGAAGAGTATGTCTGTGATAGAAAGGATTGGTGTCTTATGAAATTTACATCTTAGATATTTTTTGTTAGCTTCGCAAGTACATTCAGTGAAAAGGTCACGAGAACAGTCAGGCAGTTCTCTCCACATCTAGCTGCAAAAATGAGACCCCCTCTTACGTAAGTATACTATGTTTTTACCGTTCTTTTACTACCGAGAGTTGGTTTTGGCTTTTAAAATTTGAATTTGTTCACTTTCACAGGCCTGTTATTCGGGGCCGGCCATCTGCAAAACGAGCAATACATGTCTGCGGAAGGCCTCGATGGGTATCTGTTCTTGTATTTTCTTCAGGTGGACATTTTTATGTTCTTTAGTGATTCCCACTTCTAAAAACCAACTTTTTTTCAATTTTAATGACCCTAAACTTTTATTTCCAGTGAGCTTCATTCTCTGGTTGGTTTCATGTGGCCTTCTTACTCTCCTTTGGGCGTTGGCTATTGGACTTATAAGTAACCTTATGTTTCAACTTAAATCTCTTGCTAATTTTGCATTTACTTTTTGGTTACTAACATCTTTCTCTCTCAGCCACCCTTCTTCATGCAAGCTTCAGGACCCCAAATCTAAAAGCTCGTTTGAATACATTCCGAGAGGAGTTTCGTGCAGTATGGCGCAATTATAGTGAATTGTAGTTTGCTTGACGATAGCGGAGTAAACAACAGGTTCGCATCTTTCTATCTGCTGTTAATTTATTCGTTCTGCTCATACACCGATGCTATAAACTAAAGTTATTTCCAGGGTGATGCTATCTTTGTTCGTAGGGTTCACTTTGCTTATGAAGGATTACTTTCCATGTGTTAAACTTGTCAATTTCCTTGAAAAATTTTATGATTTGTATCGTTTAGAATATCTGTAATCCTCAAACTTATGATACATGTTATGTATATTTCGATTTTGCTTCGGAAATTACATTGAACTCGATTGTTGTTCTTATGTGCTTATTTTGCTACAAATCTCTGTCCATTAAATTATCCTGAAGAATCATGAGCTAATCCACGAGTAATTTACTGTTGTTTTTCTCATCAAAATTGGTGATGAAAAATGTAGAAAAGTTGCAATGAACTGAATGTTTTAGGTGCCAAAGCTTCGGTCGCCTGCATCTCCAAGTCCAGGAATTATAAACCTGCAAAACCAACAGGTAATGTAAACTAAACCTTTGTTCGTTATACTGATCGTACCGGTAGTACAATATGAATCCGTTCGATATCAAAACATTGTTGTTTAGTTATAAGCTTACCCTTTCTCATTAACAGTAGGATCAAGAATCCCAGCATACACATGAAGCCTGAAAAATCCCATCAGTTTATCCACTTTTGTGCAATGTTTTCATATTGGTCTACACCGTTATGATCGGTAAAAAAAATTCTGGGTCGATATGCTAAAAACTCGGGTTCCGACCCGGATACCCGATACAAGGTGGTACCGGTCAAAATACCAGTATCGCCTAGTTTTTGGCATATTGGCCGGTACAAAAACATGGCTTTTGTGACGTAAATTCTATATATTTACCCGGGAAACTTCTCGCTTAACTTCTGAAGAGCCGGAGGTGCAGCAACAGCTGATATCTACATAATCAAGAATCAATTAAATCGAAGAAACGATGATTAAGAGGACGAAAATATAACTAACCACTTTTATTTGCTTATTGCCAACTCCTCTTTCCTTTATAAGATCAAGAGCAGCTACTAAAGTACCCCCTAACAACCAACAAATATTCATAAGTGAAAGAGGAAACATGAGTAAATAAATAATATGAGATCAATCACACCTGTTGCAAGCATTGGATCCACTACGAAAACCCGACAACCTTCCGGAAACTTCTCAGGCAACCTGAGTTCATTCATCAAATACCCGAATTCAATTCGACGTACGTTCACAAAACAGAAATGATCATATTCATATTCATATACAGCTCTTACTTGTTCAAGTAAACTGTTGGCAAAAGTGTTTCTTCATCTCTCCCTATACCTAAAATACAAATCAAATGAGAAATCAATAAGTTGTGAGAAAATTTGGTCCCCATAATTTAGAATGACATATTTTGACTCTAAACTTTAAGGTTTTAGCAAATCTGATCCCCAAAGTAGCAAAATCGATCTTCAAAATTTGATTTTGGTCGAGGATCTTAATTTTCAAAATTAAAAAACTTTGAGAACCAATTATGATATACATATTAAATTTTGGGAACTAATTTAACCAAAACTTACAAAATATGAGAATCGGTTTTGCCATATTGATAATTTAGATATCACAATTGCCCCAATCATATAATTTTGGGGAGCAAAATTGCCAAAACACGAGCAAAAAGAGTAATGTAATAAGTTGGAGAATGTATAAACTTGAATACCTAAATGATATGTCTTTGTTGCCGGTAAAACAGACGAGGCATGCTCGGCAAGGGCAAGTCCAGCTCTCAATATAGGAACAATCTACACAGTACAAAACTCATCTATCATCTTATATGGTCTTAAAACACAAATCATCACCAAAATAAGAGTAATTATTCATCCAAAACTCACTGCAATTGGTTCCCTTGGATCCACAAACTCAACCGTTGCAACACTCATAGGTGAATTGATCTCTCCCACAATAGTCGGCTGTCGTAAACAATCTCATCAAGTTCATCGTAATGCAATACTACGATGTCAATCGAAGTTCGATGAAATTATAAAGTCTAGTCGAAATTATGATGGTAGTGAGCATAAATATAACATATAAGGAGAAGATATCACGCTGTAAAATACTTGAACAAATCATTTACTATAGTACTCTTTCCTCTTATCAAGTAATCCAAATTTCAACAAAGCTTACCAGCCAATCTCGAGATGCTTCGTAAATCAGCAATCTTCCAAGCTCAGCCATAGCATTCTCTATACAATGAATGGATTTAAGGCAACATAAATTCTCAGCGTATACAAAAATGGGACTTACTGAAAATTGGGGAAGGAGTTTGCTCATTACGTAGAACAGAAACCCAGTGCTTGATCAAAGGATGCGGCGGAACAAACACCTAAAATTAATCTAGTTTCAGTCACCAAAATTCTACATAACAAGACTAAGAACTCACCAGCATTCTATCTCCAGATACAGGTTTAGAATCCTTCGTTGTATGACAATCCACGGTTAGTCTCCGCTGCCTGCGACAAACCCACCGCAAATCCTATAAAAAAATCAGGAAATCAAAGAAAGCATCCAATACAAGTGATGCCGTAATAATTACATTATTATACATACCCTAATATGATGCGAGGAACTGAGCTTCGGTGCTAAACGGTCCTCGGGGAGGGAAAGCAATGAGAATGAGAGAAAAGGGTCGTGGTTAGTACGAAGAAGAAGATAATTACAGAAAGACAAAGACATTTTCAGTTTGAATGAAGATAAAACCAGTAGAAATCGAAAGTTCTTTTAGGAATCAAATCGGCATTTAACGCAACGGATCGTTGCAGAAGGATCAAGAATTGAAGATGGAGTTGATTACAGATTACAATTTACAGAACAGTAACGGATGTATTCATAAATGGGCCTGTCCCAAATTAAGTTACAGTAACTGGGCCATTTGTAAACCGGCCTTAAAATTTGAAGTTAATAAATAAATTTATTATAAATAATACGATTAAATACACCAATATTACGTATTATAAATAATTCGATTCAATAATCACGATATTAGATATATATAATTACTTAAATACTTTAAAATGAAAAAAAACTACAAAAAATCAAGCTTTTTTGTAGAGAAATTTAGAATAATATTAGAGAACTGTTAATATATTTGATGATATTTTAATTTAATAAATCATTCCACCATTATAATTATATTTTTCTAACTATTAATTAAATGAAAAATTTGGATGATACATAAATTTTATCCCTATATTTTCATGATTTTGATAATTTTATTTCTCAAAGTTTTATAATTGTGACAATTGTGATCCCAAAATATTGAATTAACAAAATCGATTCACATACTTCATAAATTTGGTGAAAATCAGTTAAATTGCAAATTTGGTAAATCAAATTTACCATTGCAAATTATGTGATTAAATTTGAGAAAACTATGAATGTTTGGAAAACAAATACATCATTTTCTCGATACTTTTTATGATTTTGTGTGATATATTTTTTTACTTCGATAAATATACACTTATATATTAATAAAAAAATTTAAATAGTCCCTCGAACATGAGGGGTATATAAGTCATTAAACGATCCAATAAATATTCACATGATGAACTAGCCAAAAATGGAGAAAGATCAATTATGAACAAGCCATGAAACTAGCTTATGTTCAACTTCCTTCCAGTTCCTAACCCTAGTAACGAGAGGATGATCGGATATAACATCGCTCTTTGACCATGGATACGAATTCTCGTAGTCAAAAAGAAGAACTTTCATCCCGATATCGGCACATTCAACTGCGTATCTCGGATTGTCATCAATCAATATTTTGGCTCCTAATGACCTAATAAACAAGCCTTTGATCAGGTTGTGTTATTATAAGTAAACTGAATAATAACTAGATTAACTAACTTGCAAATCTCCGATTTTGGTCTCGATTTTCCATCTAAAGCGAAATGATTACCGAAATGGATCTCTTGAAATAAGCCCGGATAATGTTTTTCGATCCATTTGAGAGTGTGTTCTTTGATGGCAATTTGCCTGGACCTGCATCATTATACAAAAACTAAGACTTTTTTGGTCACAAAATTACGGAGATTTGTACGTACGTTACGATCGATAGGCTGTATGATTCGGATAACTTATGAAGAGCTTCTCGTGCACCAGGAATCGGATATATTCCTTTTTTGAAATAAGATGTCTTGAAGAACTCATGAACACGAATATCCGCTGTCGAAAAAGATCAAATGGAACATAAAACACATTAAATCAGATTCTTGAAACAAAGAAAGACAAAATATTGCAGTAATTTCAAGGCATAAAACCACTAAAATCAATCACAAAAGAAGCCGTTTCGGGCTTGTTCTGCATGTGAAATATAATTCACATAAACTCGACTACTCGAACAATACGATTTAAACGCTTTAGCAGATGTAAAACATGCCCTGAGAGTCTCATAGTAAGCTAAACATAAGTCACATGAAAATAAATAATACCTTCAGCACGGGAACAGTTCCATATCTGCAGATACAGAGAACAAGAGGAACATTAAGCATTGTGATGTTCCAAAACACTTTTCGGCTAATTCTAAACTATAATGACTACTTTTTTACAGATATTTGAGGAGTGGTGTTTGTCAATAGCCCCGAACATTAAAATATTGTAAATACGGTACCATTAAAGTTTGTAAATTGTATGCAAAGCCCCTAGAGATGATATAATGCATGTTGTCGACACCCAAATTGAAAAGTTGCAAACATCATACACTCAATGTTTAAGAATTACATGGTTAACCCCGAAGTTCAAAAACAGTTTATACCTCCTTGAGATATTTTTCCTGAGCGGTGCGTAAAACAATGACCACCTCATAGACACCTTCTCTTTTCGAGTAAAATACACAGAATCAATGAAAGCGGCCGGGAATGAGTCCCTATCCCTTAAGGGAATCTGACCTTAACACTCGTTAATATTTAAATGCATCCATAGTTTGTATTTGGCCCTTAACCTTGAAAAGAGGTAATGAATGTCTCCAAACTTTGAAAAGTTTAAAAATGACACATAAATTGTCAAAACCACTCACAAGAAAAAAGAAAAAAACCGCTACTATTCATTCGATGCTCATTCTTGAATGATTTTGAAACTTTGGGTGCATGTAATTTACAAACTTTGGAGACATCGTATTTACACTATTTTTAACATCAGGTGTCATTGTCGTAATTTTCTCAATATTTAAGTCATAAGAACTACTGAACTTGAAGGGAAGAATGCAAAGACATAATTGTACCTTAAAAAACTCATAGACATAATAGTCAGAAACAGAGTGATTTTGAGAGTAGTTATCTGCGATAAATTGATTGATAACCGATACGAAGTTGCCAAGAACTGCAAAACAAAACCAGAAGAATTCAAATGATTATACAAATGTGAATGAAATTCTCATCAACAAAAGATTTAAGATAAATTAACTGCACAATTTTACCTTCATCAATATCAACAGCGATCACAATTTTCCCAATTGATGATCTGTCCCAAAACCTAGACGATGAACCAGCGCTACCATTAATAGTTCTAAGATCACAATTCCTTTGCTGATTCTCAACATTAGCAACTTCCCCAGAAAAACGCACAACCCGGGAAGCAATTTGACCGCATTTTTGCAAATGATTCCCAGAATTATTTAAGCAACATCCTTTGATCTTGTTCACATTCTCAAACCCTAAATTCCCAGAAATCGTTCCTGCCCGTGAATAAACGGCGGATGAAGAAGACAACCAATTACGAGACACAATCTGAAAATTCCTATAACCCAGTATACAATTCGAGGTTTCCCCCATTAAAAAACCTCCAAAATCCAAAAATCTCAACAAATTAGGAGCAAAGAACGTATATTTATCATGATAAATCACTTTCTGCTTCAATTATTAAGCAGCCCTAGTAAGAAAACAACAATGGCAGATGAAAATCCGGAGATAATCCGGCATCCCTATGTTTTCGGGGACCCCAGAAAGCAGAATAAAAACCCAAAAATATTAGAGGAATCATAGAACAATAGAGAATCTCATCTCAGAATCCCACAAGGAACTTATTTTTCATAAAACCGAATCTATTTGACGGCTGATATATTTCCATATTCCGAAAATTTCTATATCAGCATATTTTTATTATTTATAAAAATAAAATAAAATTTCAATAGCCACAATTTTTACAATATTAATTAATAAATTTATATAATTTCATAAATCAATTCTTGTGGTCTATTGATCAAATAAATCATATATCAAGATATCCATCATACTTGTTACACCAACAAATATTACTCGAGTGGATTTTGGATTTATCGAAGATTATTAAAGAAAATATTTTTTATATTTATATATTTCCCAATATACGCAACAAAAATTATTTTCATATTTACCATAATTAAGTAAAATTTTAATATAGGAACCGACATTAATTTTCCTTTGTAAAAATTGAGACCGATTTTTATTTTTAGTCTCTAAAATTTGATTTAAAATCAAATTTAGTTATTCATACAAATTAAGTCCTTATTTTCTTTTAGTCCAACATTATTAAAATATCTTTAAATTCAAATAATTATAATAATGGGAGAAGATGTGCATCGTGTTAATTGCAATGTTTTAAAAATCAGTATCAACTAGTATAACATGACATCATTATATTGGATATGTATCGAAATGATCAAATAAAATAAGAGAAAATGGCGACTTGGGTCCCCAAAGTTTTGAGTGGAAAAAACAGTCCCCAAAGTTGCGTATTTTCGTAAAATACGTCCCCAAAGTTTGCGAATTTTGGCAAAACCGGCCCTCAAATTAATTTTCGTTCGGGGATCTAATTTGCCACAAATTACAACTTTATGGATCAATTATGCCACACGCACATAACTTTGGGGACTGGTTTTGCCAAAATTCGCAAACTTTGTGGACCGGTTTTGTGTACATGAAATTTTGGGGGTTGGTTTTGCCAAAATTGAAAAATTTAGGGACCAAAATTGCCAAAAATTTCAAACTTTTGGGACCAAAACTGCATTCCACCCAATAAAATAAACTATTAACTTATAACCGTTTTGAATATGTACCAGCATGTTGAATTTTGAATCCAAAATTTTGATGAAATTTGAGTCGTTACTAAAAAAATATTTTTTAGTTTAAAACATTGATGAAATTTAATTTAACAAGGTTATTTTGGTAATTTTGAATTAAAATTAATACTATATTAAATTTGAATGTTTTAATTTTAATATATTGAAAAGAAGGGCGCACGTGATATTCATGAATTTATCCATGTTTCCAAACAAAGAAAACATTAACTATAACAACCGTTAATAGAAAAAAGAGATAAATCTCCTGCGGGGGGAATCAGGTTAGAACCTTACTCATTTTGATGATTTCCATTTCTTGTCTTAATGGGAAACGACAAAAGTTTCCCTTTTTATATTTTAATAGAGAAAATGATATATTCTTGAAACTTGTATTTGATATATATAGAAAAAATTGCATAAATAATCCCCAATTTTATGTAAAGACTAGATCCTCAAACTTATAAAATTGTAGGAATGATCAATCAAGTTATCAAAACTGTTTGTTTTTTACCTTTGGTATTTAGCACATGATTTTATGTTAAGTTTGCAAATATTTTTCGTTGGCAGTATTCGTTCTCAATGTTCACAAATTATACAAATAAGTCTTTTATACGAAAAATTATACAAAATTGATACTTCAAGTTCGAGAAATGTGCATCAGGACGTAAAAAATAACAATATCGTAGATGATCAATATTAAACGGTATTATTTATTTGAGGTGCCGTACATGCATTTAATTAAAGTTGGAGGGTCATATGTGTATATTTTTATTAACCTGATGTGTCATATTTGCATATTTTTGTTAACTTGAGGTGTCATATTTACAATTTCGTAACTTGGAGGGTATGTCCTTTACACCACCCGAAAGTTGGAGGGTTATCGACAAACGTCATCCGATATATATATTTCTCATACTTTGAATATTTTGATAAAAATAGTTTCAAAAATTTTTAAATTTCGTCTTTATATGATAAAACTAATTTCTAAAATTTGATAGCAAATTTTGCTATATATATTAAATTTTAAGGATTAAAATTACAAAAATTTACGAAATATATGGATTAATTTTGCCAAAAATTAAAAGTTTACTGATTAGTTTTGATTTTCAAAAACTTATGAGAAACAGATTTATCAAAATTAGGAAAATTTGGGGATTAAATTTATACAAATTTTAAGTATTTTAAATGTCATTTTAACATTCAAAGAACGTAAGGTGGAGATTTATCATAAGATTGATCACTCATTCACTCACTGACGCACTCACTCACAGCCCTTTGTTTGTCTCTTCTGAAAATGGATTCTGGGGTATTTGTAAACACTTTTTCTTTGCGATCATATGACGAATACTGATGATATCTTTTTATTTTTGTTTCTATGATGAAAGGTGATTAGTGATAATCATATTTACACACTCGATGAAGCTTTGGGCGTGATGGGGTTTGGTAGATTTCAAGTATTTGTACTGGGTTATGCTGGATTTGGATCAATGGCTGTAGCGATGCAGGTGATGATACTTTCTTTCATTGGACCTTCTTTTAAAGATGAATGGAATATTTCATCTTCACAAGAAAGCTTGGTTACGACTGTACTTTTCGGAGGAATGCTTCTTGGAGATATTCTTTGGGGCTTGATATCTGATAATTATGGAAGAAGGCATGTTCTCGAAATAAAAATATTCTAATTTATAAGGGATGGTATCACAAGTTTGATTTTATCTAATCTTTTTAAAGTGATTTATTTATGTTATGAACTATAGTATATGGATACTTTTATGACCAGTTGAATACTGAATTTCTACATGATATCGAAGATTTATGGTGGGTTTCGGGTTAGTTCATACTAATTTAGATAAAAAAATATAGTAGAAAAACGTATTAAGTTTATGTGATAAAAATATATTAATTTATAATTCGAGCAGTACCGATCATATTGAAACAAGTTTGAACTGGATCAAGATCCGTTCGATTTAT
Source organism: Utricularia reniformis (assembly GCA_009725065.1). Lineage (NCBI taxonomy): Eukaryota > Viridiplantae > Streptophyta > Magnoliopsida > Lamiales > Lentibulariaceae > Utricularia > Utricularia reniformis. The sequence goes on along the minus strand of RWGZ01000919.1, from coordinate 192,644 downwards.
AGGATTTGTGGAAATATAAAAGTTCTAGTTTATAAAGAGATAATTTGATAAGTAATTGGTTTAATGTAGCTTTTTGGATGAACTGAATTACATGTACGCTCTCTATATCCATTGGATTTTTCTCATAAAGCTTTCATCTTTGTTCTCTTCAATGTGTTAGTCTTTCTTTGTATATGATCTGATGAGTTTTTATTTCAACAGGATGGGACTTTTAAGTATTGGTGTCACTAGTATATTTGCATTCTTAAGCTCTTTCGCACCGAATTATGCTTCTCTGCTCGTGTTCCGTTTTATGGTTGGAGTTGGTTTAGGGGGTGGACCTGTGTACTCAACTTGGTTTCTTGAGTTTGTGCCTGTGCATAACAGAGGTGTCTGGATGGTCGTCTTTTCGCTCTTTTGGACTATCGGAGCCATTTTCGAAGATTTATTAGCTTGGGTAAGTATTTATCCTTATGAATTTGCAGTAAACGCAGAAAGCTCACAATTATCATGGTTTCAGATCATTATTCCAAGACTAGGATGGAGATGGCTTCTTGCTGTATCATCTTCTCCATGCTTTATAACACTAATGCTTTACATTTTCACCATGGAGTCTCCAAGATATCTTTGTCTAAATCGCAAGTTCACTGATCTTCACGTTGTCTTAACGAAAATGGAGAAGATCAACAAGATCACACTTCCTTCTGGGCTTGTAGTTTCCGGTTTCACCGGAGATTCAGACAACTCTGTAGCTAAGACATTCTCATCATTCTTGTCTCTTTTCTCAGCAAATCTTGCAAAAATTACCCTTCTTGCTTGGTCTCTGTTTTTTGGCAATAGTTTCTTGTACTACGGTATCATCCTCATGACATCGGAGCTTAGCAGCGGAGAAGGTAAATGCAGATCCAAAATTATTCGTTTAAACCATGTGGATTCTGATCTTTACAAAAGTGTGTTCATTACCAGTTTGGCAGGTACACAAAAGAATCAATTTTTTTCATCGTAATGATTTAACCGTGCTGTTTGTATGATCACAGAGCTTCCAGGGATTTTTTTATCAGCAGTTCTTGTAGACAGCATCGGGCGCCGGCTTTCGCTTGTGCTTATGTACTTATTAGCCTTTGTTCTTCTTGTACCATTGATGTTTATACAGCAAGAAGCTGTGATCACATTTTTATTGTTCGGAGCTCGAATGTGCATCACCGGAACCTTTACTCTCGCCGGTGTTTATTGCCCCGAGGTTAGCTTCTGTCATGTTTGTGAATTGTTTTCCGGGCGGTTTGACTGGAACTGCAGCCCTGATGAGTTTGATATAATGTTTTCAGATATATCCAACTTCTGTTCGGACAACAGGGCTGGGAGTGGCGAATGCTGTAGGCAGAATAGGAGCCATGATATGTCCATTTTTGGCCGTAGAGTTGGTCTCAGGGTGCCATCAAATGGCGGCGGTGGGTTCACTGGAGATCGTTGCAGTTCTTGTGGGGATTTGTGTGCTGTTTCTTGCAGTGGAAACTAAAGGAAGAAGGCTGGCTGACACTGTCGCTGTGACTCACAATGTTTGAAAAACAATTATATTTTTATAAATACTCATTTTCTGCAATTATAAAATTTATTTTCATTTTCCTTATTGGGTTGCGTCTTCGAGGTCGTCGTAGTTATCGTCATCTTCATAGGATTTGCGTTTGTTGAATGAGGGAATAATTAGGTCTCGTCTTTTTCAAGCTTCGACCATGAGGACTTCTTACTGAATGTTTTGCAACAAAACTTCTTATGATCGGCGGATTTCTGGTAAGCGCTGGCTGTTCCGATCGATTATTTCCTTTTCATTTTTCTGAAAAATTGTTTGTCGCCGTGATGATTTATATATACCTGTTCCGAGCGAATCCGATTCTTAACGCTCTGTTGTTTGTTTTTGAAAACCTGGATTTGGATTCGATGTCGAACGAAGGTGTTTTTTTGCTTAATTTTGGGAATTTTAACTTTCTACAGAACTTAATTGCTGCCGATAAATAGAACAACGGGTGCTTCGTTCTTGTAAACGAATAAGAAGATGGGCGATCAGAAGTCATATACAGTGGATGAAGCTCTCTCAAAAGTTGGGTTTGGTAAATTCCAGGTTTTCGCTCTGGTTTTTTCTGGAATTGGTTATTTTTCAGATGCTATGGAAGTCAGTCTACTGTCCTTCATTGGACCAGCATTAAGATCTGATTGGTCACTCTCTCACACTCAAGAGAGCCTTATAACAACTGCAGTTTTCTTGGGAATGCTTCCCGGAGCATTTTTCTGGGGTTACATATCAGATACATATGGAAGAAAGTACTCCTCTTCATTCCATTTAAACCTTATACTTATTCCTTTTAGTGATTGCTGCTTTTTGCTTCTGTAAACAGGCGTGGAATTCGATGTGTGTCATTTATAGTTTTTGGAGCTGGTCTTTTAAGTGCATTCTCTCCAAATTACACATTGCTCCTTATTCTTCGTGTTGTAGTCGGATTCGGAGTTTCAGGTTCACATGTATTTATATCATGGTTCCTAGAGTTCATTCCACCTACTAGCAGAGGTGTATGGATGCTTGTCATGGCTGCCTCATGGATTTTTGGAGAATTATTGGAGGTTTCACTGGCATGGGTACTCTAAGCTTTCTCATGCTTCTACAATTCTTCAATTTTTTCAGATCTTTTAATAGCTTGCTTCTTGGCAGATTATTATGCCAAGATTTGGCTGGAGATGGCTACTTATTGTGTCCTCAATTCCAGCAGTAATTGTTCTTTTGTTGTCTGGTTTTGCACCGGAGTCTCCACGGTATTTATTCATGAAAGGTAGGAGGCATGAAACGAATATATTGTTAGAGAAAGTAGCTGTGATCAATGGAAAGGGAATTCCTTCTACAAATTTTGTTTTGGATCATCAACCAGATGCAGAAAGTTCTTCATCAGAAGAAAGCCATCTTCTTTCTCTTGAAAATAGAACAAATAACCTCCAAACACAGCTTAAAATCATTGGTCAGCTCTTCTCATCAGATTTATTAGGAACAACTCTTCTTTTATGGACTTTGGACTTCGTTTATGCATTCATTTACTATGGGATTCAGTTGATGATTTCTTCATTAAGTAGCCAAAGTGATTGTGGCATAGTAAATCCCCTAGCAGGAGATAATGGTGACAGCCTCTATATCAACACTCTCATCACTTGTTCCGCAGGTACGTTTCTCACTTGAGTGCCTTAATCTGTGTAGGTGTCTTAGTTCCCAACTCATGAAAATGCAACTGTAGTCGTTGAACATAGTGTTAAAATATCAAATTGCCCCATATTAGATTTGGGATGAATTGAGATTAGTTTATAAGAGGGATTGTTGATCATAAGTAAATGATTTGTTCAAGTCTTTTACGTTGTAGTCTCCTCGCATTACACACTATATCCGTGCACCTCACTTCATAATTTTGATCGGACTCTATAATTCCAACATGCTTGTCACATATTTGGACTTGAGGGAGGTGTATTGAAATATCAAATTTTTCCATGCTGGATATGGGATGAAATTGAGATTGGTTTATACGAGGGATTGTGGACCATAGTAAATCACTTATTCAAGTTTTTTACGATGTAGTATTTCCCTTATATGTTATATCCATGCTCACTTATATCATACTTTCGGTCAGACTCTATAATTCCAACTCATAATTTTGAATCAGTTAAATTTACAAAAAAATGCATGTTTCCTATGTTGGGATCACGTTTAGTGACCATTTATTTTTCTTGCAGAACTTCCGGGGCTTATATTTGCTATAATTCTAGTGGACTGGTTCGGGAGAAAGATTTGCATGGAGCTTCTCTCACTATTCACTGTGATTTCTATTCTGCCATTGCTTGCACCTCAAAATGGAGTCTTAACTTCAGTTCTATTAATCAGTGCCAGAATGTTCATGTCTGCAGCATTTAGCACGCTACTCGTTTATGCAGAGGAGGTAAAAATTCATCTTTACACCTTCATTTCGGTATCTATTCTTTCGTGTTTTCATCCTCGGAACTACTTAGGTTTATCCAACTCCTGTAAGAGCAACCGGAACAGGGCTGACAAGTGCTGTGGGAAGAATTGGGGGAATGTTGTGCCCCTTAGTTGCTGTAGGATTGGTAAGAGGATGCCATCTAACGGTTGCTGTAATTTTATTTGCAATTGTAATTGTGATTTCTGGGGTATGTGCCTTTCTTTTCCCTTTCGAGACAAGGGGAAAAGAACTTACAGATATTGTCATCAAGACTAGTGAATCTGATTGATGAATGAGATGAAGCACTATATTTACTCACTGTTTTTCAAGTTCCCTTCTCAACATGAAAAAAATAGCAACTTGATCATTTTTATTCTCTTTGGAATGATCACTAACAAGTAATATATGAGTTCAGGGTTCTGCTTGAACAGGCACGCTAAACACTTGCCAGTTGATAATATAACTTGAAAGCCAGAATTGGGCTTGCTGGAGTTAGAATGCAGTTTGCAACGGGCCCTACTCCAGGTTTTATACTGACTTATTTGCAAAAAGTGTCTCTATAATCTAGAGAAAACAAAGGGTCAATGAACAGTGCCATTTTTATTAGCAACTGGTCCCGGTTCAGGTCCCAGAACCAAAAGTTATGGTGTCCTGCTTGTGGGTGTGATCCCAAACTCAATGGCGACAAACTCTTAGCCCCACAATTCAGGACCAACTGTTGAATTATTCTTTACAATGGGTTTTACAGTTCATATAGTAATTTTTGAAAGAGATTATTTTACATATATTTGTTATCAAATTTTGTCTTAGATTATATTAGTGTTTGAAAAATGATAATGGGTCGGAGATTAAATTAGTGTCTGAGTTGGGTGCAGGCGTTTGGCTGATCTGGCTAGATCATTTACAGGCATTTCTTGAACTTCAACTGAGTGACTTACATACGTACATAATAGTGTTGTTTCTGTAGCACGTGGGCTTTTTATGATATTGATTTTTGTCCGTTGCTGTGACAACTGTTGTGAGGGTGAATTCAACTGTTGGTTTACATGATGATTTAGGGTAGCTGACAGGGTAATTAATGGCAAGTTTTGTTGGGTTTTGGTTTAACTTTATTTCTGGAGTTTTAGTTCTGTAGACTGTAGAGTAGGTATTTGACGAAAGCCTCACTCAGTTTGCGCACTTATTATCGAAGTGAAGAAGCTTGCATTAAGGTGCGAACTTTTTTTAAAGCTATGACTTTTATGGGAAGATAACTATTTTGTTTGAAAATTGCAGTGAATAAGGAAATAAAGTTAGAACCATCATACAGCCTGCAATTTTTGTCCAGTAGCGTGTCCTACACTTGAATGGAACCTCATCTTCTTTGGATCTGACACTGTCAAGGAACTGATTTTGATTATGAGACTCAGTAGTTGTAGATACTAGACATGGGAAAGCTTGGCTTTGCCTGGCCCCATGGATAGTAAAGAGAATCCTTTAGGGGCTATTTGGTTAGATGAGGATTTAATGCTGTGTGAAGAAACTTGTTAGGATCAGTTATTGTTTGTGGCAGAGAAGCAGAGTGGAAAAGAATGAAAAGAAGATAACTTTTTCCCAGAAATGCACACAAACTATTGGTTGGGAAGGTTTGAAAAGACTGATGTTTGGAGTGAAAATGGAAGCTTGGTAATAGGAGGAGGATAATTTTGTGTGAAGTGTTGGTATTGGTTATGTCATTGATGTGCATCTATCTATCCATCCATAAAGAACGAGAATCCATTGCCTAGAACTGTACATGTAAATGCAGCAAAAATTTACTTTACATTTCTAAGAGCAAAAGAATGATGGATTTTCATCAACCTGTTTCGGTATATGTATTATACCGATAAGGTGTTGAGTGAATTTTGCCTGGTGGGAAAATGGAATAGGCTGAAATCCACATGGAAAGATGTCTGACAATTTGAACTATGCTCCTCAAATTCAATCACACACTGAAGAGATAGAACTGGTGAAGAACTTAAGGACGTAAAGCTAAAATCTTTAATGGTAATGCCTATTGTTGTTTAGCTCTTTGTTTTTTTTCACCTGTCGCTTCTGCCTTTTGTGGGTCTTCCCTAGGCCCCGGGGCAACCTATCTGGTCAGTGTTCCTAGACGGAAACACTCTGCTCTCTTCGCCACCTACCCTTTACATTGCTTCTTAAATTCTTTAATATCACCTTGATATTCCTCCTGTATGAATCATGCTCAAGCTTTCTTGTTTCAGGTCTTGAAAGGGTAATGCTTTGTTTCATCTCTGGGACGCCATAGTTCTATAAAATTCTCTGAAATGGAAGGGAAGTCCGTGAGCAGCAGTGGACTTGAATGGGAAGACTTGGCTTTGTATGGGAAGCCTATTGAAATCCACGAGCAATCTTCTTTTTCACTGTCTAATGCGTTTGGTCTAAATGATCTTGGCAACACTTCTTCTTCTTCTAAATACCCCATTTCTCATTCTCACCAATCAAACAAGGACTCAAGGGATTGGTTCAAAGATGGATCTTTGTGTCCATATGACACCAATTTTAATGATACTTTTCGTATGCAGAGATTTGAACCAAATATTGGTTTAAAACTTGGAATACCAAGAGAAAATGGAGATAGTTTATTTCCTACTACAAGTTCTAAGTATTCAGTCTCTTCACTTCCTGTTTCTTCATTCCCTGTGAAAAGAACTAGAAATTCTTATCACAATTCTCAGAATCCCTGTTGCCAAGTAGAAGGATGCAACCTTGATCTTACTTCAGCTAAAGATTATCACCGCAGGCACAGAATCTGTGAGAACCATTCAAAGAGCCCCAAGGTTATTGTTGCTGGAATGGAACGTCGCTTTTGTCAACAGTGCAGCAGGTAAATGGTATTTTATTGTAATTTTAATAAGGTTCTTGAGTTAACTTTGTTTTTGATGAAAATTCTAAAGGTTCCATGAATTATCTGAGTTTGATGACAAGAAAAGAAGCTGTAGAAGGCGCCTCTCTGATCACAATGCTCGCAGAAGAAGGGTTCAGCCTGAATCACTTCAGCTTAATTCTCCAGGACTCTCTTCTCCATTTTATGGTCTTTTTTGTATTGTTATTCAGTTTCATGAGCTTGTTGATGATGTAAACTTGAGTTCCATGTACTGAAGAGTATTTTTTTCTTTGTACAGATCACAGAATGCAACAGAGCCTTTTGTTGAATGGAGTCCCAATTTCACAGGCCGGACCACTTGATGAAACAATGTGCTTTTCTAATGATGCCATCAACAGCTTACAACTTGATCCAACTAGAAATCTCCTAAATCATGGTGAAGTAATTCTCTTTTGTTATGTTTTTTTCTTGAACTTCAGTGCTTTTTTGTGGGCCTCTATTTCATGCAGCTTTTTATGGCTTTTTGATTCGTAAAAAACAAGAAAATGACGTCTTTAATCCCTTAACTTTTTCTTCAAACTCCGTCCCCATAATTTGTACTGCCATATTTAGTTCTAAACCTTGAAATTTTGGCAGATTTGGTGCTCAAGTTTGCAAATTTGACAAACCAGATCCCAGAGTGACAAAATAGGTCCCAAAAGTTGATTTTTTGAGAAACTTTGGGATTAAATATGCCATGTAAACTAAACTTTGTAGACTTGTTTTGGCAGAACTTAGAATATATAGAGATCGGTTTGGTCATTTTAGGGAACGAAATTGCCATAATCGTATAACTGTGAGGACCAAAATTGCTAAAACCAGTATCAAATTTGAGTATCCATAGTAAAAACCAGAATGGTCGCTGTAATTGAATACATGGAGCATTCTGGTTTTTATTGCAGATTAGATTCTCCAAAACATGTGTTTTTGTTTAATTTTGATTGGCTAATGACAGGCTTACATGTTCCCGAGACAAATTCTCCAATGGACACTGATCTTCTAAGTGCTCACTCTCTTCTGTCATGGAGCCTGAACGAGAGCGAATCGAGCACAGTAAGCTACATTTCAACAAGAGAAATGAATTCAGAATCAAACTTATTTCACCACAACAATGCTCCTCCTCCTCTTCCACAAATGGATTATTTCAACGAATACGAGTTATTCTGTGAACCATATGAACAAGGTAGCTTTTACCCTGGTCATAGAAACTTGTAACTCAAATCATCAATCCTTCATTTTACAAACTTTTCAATTGTGCTAGCTGAGTGAACTTGTAACTCAAAGGTTCCTTCATTTGGTTCAATATTCTTGTCGTTTGGTGCATGATTTTTAGTTGTTTCTGAAATCTAGTTGCTTTAGTTTAACTGTGTTTTGTACGGTGACTGGGGAATGGACAGTTTGTGGTCCATTATTTACAGAGATGAGATAAAACAGACACATTACATCAGATCAGCCTTTTGTCCATGTTAGAACAGGAGAAATGAAGTGAAGTGAAGTGAAGTTTGTATGAATTATTTTGTCCTTCGTTTCCATCATTTTTTGTGCTTATTTCAAAAACAGTGTAAGTTTTGGCAAGGAAGTCATACCCGTGAGTACCGATTGTATTGTTCTTGATCGGTACGAGTGATTTTCTCTATATATCGTTGGTATATAAGTGATATATTGGAATATTTGTGTACATGTTACGATTGATATTTACCGAGCGATATATTATCGGTATGACTTTGATGAGTTTGGGATCTTCATTTGTGTTGGATGATTGGACAAACTGATCAAATCCTCTCTTTTTTGAACTAAATATGACTTATCACTCGAGGTGTAAAGAAATCGAGTCGGTTTGTTAATTTTTGAGTTGAGCCGAATCGATCAAAGTTTGAACTCGGTTCAAGTTTTTATTTTTAAAGAACTTAACCTAGAACCTCGAGATTTGTAACCAATCGAGTTGAATCGGTTTGCGAACCAATAATCATACAATATTTGTATATATTATATATTTATTTTATAATATATATATTATTTTAATTAATTCGAAGTTTTGATTCAAATTCAAATCGAACTTTTAAGTTTTTTAACTCGAGCCGAATCTGAACACTTAGGTTAGAATCGATTCAGCTTGTTTATACCTTTACTTATGAATCACTAGCAATGTTTTAAATACCGGTACCGATATTTAAATATCGGTATATCGGACAAACTCATTTGATCGATATATCGGATATGTATCGGATCTATACATGGAATATTAAAATAAATTAAATTATAAAATATTCATATTTTATTTTTTTAATATAAATCGGACCTAACCCGCAAACCCGATCTGACTCGAAAATACCCGTATCAGCCGAAACCGGTACGCCCGAAATTTCTGGTATACCGAAAATTTAAAACACTGATTCGGGTTAATGTTATAAATGACCCACAATTAGTAATACTAGTAATTAAGTTGGAAAATCAATTAGTGACCCACAATTGGTCTGTATGTAGTGTTCAATGCATTGATAATGTTATATAACCTATTTGATATAAATTCAATAAAAATTAAACTAGTAAATTAACGGAATAATATAACATTATTTTATTATTTGTAACTTGTAAGTTGGAAGTCACGTGACTGTATTGTTTGATTTCTTATTTATTGCAGCAGCCAAGACCCGTAGATGCACAATCGGAGGCCCGGCCCAACCCATGAGGAAATTCCATTTTCTTCTAAATATCTTGGCGGCTTAAAAGTTAAAAGTAAAATTGACCAATACAATTTACAAATATGTAATAATAATTGGGAATAATATTTATGTGTGTTGTATATAGCCGATTTGCTTTCTAAAACCACTTGGAGTTTCTTGGTTTTCAAACCCTCCCGCGAAGCAATCGTATTGATTACCGGAATTCCCAAGGAGCTGCGAGTTGTTCAGGTCGATGGGAACCAGAGGGCTTTTGTATGGGTTGATTCGTGGTCTATGTTAAGATTGATTTGGTTTTCTCCAGTTGGATCTATGATTTGGTGACTAATCGCGCTAGATCTGGTGGGTGTAGCGATTTCTACTGTCGATCGGATCTGTTTTTTGGTTTATTCTTTGATTAAACTTATGGAGGAAGCAAATCAACAGAGCTTAGATCGATTTGCTCCCATCTCATCACCTCGTGAGTTTCTGCCTGTTTTTTTAAAACTGGAGTAATCACGTATGTGACTGCGTGTTTTATTATAAAAATGATTGTGTTTTGATGAAATTTTATGCTTTGCCCATCGACAAAATGAATAAGATTTGATTGCATTGCCAGCGAATAGTAGGAGTGATAGGAGTACAGCGTAGAATTGCTGTTCTTTGTCCTATGTAATCAAGAGTTATTTATGTGAATATCAGTTTATGTTATTGTTTTAACGTCTTAATATTTTTTGCGGAAATAGGGAATAAATTTACTTTTTTGGTTACGTAATCCTGAAATTAACCTTGTGTGTGCAGGTGATCGAGCTCCTGAGCTGCATAATATATCTGAAAAGGTTCTCCACTCAATAAGTGTTTCAGTTCACATTTTCGCTTCATGATTTCACAGGCTTAACTAATGTTGTGCACTTGCTTTTTTCTTGTAATGTTGCTCAGAAAGATGGAAGAGTTGTCTCTACGAATCCTTCCGCTAATGTGGGATTAACAACGGTATCCAGAAATCTCAAGGATCAGCCTGTCATTTCTGAAATAAGTGGAGCTTTGACAACAATGCTTCCCCTCAACTCATACACACCACAAGACCAGGGTTATTATTATGGAGGTATTCAACAGTAGCAGTTACTTAATTCATTTTATGGTGACATTTCATCTTACATAAATATCACATGAATGAATGAGAGGTTCAAGCTCTCTCCTTTTTTGTTATTAATTTTTTAATGAACAAAGAGTTTCATATTTCTCTACAGGTCTTTTCATATATGTTAGATTCTGCTAATTACGATATTTGGCTTGTTTTTTTTATACATTTACATCCTGTTAATTACGAAATTTGATAAATCTAGAGTTTTGCAGGTTATGAGAATGGCAGCAGCCACTGGGATGAACATTCAAATTATGTTGGTGCCAATAGCTTGCATATCATTCCTCCGGTTAGTATCATTTAATTGCATTGGATATATCAATGGATTCAGGACTATGGTAATTATTTTTCGATTATTTTAGGCAATTTACAATGACAACTCTTCGCTATACTATCCTGGGTACAGCTATGATTCGCAGATGGCATTTGGACAGTTTTCTCCACTCGCTAGCCCTTTATCTCCTATTTTATTTGATGGTCAACTGTTTTCTCCGCATCAGATTTCTGTTACTCCTTCGTATTATCCACCTCCACTTTCAACTTCCCCCCAGCCTGTTTCTTCAGCTTTACAGACTGAAATGTTGCCATCAGGAAGTAACAACCAAGAAAATCTGACCGAAAATGCATTTTTTGGGCCTGGGTCAGGTTACTTTTTTCCCTATGGAAATTTTGGTGGGGATCTCTCTCTGAGCAGTGGTGTTGGCCCTTATACATTTCCAGGCGAGTTTGGATCTACTGATTCACTACCAAGTTGTTCAAGTTCCTTTGATTCTAGCAGGATCATGTCTCAATTATCCTCTGGAACTGCATTCCCCCCACCTATTGGATTGCTAGGGTCTTATGAGCAAACGATTGCCCAGGTTGGTTTAGTGTAATAACCTTGAGTCAAATATGGAAACAGATGCTTAGTTATGCAGCCACTCATGCCTCACTCTGGAAGAGAGGAAAAATAGCTTATTGCCTTTCAATTTATTTATAGCTTTTCGTCTTTCAAGTTGATTTTGATTTCACTTAATTATAGCTTCATTAAGTTTAAAAAAATGTTCTTTGGCTTTCTTTTAAGTGGATTAAGTTGCTTTCATTAGTTTCTCATTTTGTGAACCAATTCCCTAGCCTGGATAATTTGTTTTTCGTGTTTTTCTTTGAATTTAGTTCAAAATATATATTCATTATCAACCACCTCTGGATTTGTAATCTGATTGTCCTTGTAATCTTAAATTTGTTGAATTTTTAAATCAAATTATTATTCTTAGGGCTTTAGGGCGCATCTCGGCATTGCTTTATTCTTCTGAATGCTGTTATCAACATTTCAGGCACCTTTTCAGGGTTTTGGTATACCGTCAAACTCATCATCTAGGCATTTTCCGGGCAGTGGCTCTTACCACAGTGGTGTAGGGTCTAACCCTATTCGAAGTTGGATTACCACTCAAAAAGGTGGAAGGCGGGAAATGGATAGGGACATTGTCAATAAATCTATAGATACACTTGGCTCCTCGAATGATTGGAATCGAGGACCAAGAGCTTCAAAGCCCAAAAACAAGAGTTCCTCAATGGATGGCTCTCTTGCTGGAATGAAGGATTCAGAATCTTCTGATTTCCATGTCCAGCATCTTAATTCCCCTGATTTTATAACTGATTATGAACGTGCAAAGTTCTTCGTTATCAAGTCTTTCAGTGAAGATAATATCCATAAAAGCATAAAATACAGTATTTGGGCGAGTACACCTCTGGGAAACCGAAAGCTGGATACTGCCTATCGTGAATCAAGAGAAATGGAAGGGATTTGCCCAGTATTCCTCTTTTTCTCAGTACGTTTCAAGTCTCTTATATTCTAATATTTGCTTTGCTCATTCATCCCTATTTTAGTAATTGTCTTATGATTTTATTTGCTACATGTTTTGTGCCTAAACATATTGGAAGATTGAAAAGGTTCAGTTTCCATCTAAAAGAGCCATTAAAATGACTCGATTTTTGTAAAATTTCTGTGTTTGCTAGCTTTTTCCTAATTTCATAGAACTAAAGTTTTATTATATTCTGTGTTTGAATTAGTATAAAAGTTCTAATGATGTTTGCAATCCGATCGCTTCTTTGGTTATTTAGAATATTAATGTCTTGTATGTAACTAACTATTTTACAACTTGCAGGTTAATGCCAGTGGCCAGTTTTGTGGGGTAGCTGAGATGGCTGGGCCTGTTAATTTTGAGAAAGATGCTGATTACTGGCAACAGGATAGATGGAGTGGTCAGTTTCCAGTCAAATGGCATATCATCAAAGATGTCCCCAACAGTCGTTTTCGACACATACTTCTTGAAAATAACGACAATAAGCCTGTTACGCACAGCCGAGATTCACAAGAGGTTTCCATATTCTCCGATTTTTCAATATTCCATTTTTAAAACATGGTCATACAAATCTTCTACTATGTATTATGATTCTGATTTTTTATGGATTTCAGGTGAAGCTTGATCAGGGAATTGAAATGTTAAAGATTTTCAAAAACCATGAAACTGATACTTCACTTCTCGATGATTTCACTTTCTACAATGAACGAGAGAAATCCTTATCGGAGAGGAAAGCTAAGCAGCGAGCTACTGAATCTATAGATGTACTATCAAGCACACTTTCTGATGCACTCAATATCGACACCGGTAAAAACTTTTCCGAGACAGAATCAGAACACAACTGATCTCAACAACTCCTTAAAGGATTGGTATTTAAACATTGAGGTGATCTTTTCATTCATCTCATGCTCTCGTCTATCTGCTTCTCTTTCGATATTCAGTATTTTGTGTTTACGCCCGATTCGTCGGGTATACCATATGCATATGATACCACCTCCTTTCATCACAACTACTTCTAATTTTGATTATGAATGTAGGTAGTTTTAGGTGTAGGAGGATGTTCCTCATGCTTGTTACTTGCTCCTTGTTTGCATTCTAGTTTTTATTTTGCACCTTTGTTTGATGGACATTTATTTGGCTACTTGTTTTCTATTAAAACATTTAGATTTGATTCTAAAGATGTGTATTATTGGAATATTTGTGGAGTGGTGTGTATGTATATTTCTGGTTTATTTGTTTCCTTTTTTATATTTCCAACTACATGTATTGACTTTGTTGGTGGGTTAAATTTATAAAGTCAATTTACGTGGGAGTATTCAACTATAGTATATAAGAGTGAGAAGTTCACACAGTAAAAGACAAATCTTTTATTATGGTTCACATTCTCTCTTAAATCCAATATGAGACAATTCCTTCATTAATTCAACATAATCATCTTTAATTTATCTTTATTGTCTTAATTTAAATTATAGAATTTGATCGTAATTAGGATGGGAGAACTTGAACGAATGAGATCTTAATATTAAAGATCATATGTTTAAAAGATTTGATCATATCTTGTGTTTATATCCTTCATCTTTATAAATTTAATTTATAAAGTAAAATTAACCTAGTCAAAACACATAAAGGGTTTGTTTGGTGCCACGATTAAAAGTGCGGTGAGATGGTCCAATCGTGATTTTTTAAATGTAAGTAAAACACAAGTTTAATTGCGATGTGATAATTATTAAAAAATTGTGATATCATCATAGTTGTTAAAACCAGCCGTGGTTTCATCGTTATTTTGGAAAAAAATTATTTACCTTTACTTTTATTGATTATAATATAATTATATATATTATTATTATATATATAAGGGTATATTAGTATTTTTACATAAATCACGATCATAATACTGCAATTTCATCAAACATACTTAAAAACTAACGATCATCATATCTCATCTCACCACATCTCACTCACATATCACCACATCGCAATTTTAAAAAGATAAACCAAACAAACTCAAAGTAAAATTATGGAGCTTTCATGTGTGGTGGCTTATTAAATCACCTAATACAAATTTGTATTTGATAAATGACTATATTATCATTGGTTCTAATAATTGAGATTTGTTTTCTTTTTTATTTTCAAATATATATTGTTATATTAANAAGAAATGGGTTGTATGGTAATCAACAACCCCATCTACTACTTAAGTTATCGCTGGGATATGCTACTTTCTGAAACTGTGTTTTGAGCGTAGCAGCATGATCAAGACACTGGATAGGTATGAGAAGTCAAATTATGGAGCACCAGAGACGAATGTATCTGCAAGGGAAGCACTGGTATTTGCTGTTCTTTGTTTTTATAGTCCTTTTGTTCTGCCTTCATCTATCAGAATCCAATGGTCAATAACCATAAAGCTTCAAGTACTACAAAAAAAATGGAACACAGATCTAGTGCTTTGAAATCAAATAGCCTCTTCCTTTTCCATTTGTAGCGAGTGAAAGTAGGCATTTTTAGCGGGGGCCCTTAAGATCAAGAAACTAGAACAAAGGACTAGAGATTAATGTTCTTGACTTCTTTGTAAACTGCTCCTACTACATCTAATGATCATATTTGAAAAATTATCAGTTTGTTTCTGCAGCATGATGCTTCATTTCATTACCTGGATTTGTTATTGTTGCGGTGTTAACAGGAACTGAGTAGCCAGCAAGAATATTTGAAGCTTAAAGCACGATATGAAGCTCTTCAGCGGTCACAAAGGTGAGGAACTAACTCATTTTGATTACAGAAACACGAATCTCTGCAATTTTTTACTTGACAGGAACCTTCTTGGTGAAGATCTTGGCCCATTGAACAGTAGGGAGCTCGAGTCACTCGAGAGGCAACTTGATCTGTCACTTAAACAGATCAGATCAACCCGGGTACGACTACTTCTTTAAAAACATAACATTTCATCTCTTTCCTAATACAAATTTGGGACAATTTTCAGACACAAGCGATGCTTGATACACTATCTGATCTTCATAGAAAGGTGGTTTACTCTCTATACACATAGACATTTGTTCTTTTCATTTTGTAACATCATCCCATTTTGTATTTTGGCAGGAACAAGTCCTTGATGAAACTAACAAGACCTTAAAGCATCGGGTACACCTCACATTCCACCAAAAGATCAAAACCAGATATCTTGTTTATTTGATAAAAAAAGTGGTTTCTTTGCATCTTGTTGCAGTTGATGGAAGGAACTCAGATCAATCTACAATGGGATGCGAATGGGCACGAGGTTTCTTACGGAAGACAACATCACCAGCCTCAGCCCGACATATTCTACCACCCTCTGGATTGCGAACCCACACTGCAAATTGGGTAAAAAAACACTCTTTTTCATGATCACAAGCATTTTTGTTGATCTGATTGATGTTTGCGCTCTTCAGGTACCAGCATAATGACATGGCGGCAGCAGGGCCCAGTGTGAATAGCAGCAACTACGTAACAAGCTGGATGCTTTGATCAATCCATCGAATCTGCCTTCCTCTTCATTTTCAGATCTTCCTGAATAAAATTATTTATTTCTAACAAAACACCAATTAATTAATTATAATTTAAATGGGTATTGTTGGACTGGACTTCGTTTTTGGGCCATAACTATTGGGTTGGGCTTTTTACGGAACTGGCTTTAATTTTGTATGACTATAAATATCCGCCGAACGGTAATTCTTTTTCTCCGGTGATAAATTTAGTCGGGGGCTGAATCTCCTCCGCGTTGCCTTGCGCTGACGGTGGTTTGGTTGACAGCTATCTAGCCGCCGCTGTAGATATGGCACACGCGTACGGAGAGTCGGCCACGTCGTCTTTCCCGCTTTATCGTTTTTTGTAACTTCAGCGGAGATTCTCGACCTACACTTTTCTGAGTCTTGTAATTACAACTAAGGGTTTTGAACGTTTGTTTTGGTTTTCAGTTGACACGTGTTAGGACTAATAATAGTCCAAATAAAATCAGCCCAATTTCGGATCGAAGTTCCCTGGGCCAAGGGAATAAAGCAGAGGCCCAATTTGAAGTAAAATTTCAGATACGAATCAAGATCACAGGGGAGTTAAAATTGAAGTGGTGAAGTGGTCAAGATCATGCAGAAAGACATGACAGCAGCAGTTACAACTGCAAGAATGATATATAAAAGATGCACAAGTTGGAACAAAATTAGTTGAGACAACTATATCGAAAAAGGGCAGCCGAGACTGTGTTGTTTTTGTCTCAAACTTTTGATTATCTTTGATGTATCAAGAATCAGAAACTATGATCATAGTGAATTGGACCTAGATTTGGTCCCGTGGTTTTCTTCCGAGGATTTGCTCGGTTTCCACGTAAAATTGTTGTGTTGTGTCTAATCAAACAACATAAATTAAACTTACAGATTATCCCTTCAAAAGCTGAGGAATTGCTGCTGAATTTGTGTTCAGATTATCCCTTCAAAGTGGTGGCCCATGCAGGTCACGAACCTGCGGATTTAAGAAACAGAGAGCAAGTCAAAGAAACACAAGGAAAGTGCAAGCAAGTTACAGAATCAGCAAGTCATGGCATCAGAATCATATTCAATGATCAGACTCACATCAAGTAACTACCCAGAATGGAAGAACCGTATGGAGGATTTGCTAAATTGCAGAATGTTATATGACCCGGTGGAATTTGGTGATCAAAAACCAACTGAACATACAGCAGAAGTTTGGAAAAAAATGCATAAACAAACACTCGGATTTATAAGACAATGGATTGATTCATCTCAATACCATCATGTTAGTGCAGAAACTGATGCAAAACTGCTGTGGAAGAAATTGGAACGCACCTTTGAATCCAAATCTATGCAAAGTCAAGGTTCTCTACTGCATAGATTATTGGGAATGCGATTCAAAGAAGGTACTTCAATGCCGGATTATATAGGACAGTGGTTAGAAGTGACTAACCTTATGGCCAAAGCAAATCTGGAACTGGAAGAGAAGTTGATATGCCTGCTGTTGCTGTATTCCCTGCCATATTCATGGCAACCATTAGTGATGTTATTACATGGAACAGCACCTAAAGAAGGACATAAACTTGAAGACATTAAAGAACAATTGATAAATGAAGAGTTGAGAAGAAGAGATTACAAGACCTCTGAATATTCTAAGGAAACCGTTGCATTCTCTACAGAAAGTAGAGGAAGGTCAAATCAAAGGTCTTCAAGTAATAAAAGGGGAAAGTCACGTGAGAAATCAACTGATAAGAAATCTCAAGAGAGAAAGTATCATGAAACAAATCATGATAGGAAAGAAACCAGAACATGTTTTCATTGTAAGAAAGTAGGACATCTCAAGAAGGACTGCTACTATTGGCTTAGAACAAAGAATGACTCTAATCCTAACTCTGGACACAACGCTGCTACATCAGAGGAAGAAGAAATACTTGTACTAGCTGCTGAAAAGGAAGAAATAAAAGATGAAGCTGAGACAGTATGAATCGTAGATTCTGGAGCTTCATGTCATGCAACCCCCAACAAAGAAATTCTTTCAAATTACATTGGAGGAATGTTTGGAAAAGTCAAAATGGGAACTGAATCTACTGCTAGTATTGAAGGAATTGGAGAAATTCACGTCGAAACAAATCAAGGAGCAAGACTGATTCTTAAAGAAGTAAAATACATACCTCAATTACGTATGAACTTACTATCTTTGTTTGCTCTTGACAAAGAAGGCTATAACAGCAGCATAGGAAATGGCCTCTGGAAATTGTCGAAGGGATCCTTAGTTGTGGCTAAGGGCTTTGCCACACAAAATCTGTACAAAACATCGTTAAATGTTATTGCAGATTCACTACAAGCAGTTCAAAATACGACAGAATTTGAGATGTGGCACAAAAGATTAGGTCACTTATCTGAAAAAGGAATAAAGCTATTGAAACAAAAGGACCTGATCAAGACTGGTGGAGATGAACTCCAAGAGTTGTGTGAAACATGTGAAACAGGCAAGAAGCAGAAAGTTTCATTCAAATCCAGCATGGAAACTAAGGAGATACCCTTAGAACTGGTATTTTCAGACGTATGTAGCATTGATACAGAGTCATATGGAGGTAAGAAATATTTTGTATCTTTTATTGATGATGCAACGAGGAAAAGTTGGATATATCCAATGAAATATAAAGATGAGGTTATCAATCACTTAAAGATATGGAATTCAGCAACAGAAAGAGAACTAGGACTGAAATTGAAGTGTTTCAGATCAGATAATGGAGGGGAATTTACCTCAAATGAAATGTGTGAATATTTCAGAAGTAGAGGAATTAGGCATGAAACTATTGTGCCAGGAACCCCTCAACACAATGGAACCACTGAAAGGTTAAACAGAACACTTCTAGACAAGGTCAGATGCATGCTGAAAACTTCTAATCTACCAAAGGGATTTTGGGCAGAGGCTCTACAAACAGCATGTTATTTGACAAATAGAAGCCCTACATCAGCTCTAAATTATGAGATACCAGAATGGAAATGGTCAGGAAAGATTCCGAGGTATAATCACTTAAGAGTGTTTGGATGTAAGGTTCTAATACATGTTCCTAAAGAAAATAGACAGAAATTGGATGATCATGCAGAAGAAGGGATTTTTCTAGGTTATGATGACAGCAAGTTTGGTTACAAGATTTGGAAACCATCTACAAACAAAATTATACGATCTAGAGATGTTACCTTCCTAGAAAATAAGTTCTTAAAGGACCTTTCAAAATCAGAAGAAGATTGCAGCAATAAAATGATTTATGAAAGCAGATTTGACTTACCTATTCCTTCTCAATTACCTGAAGTTGAAGCCAGAAATGAAGCTGTTCTACCTGATGATGATACTCTGAATGAACCAGAGAGACTGCAGCCACAGAATGAAAGAGATGAACCTGAAGAAATTGAACAAACAATCACTAGGAAGTCAAATCGACTTAGATCAACATCATCACGGTATCCTTCATCAGAATACACTATGATTACTGAAAACGGTGAACCTGAAAATTTTCAGGAAGCAATAAACAGCAAAGACAGTAAAGAATGGTGGAAATCAATGGTTGAAGAAATGGAGTCATTAAGGAAAAATGAAACTTTTGACTTAGTGCATCCTCCCCTCGGGAGGAAAATACTTGAGAACAAGTGGATCTTCAAATTGAAACAAGAAACTGATGGTAGTATGAGGTACAAATCCAGACTAGTGGCTAAAGGGTTTTTACAGAAAAAGGGAATGGATTTTGATGAGATTTTTTCTCCGGTGGTAAAAATCACATCAATAAGGCTAATAGTTGCAGTGGCAGCCTATTTAGACTTTGAATTGGAACAAATGGATGTAAAGACAGCATTCTTAAATGGAAACCTTGTGGAAGACATATATATGAAACAGCCAGAGGGCTTTACTCAGAAAGGAGCAGAGAAATTGGTTTACAAACTGAAGAAAAGCCTATATGGACTTAAACAAGCACCACGGATGTGGAACAAAAGATTCGATGAATTTATGTTAAAGACGGGGTTCAGAAAAGCTGAAAGTGACACTTGTGTGTATTATAGGGATGAAAATACTGAAAGGTTTATCATATTACTACTATATGTAGATGATATGATAATAGCTAGTCAAAGCAAGATTGAAATCAGCAAACTGAAGAAAGCTCTAACGACTGAATTTGATATGAAGGATTTAGGACCCGTAAAGAGAATCCTTGGAATAGATGTTTACAGGAACAGAGAAAATAAATGCATTTCTCTATCACAACAGAGATATGCTGATCAGATTGTAAAGAGGTTCAATATGGAGAATATCAAGTCTGTCATAATTCCTATGACATCCAATACTCTATTAAGCAAGGAGCAGGCCCCAAACACGGAAAAAGATATTGAAGAAATGATGCACATACCTTACTCAGCAGCTGTAGGAAGTCTTATGTACCTGGTGGTGTGCACTAGACCTGACCTTGCACACGCTGTATCTTCAGTAAGTCGGTTTTTATCGAATCCAGGAAGAGACCACTGGGAAGCTGTAAAGAAAATCATCAGATATGTTAGTGGAACAAGTGATATGAAACTGACTTATGGAGGTGAACAAGAACTGAAATTAAGAATGTACGTTGATTCTGATATGGCAGGGGACTATGATACCAGAAGATCCACTTCTGGTTACTTATCAGTGTTGAACTCAGGGGGCATCTCTTGGATGTCAAAGCTGCAAAAGAGTATAGCATTATCAACAACAGAAGCTGAGTATATGGCATTAACAGATGCTGGAAAGGAACTTATCTGGCTTAAAAGACTCACGAAGGAACTCAGCCTTAAAATATGCAGTGAAGAAATTTTCTGTGACTCTCAAAGCGCAATTGAGTTGTGCAAAAATGCAACGTATCATGCTCGATCAAAACACATCGATGTTAGAATGCACTGGATAAGAGAAGAAATCAATACAGGCGAGTTTAAGGTAAAGAAAATACCTACGGAAGAGAATCCTGCCGACTTTCTCACCAAGCCAGTGAACACTCAGAAGTTTCAACTCTGCGCAAAAATCGCAGGGTTGAAGAAACCCTAGCGGGGGGGAAGACGATCGTTCATCCGAAATTGAGCTGGGGGGGCATTTTGTTAGGACTAATAATAGTCCAAATAAAACCAGCCCAATTTCGGATCGAAGTTCCCTGGGCCAAGGGAATAAAGCAGAGGCCCAATTTGAAGTCACAATTTCAGATACGAATCAAGATCACAGGGGAGTTAAAATTGAAGTGGTGAAGTGGTCAAGATCATGCAGAAAGGCATGACAGCAGCAGTTACAACTGTAAGATTGATATATAAAAGATGCACAAGTTGGAACAAAGTGGTTGAGACAACTATATCGAAAAAGGGCAGCCGAGACTGTGTTGTTTTTGTCTCAAACTTTTGATTATCTTTGATGTATCAAGAATCAGAAACTATGATCATAGTGAATTAGACCTAGATTTGGTCCCGTGGTTTTCTTCCGAGGATTTGCTCGGTTTCCACGTAAAAATGTTGTGTTGTGTCTAATCAAACAACATAAATTAAACTTACAGGTGCAGGAATTGCTGCTGAATTTGTGTTCAGATTATCCCTTCTTTCGAAGAAGTTTGCATTGAAGAAGAAGAAGGAAAAATTTTATCAACTGAACTCGGCCACCATGCTTGAACCAGCTTGTTTTCATTCGAGAAAAGGAATTTATTCCCGGCGGCGCCGCAAAAGACAGCTCCCGGAGCACCGAGAAGATGGGTTCTAAATACAGACGACGAATACTTAGCGATTCGATCGAAGATGAACTTTTCGGGGTGACCTCTCCATCCAGCTGCGAGAAACTGTAAGCTTTCTCCGATCACCGGAAAACCAGAACTTCCCGTAGGAAGAGACAGCTTTGATTTGGTGTTGAAGAAGAAGAAATGCAGAAGAAGAGAAACTGAAACTAGGAACACAGAGACGACAAGGGTTGAGTACGTAAACTCCATTTTATGTTATGTTAATGCTTACAAAGAAAACTTATTTATTGGTGCACATGATAAAGGTGATGAATGAACTAAAATTAGGGATTTTATCATAAATTCAATTAATTTCTTTCCACATATACTTTCCGTACAACCACTTATTTTTAAAAATAATATTAATAGCCCCAACTTTTTTTTACTCCGTGTATTTTTCAAAACGAATGATGTTTGTCCACGATCCTCCAACTTACGGACGGTGTAAATGAGATATCTTACAAATTATAAAATTACAAATATAATACAATTTTTGAGCAAAAATATGCATTTGTAGCTCTTAACTTCAATTTAATGCATATAAGATACCTCAAGTTTCCAATACCGTTTATCATTGGCACTTCAATGAACTAGTAAATTTTTAATATTTTATGCACAATTATCGAATA
Source organism: Utricularia reniformis (assembly GCA_009725065.1). Classification (NCBI taxonomy): domain Eukaryota; kingdom Viridiplantae; phylum Streptophyta; class Magnoliopsida; order Lamiales; family Lentibulariaceae; genus Utricularia; species Utricularia reniformis. The sequence continues at coordinate 170,232 of RWGZ01000919.1, read as the reverse complement.
TCAAAGGTAAATTTTGTATAATTTTTCGAACGGATCTTATTTGCATATTTTGTTAAGGGTTTTCGAACGGTTTTCATTATTTGGGCTTTGATTATTTGATTATTTGGGCTTTGATTAAGTGAATAATATTTAATATAAAATAACAAATAGAAAATCCGTGTTTAAATGAAGGATGAAAGAGTCAAAGTTAAATGGGAAAATCAAAATTCCACTAAGAAATGAAGCGCTGACTTTTGACTTAGAAATTAGTTAATACTTAATATAATAGTATCTAATATTTAATTTTCATTATTTTGTATTTATAATTTTAAAATATTTAATCTCTTTTTATTTAACAACTAATAATATCAAAGAGGACATACAAAAATGATTCATATTATTTCATTCATTTAACAAAATTGAATATTAAAGTTTCATAATTGTCAAGCTTGAGTAAGTTACAATAAGTCTTCGTACTTCTATAATTTTGTAAAATTCGTATTCAAACTTTAGTGTCTACAAAATATATAAAACAAATTTATCAAAATAATATCAATTATGACTAAAGACGCTTTTCTCAATATAGATATATGGAGTTATGGGGTCTAAAGTTAGTTTCTAGAAGATTTGGGGTGAAAAACGAAATATATGAAGGTCTTGGGGGACTTAAGAATTTCTGTTAATTAAAGGGTGTCAATTGTCAAGCGATTTCATTTTCGCTTTTAACTTTAAAATCTAACGTAATGGGAGCCAATCAGTGAATGACATTTGGACAAATTAATAATAAACAAATAAATTAAGACTTTTTCTCTGTTTCGCAAATCGACGCTAGAGGCTATGGAGACCAAAGGATTTGTCTTCATTTTCAATTTCATCTACCTTTAGTTACAGGCTTCTTTTTCTGTCTAGAGTTGCCCTTCGTCAGACGGGGATTTTTTTAGAGTTTTAGTTTAGTATTTGGAGGACTTTTTGGGAGCAGAAGCTGCGCTGTGAGAGTTTCATGATCTTCGATTAACTGTTGAAGAAGTAAACGTGAACCCATCTTTGATCGAGGTACTTTTTTAATGTCAATTTTTGAAATCTAACCTTGGATCATCGGATTAGCGTGGGTTTATGATGTTTACCTCACTTTGTTTTCGTATTACATGTTATTTAATATTGGGGGGTTTTAGGGTTGTGGTGATGAGTTGCATTGGGTTCGAGCTGAAGTTTGGGGTTTTGCCCATGTATAATTTTGATTTAGTGAATTGAGATTGCTATTGAATAAATCGATTCCGACCCCGATTTCCTTCTCCTTTTTCGGATTATTGTTGACTCTTTTTCCATTGATTGAAGTTGTGAATTGAGGAATTCAAAAGCTTCACCTGGGCTTCTTTTATCTTTCAGTGTTGTTAATTTTCATGATATTTGCAGATTTTGTGACATTGGGAATTCTGATGCTGACGAAATAGAGTGAAAGATTGAATATTTGTTACTGATTTAAACAGAAAGAGTGAAGAAAAATGATTGAGGGACCAAAATTTACTGGATTTATTGGCCTAAACAGTAACCATGATAACTATGATTTCTCCCAAAACTTTTATCAGAAGCTCAACGAGGGTTCGAATATGTCGATAGATAATTACGGGAGCTTAAAAATAAGCAATGGTGGTGGCTCAGTTTCCATGTCAGTAGACAACAGTAGTGTCGGTTCTAATGATTCTCATACTCGTATATTGGATCACATGAAACATGTACATAACTATTCTGTTGCTTCAAGTGTTAATCATGGAAAAGTTTGTATTGGCCGAAGTGACGATGCTTTAGCTCAAGCTTTAATGGATCCTCGTTATCCTACGGAGGGTCTTGGCGATTACGAAGAATGGACAATTGATTTGAGGAAACTGAATATGGGGCCTGCTTTTGCTCAAGGGGCTTTTGGAAAACTCTATAGAGGAACATATAATGATGAAGATGTTGCAATAAAGCTTTTAGAAAAGCCGGAAAATGATATCGAAAGAGCACAGTTAATGGAGCAACAATTTCAACAAGAGGTAACTATGTTAGCAAGGTTGAAACACCTGAATATTGTTAGATTTATCGGTGCATGCCGTAAATCAATGGTATGGTGTATCGTAACGGAGTATGCGAAAGGTGGTTCGGTAAGACAATTTTTAACAAAACGACAGAGTCGTTCTGTTCCTTTGAAATTAGCAGTTAAGCAAGCTTTAGATGTTGCAAGAGGGATGGAATATGTTCATGCATTGAATTTAATTCACCGTGACTTAAAATCTGATAATCTTTTAATAGCTGCTGATAAGTCAATCAAGATTGCAGATTTTGGTGTTGCTCGTATTGAGGTACAGACCGAAGGAATGACACCGGAAACCGGTACTTACCGTTGGATGGCTCCGTAAGTTTTCGTTTCATTCATTAGATTTGGGCGAATGACATTTAAGGTCCCCAAAGTTTGTATGATTTGACAAATTTCGTCCCCAAACTTTCTTTATTTTGGCGAATTTAGTTCTCGAAGTTTTTTAGAGGCAAAACTAGTCCCCAAACTTTGTTTTTTTGACAAAATTAGTCCTCATACTTTAATGTAGGTAAATTAATCATCAAATTTTGGGTACTAATTTTGTCACATCGTCACCAATTTTGCCAAATTTTGGAAACCATGACCACTTTTGTCAAAACTATAAAAGTATGGGGACTAAGAATGCTAAATAAAAATTTGAGGACCGAATTTGCCAAAATCACTAAGCTTTTGGGACCAAACATGCCATTTTCTCATTTTTTATCCTGTTCTTATGATGTGATAATATACAGGGAAATGATTCAGCACAGGCCATATACGCATAAAGTTGATGTATATAGCTTCGGAATCGTCTTATGGGAACTTATAACGGGAATGCTTCCGTTCCAGAATATGAGTGCTGTTCAGGCAGCATTTGCAGTCGTAAATAAAGGCGTTCGTCCTACGATTCCTTCCGATTGCCTCCCGTCTCTGAGTTGGATAATGACACTATGTTGGGACGGGAATCCTGATGTTCGGCCTTCATTTAGCGAGATAGTTAGAATGCTTGAAGCTGCTGAGAATGATATCATGACGACGATTCGAAAAGCTCGTTTTAGGTGCTGCATAAGCTATCCTCGGACAGTCGATTAACTCGAACCAAATATGGTATGTGTATGATTACAGGCTTGTGCTAAGAAGAGAAGATTATGATAAATAACTGTTTGTGGTGTTTCTAAGTGTATTTGTTTGTGTTGCTTAATGTTTGGAAACTAATTTGACCTTGTTAGTTTTTTTAACTTTTATCAAACAACAAAATACAGTGTTATTTTTTTTCGTTGAAATGTCGAGATAAAATCAATGTTTTAAAAATATATATCAATCGATATATCATATCTATATCGAGTATGCTTAATATATATTATATCTATATCGAAATAATAAAATAAATTAAGTTACTAACCTAGATAAAATATATAATTTTTAATCCATTATTAATGTATATTGTTCTTAATTGAAATTTCATCTCTTTTTTTCTAAAGCAAACAAATTAGATCAATATTATTTGTAAATATCGATCTAAACTGGTATGATCAAAATTTTCGGTATATTGGATTGATATACCAAAAATTTAAAATAGTGGAGAAAACAATATCAAGCGTCACTTTTAAAACTCAACCAATTTATTTGGATTGGATGTTAAAACTATTGTTTTAAATTTTCGATATACCGAAAATTTCGGACGTATCGATTTCAGTCGATATTTTGACAAAATATCGGTCGGTACGAGTCGGATTTTTTGCAGGTTGAGTCGGATTTAATATTAAAAAAACAAAAATTGAATATTTTATAATTTAATTTTTTTTAATATTCCGGTACGGATCCGGTATATCGATCCAATGCCAATGTGCTTGTCCGGTATACCGGCCGGTAGCGGTATTTAAAACATTGGTTAAAACTTAAAACTCAACGCAATTTATTTAGTTTGGTGGTTAGTGGTCATCATTTTTTTAATTTAAAAAGCTATTTTATGTTTTATTTTTTTTAAAAAAATAAAATATAGTTTTAATTATATTTAATAATAGTAAAAAAACATTTTTCAATACTCTTGAAGGTAATATAACACTTTTAGTTATTATAATAATAAGAAATAGCAATTATAAGCCAAATAATGTAGTTTAAAATTTAAATATACATTGAAACCTAATCGAAGGAGACATGAATGTCTTGTTTCAGGGCATCATCGGTTGAAGTTTCCTCTAGCATTATTCCCGCGCCACCGCATTTCACCGCGGGTGCATATTCTGGCGCTCCGACGACCGCCGTGCCTTTTGAAAGGGCGGCATATTAACAACAAAGCGGTGATGATAGTAACTCTAATATTAATATTCTCACATTTCATGGTCTCCTCCGGCGAAACGGAGACAGAAATCCTTCTCAGATTCAAGGAATCTCTTCAAAGCGCCGACGCATTATCTAATTGGAAAGAAGATAATCAACCTTGTACAGGTCTTGATGCAAATTGGGCTGGTGTTGTCTGTAATCACGACGGTGTTTGGAGGCTCCGTCTTGAAAACATGGGTTTGGGAGGAATAATAGACGTTGAAGCTCTTGGAAAACTCACAAATTTGAGAAGCGTAAGCTTTGTTAAGAACAATTTCGATGGATCTTTACCTGTTTTCGCCGGAATCGCTTGGTTGAAAGGCGTTTATCTGTCGAACAATAAGTTTTCCGGCGAAATTCCGGCGTTTAAATTTCAGGGAATGTTTTCTCTCAAGAAACTTGATCTTGCTAATAACCAATTCTCTGGTCCGATTCCAATTTCTGTTGCTGCATTGCCTCGTCTTGTGGAATTGACGCTTGAGGGTAACCATTTTGATGGAGAAATTCCACAGTTTCCTACAGATGGGCTTAAGTTACTCAACTTATCAAATAATGAACTTGTAGGCGAAATACCGCCTTCTCTTAGTAGCTTCGGTGTTTCTACATTTTCAGGTATGCTTCAAAGAATCAAATAGTTAAGCTAGAGATAGTAGAATTTACCTTATGAAATGATGTTGTGACAGGCAATAAAGATCTCTGTGGACCGCCACTGAAACCATGTAATGGCACTGCACAGCTAACAATCGGAGCGTTTATCGTTGTGTTGTTGCTTATAATAGCGGCAATTGCTGCACTTGTGGCGGTTTTCTTTATCCTTCATCGAAGGCAACAACCCGCTGGGGGTTTTGGATCAGGTGGCTTCTATAATGAGTTGGGATCGGAATCTCCGGATGTGGAGAAAGTTGAAGTGGCTTCTCGTTCAGTGTCGTTATCACCTGCAAGAGTTGGTCAAAGAAGAAGATCTACATTGAGTGTGAAGATTGCATTTTTAAGAGAAGGAAGAGAGGAGTTTGACATGGCTGACTTACTAAAAGCTTCCGCTGAGATCCTTGGAAGCGGAGTATTTAGTTCGACTTACAAGGCGATGATGCTGAATACAGGGCAAGTGATGGTCGTTAAAAGATTCAAGCATATGAATAATTTGAGCAGGGAAGAGTTTTATGAGCATATGAAGAGTCTTGGAAGATTAAGGCATCCAAATTTGCTTCCCATTGTAGGATTCTATTATAGGAAAGAGGAGAAGCTCTTTGTTACGGATTATGTTGAGCGGTCCAGCCTCGCTTTTCATCTTCACGGTATGATTCGTCCTGTATACATTTCATATATATGATTACGGATATCTAAGAAATCGTATATGACAGGCAAAATGTGTCAAGGTCGACTCGACTGGTCGACTAGATTGAACATTGTAAAAGGAGTAGCAAAAGGATTGGTGTACCTGTTCGATGAGCTACCAAGCCTGACTACGCCTCATGGTCACCTGAAATCGTCAAATGTACTTCTAGATAAATCATACACTGCAATTCTCACCGATTACGCGTTGGTGCCGATGGTTGATCAGGAGCAAGTCCAGGAATATATAATCTCGTACAAGTCACCGGAGTACAAGCTGAGCCGGCGGATCAGCAAGAAAACCGATGTTTGGAGCCTTGGAATTCTGATACTGGAAATTTTGACAGGGAAATTTCCTTCAAACTTTCTGCAGCAGGGACATGGAAGTGACACAGATATGCAATTATGGGTTGATGCAGTGGTGTGGGACAAAAACAGTGACAAAGTATTGGATTCGGAAATAGAAGGAGCAGAGAATTGCAAGGATGAAATGATGAAACTGTTGAAGATAGGATTGGTTTGCTGTCAAGGGGATGTTGATTCTAGGCCAAATATCAAAGAGGCGATGCAACAGATCGTCGATGTCAAGGGAAAAGAGGGTTGAGCTTGTAGCCACCGGATTTTCGACTGACCACCGAACTTGAAGACTAGTCTTTTTCCATCAAGCCTGAGATTAGGAAGTATATATGTGTAAGTAGAAATAGAATAGACCACATATTTTTACATTCATAAATTAATCTGAAAGCGTTGTAGAAATTGATTCCTTGTGCTTTTTATATTCAATAACCTTCATTAAGAAGACTAATATAAAGCTTAATCAACTAATAGTAGAAGCAATGTAATATATTTCAAATAATTCTATGGGGATATTTCAAATAGTCAGTGTAATGATTATTGTAATTCTAACCTTTATTTTGATCAGCTCACAAGTATATGAAAGGCGGAGATTCCATGTGAAAATCCTGTTAACTCGCATGACCCTTCAAACATTAGAGAGAAAGTAAGAAATGGATGGTCTAAAAACAACCCATTTTTAGGAATGAGAAACAAAGATGTAATAAAACTTACAAATCATAATGTAGAAACTGTCTGAGAAACAACCTTCTTCTCAAAGGAGAAGAAGGGAAATCCCAGGCTCTTTCAACAGGTGAAAATGTTGAGCCAGAAAGGTGAAAAGAATCTAGAGATGGTTGCAGTAGCCATAGACAAAGACAAAGGGAGCCAAGCTGCTCTAAGATGGGCTCTTGATAATCTCCTGCACAAAGGCAAAAGTGTCACTCTCATTCATGTTAGACAAAAAGCCTCCACCGCTCCTGTTTCAGGTAATGTACATTTTTTTGTAGATTTACCTGTGTTTGTTTAAGCAATGTTGTTCCTAGAATGCTTTGATCCGGTACAGGAAAAGCCGCATTAAATAACCAAGCCAAAGAATTCTTCCTTCCTTTCCGTTGCTTCTGCACTCGCAAGGATGTAAGGAAACACACATATTGTGTTAGCAAACAACCAGAAAATAAGATGTTTAACATAATTTTCCAACAGATACAAGTCACAGAAATCATACTCGAGGATTCGGATGTATCTAGAGCCATCTGTGACTATGTGACAACCAACATGATTGAGACATTAGTAGTGGGATCCTCTGTCAAGAATGGATTCTTTAGGTGATACAGAAACATGTTTCAGGGATTTATTTGCTTAGGAATCTCATAAAATATGGATTTTGCAGAGGACTCAAGAGTGTTGATATCTCGGGTACCATATCTAAAATCTCACCAGAATTTTGCACAGTCTATGTTATCTCTAAAGGGAAAATGGCCTCTGTCCGAGCGGCGACATCATCATATTCGAAAGATGGAGGTCACCAGGCTACAGTTGATGGCTCCATAAGAGGTTGCTTCTTTAGTCTTACTATTTCTTTCACATGACCAGTAAAACATAACAATTTATCAACTCTAGGAGCTCATCCATCCACTTATGCACCAAAGAGCTTCCTTGAAGACACAGATTCAATAAGGTTAGCCATGAGATATTAGCAGAAAGTTTGATCAGAATCAAAACTTTGGTAATAAAAATCAATATCTGCATGTGCAGATCACCTTTTACAATAGGAAGAGGTCCAATTCGATCACCTAGAGAATTTTCGATGCCTGATACCGACATATCTTTTGTAAGCTCAAGCAGGCCTAGCAGTGACCGTGCTTTACGGTCACATGATCAGGGCCTGTTGATGCCTCCTCGTCTGTCAAACAGCTCAGACACAGAGAACCAATCAAGTTTTGGAAATTCATTCTACAATCCAAATAGTTTCGAAGCCAGCAACAGTTTTGGCATCATCTCATCTAGCTCGCAAGAATGTGAAAACTTTTCATTGTCAGGATCCCAAAACATGGTGAGCGAATATTAAGCTCACTCACTATTTGAACCAAATTTACGCTCCAGTAGTCCAGTAAATAGTTGTTGCATGATGCTTGAATCGTAAATGCAGGACGATGTAGAAGCAGAGATGAGAAGGCTCAAACAGGAACTCAGACAGACTATGAACATGTACAGCACAGCCTGCAAGGAAGCACTCACTGCAAAACAGACAGTATAGTTCTAAATTGCTAACTCACTAACAATTTTTTAACCATTATGACCGTCAAAATGAAGCAGAATACCATATATTTTATAAGACAAACGATTTTAGATTATGCATCCATTGATACCTGTACAGGCCCTGGAACTTCATCGCTGGAAAGTTGAAGAAGAGCAGAGACTTGAGGAAGCACGACAAGCTGAAGAAGCTGCACTAGCTATCGCAGAGAAGGAAAAAGCTAAATGCAGGGCTGCTGTTGAAAGAGCTGATGCAGCTCAGCGAGTAGCTGAACTTGAAGCTCAAAAGAGAATAAACGCTGAAATGAAAGCACAGAAAGAAGCAGAGGAGAGGAAGATGATGCTGGATAAGTTCTCAGATACTGGAGTTAGATATCGCAAATACACAATACAGGAGATAGAAGCCGCTACACAGTGCTTCTCCACATCTCTTAAAATTGGGGAAGGTGGATATGGTCCAGTTTTTAAGTGCTATCTTGATCATACACCAGTTGCAGTTAAGGTTCTCCGTGCAGATGCAGCACAAGGAAGATCACAGTTTCAGCAAGAGGTGAAAGCACAAACACTAAACACAGCTCACATGAGTCTTTCTGAATCTCACTTAAAATATCAGATACCACATAATAATAGCATCATACTCTCATATTTTTCAATAAACCACAGTCAAATAAGATGCTTATTTTTCAATGCAGGTTGAAGTTTTGAGCAGTATTAGGCATCCCAACATGGTTCTCCTTCTAGGAGCTTGCCCAGAATATGGTTGCCTTGTTTATGAGCATATGAACAATGGCAGCTTAGATGACTGTTTGTTCCGAAAAGGAAATACTCCAGTTCTGTCTTGGCAAATCAGATTCAAGATAGCAGCTGAAATAGCAACTGGCCTTCTTTTCCTGCACCAAACTAAGCCAGAGCCATTAGTACACAGAGATCTGAAACCAGGAAACATTCTGCTCGATGGAAACTTTGTGAGCAAGATTAGTGATGTTGGACTGGCTAGGCTTGTTCCTCCTTCCATGGCGGACACTGTGACGCAATATCGTATGACTGCAACGGCTGGAACATTCTGCTACATAGACCCTGAATATCAGCAAACTGGCATGCTGGGGATTATGTCTGACGTATACTCACTGGGAGTAATGCTACTTCAAATTATAACAGCCAAATCTCCAATGGGTTTAACTCATCATGTTGAAAGAGCTATTGAGCGTGGAACTTTATCTGAGATGCTTGACCCTGCAGTTCCTGATTGGCCAATAGAAGAGGCTTTGAGTTTTGCAAAGATGGCTCTTAGGTGCACAGAATTAAGGAAAAAAGACAGGCCAGACCTTGGAAACGTTGTACTACCGGAGCTCAAAAGACTACGAACTCTTGCGGAAGAGACCTTGAACATCTTTTCAACAAACAGAAGTTCATCGGCAGTTCATGAAAATTTCATTTCTCATGTGAGTTACTCTTACAATGAAAATAGAAAAAAAACCTTGTTTATTGAGATTTCTGATGAACTTTGGCAGGTTACACCTTCTCCGAATCAGTGTTCTGATCCTCAAAGCATAAGGGGTCAGTCCATGCCCCTATATCCTGCAGAACATAAGTGAATAAAGAATCATGGTAAAGGTTCATTTTGAAGGGTAGAGTTTCTTAGAAATGAAGCTTGTAAGTACATCAGCTACAGATTCCTGCACCAGAAAGAGCAACACATAATATTCACATATTAACTCGGTGGCGAAGAATGCTGGGAACCCGTTTTCTACATCATCAGTTTTGATATCAATCATCTAATATTTAATCCCATCTCTCAGATTCAATCCCTCTTACTTTCTATGTAATAGGAAACCAGGAGTATCAATGAATTCGAATTTTAACAAGAAAAACGCAGAAAACAAAAACAAGATTCCATATACTGATGTAGTAACAGGCAGTGTCAACTTTCAAATTTCAATGCGATTTTATTAAAAAATAGCATTATTGCCAGTTTGCCACTAGTAACAAGGTCAACAATGGATTTTATGCACATTCAATATATTAGAATGTAATAATGCTACCATAAATAAATAAAGATTTAAATGTTATTCTCGAGATACGGATTGTGTGTTATTTTCCTGACATTTTAAAGTCAAAACGATGAATAATAGAAAACTCTTACTCGTATTAAGAAGAAGAATCCGAAGTGCAAATCCTCCGCTTAACGGCGAAACGTTCCTCCCTCTCGGCTATTCGGCTGCCACAATACCAGCATTCATCGAGCGTAATAACCAAGATCGTGCGTCTGAAACAAGTGCTTGAGCGATGGAAAATCCAAAGTCAAAAAAGCCAATCCGATCGGGCTCAATCGGCATATACATCGGATCGGAACTATCGCGATTTTTAATTCCAACAAGCTATTTAAAGTTTCCGGTGTTTATGCGCCTATTGGAGATTGCAGAGGGAGAATATGAGTTTCTCGCACTGCCTTGTTATCGGGGATTCTTTGAGGATATCATGAGGCTATTGAGAGTCAATGAGGAGAAATCCAGCAGAATGGCGGTTAATGAGTTTTCGAGGATGGCCGGCCATATGAGCGCGCCGCCGTTGAAGTGCACATCGTGCAAGGAGTATTTTAAACAATAAAATGGGCGCTTTATTTATTTCGTAAAAATTTATTGTTTATTTGTGTTTTCAATCGAACTTCGGATATTCATCCTTATAATTTTGGATATTTAGTAAAATCGATACTTAAAATTCGTATTAAATCCTCAAAATTAAATTAAATTAAATCGATTTCCGTAGTTTACACACAATGACAAAATTTGTCCATGTAATTTTAAAAAATTGGTAAAATTGATTCTTATCAACTAGACGTTAATTCAAGATCTCTATCTACGCATTTATGTCGGTTTCCATGCTTGCTCTGACGAAACCACGAAGATAGGTCATCTTATTCGATTTTTGAGTTATGACTATCTTTATGGGAAGTGTTTCAATCGGTTTGTGATGTCGATCCGAGAAGAAACCAAATTTATCAAAGTTATAAAATTACGAGAACCAATAAGTCATTACCAAAGTTGAAGTACTTCAATTGCACAAATTACAAACTTAATAAACTAAATTTACCATATGTGGGAAAATAAGAAGACTATTTTTGTGAGATATAAAATATAGAAATTTAATTTACCACAATTATGAAAATAGGAGAACCAAATTTAGATGTTGCCTATTTTAAACATTTCTTTCACTCCCATGCGATGGGATGGAATACTAAATCGAGTTTATACCAAGGAAATTAAATCGGTCGATACCGTTCGTATTGGTTATGATCGTACGAGCGATTTTTCCTCTATATCGGTGATATACCAGTGATATATTGGAATAGTCGGTATGATCGGTATATCGGGTTGTATACTACCGATATGACTACCATGGTTTATACTATGCATGAAGTCTAAAAATATAAAAGTAATTTTACTAGGCCCATTTATAATAACTTGCCTGTATAGCGAAGCCCAATAAAGGTGGGTCCCACACTCCGAACGTAATGATCGATGATAACCGAAAATACGGCGAAAATCTTTTTCTTGTGGATTCTGGGGTGGAATTTGCATCCGTTATGGAGCTCAAATATCAAGATTTCGGCATTTCAATTGTCTTCCGTTAATTTTGAGGGTTCTCATTATGAAGATTCGCGAGTTCATTGATGCGTATTGTTGAAATGGAGGCGGCGTTGATCAACAGTTCTTTAGTGTTTTCGAGTACTTACCGACCGGAATTGGCTTCCAGGAACCATTTTCCATGCCTAAGGAACAAAGTTAACTTCAGTGTTCCGTGTAAGTATTCAGTGATCAATGACAAAGTGTCTGAGAATCATGTGATCCTGAATAATGCGAGTAAAGGGGGTGATGTGGAAACACCGACACTGGTGGAAAAGCCTACGGTCAAGGAGGGTCGCTTTGAGGTTTACTCTGGTCATCCTTTGCCATTTGGTGCTACCCCAAGAGANTCGGATCGGAACTATCGCGATTTTTAATTCCAACAAGCTATTTAAAGTTTCCGGTGTTTATGCGCCTATTGGAGATTGCAGAGGGAGAATATGAGTTTCTCGCACTGCCTTGTTATCGGGGATTCTTTGAGCATATCATGAGGCTATTGAGAGTCAATGAGGAGAAATCCAGCAGAATGGCGGTCAATGAGTTTTCGAGGATGGCCGGCCATATGAGCGCGCCGCCGTTGAAGTGCACATCGTGCAAGGAGTATTTTAAACAAGAAAATGGGCGCTTTATTTATTTCGTAAAAATTTATTGTTTATTTGTGTTTTCAATCTAACTTTGGATATTCATGCTTATAATTTTGTATATTTGATAAAATCGATTCTCAAAATTCCTATTGAGTCCTCAAAATTAAATTGAATTAAATCGATTTCCGTAGTTTACACACAATAACAAAATTTGTCAATGTAATTTTAAAAAATTGGTAAAATTGATTCTTATCAACTAGACGTTAATTCAAAATTTCTATCTACGCATTTCTATCGATTTCCATGCTTGCTCCGACGAAACCACGAAGATAGGTCATCTTATTCGATTTTTGAGTTATGACTATCTTTATGGGAAGTGTTTCAATCGGTTTGTGATGTCGATCCGAGAAGAGATCAAATTTATCAAAGTTATGAAATTACGAGAACTAATAAGTCATTACCAAAATTGAAGTACTTCAATTGCACAAATTACAAACTTAATAAACTAAATTTACCATATGTTATGGTCCCTTTTTAGGGGTACCAACAGTCGTCCGGTTCGTTTAACAAACGAACTTGGTTCTGATTTGTTTTTGTTGCGGGAAACGATTAAAAGCTAGAAATAATGATGGCACAACGATATATAATGGAAACCCCAGGAATTGGGGTGAAAACCACTTGACTAAGAGTAGATTATACTCTTAGCCTGTTCACTTAATCAAATAATCCGTAAGGAATACTACAGAGGTTTAATGAAAATGATAAGGAAAAGAAAGCAGTAAGAACTCCGGCAGGGTAACGGCCTGTTCTTACGCGTCCAAAAGGTCCTGCTATTTCCGTCATCGCGCCCTGTATTTATAGAGTTTACAGTGTGTGTAAATCAAGCTCTGTAACCGCCTCTGACAGGTTTGTTAGTTGTTGTTATCGCGGGATGTAAAACTAGGTTGGGACCGAGACGTGGTCTGCGTGATCGGGCCCGAAGCGTGGTAAACGTGTGAAGGTCCGAAACGTGGAAAACGTGAGACTGTAACCGTTCGGGCCGAAGCAAGGAGCCAGTTATCAGAAAACATTTTATTTCGCCTAAGGTTATCTTCGGTCCTCTCGTTAAACATCGGGCCGCTTTTCCTTAAGTGTGCAAATGGGCTGCAGGAATTCGTTTCCACCATTTGAATTAGCCCAATAATTAATGGGTCTTGCCCATCACAAGGTACCCGATCCTAAAGTTCACATCAACTCCCATGCGATGGAATGGAATACTAAATCGAGTTTATACCAAGGAAGTTAAATCGGTCGGTACCGTTCTTACGAGCGATTTTTCCCCTATATCGGTGGTATATCAATGATATATCAGAATAATCGGTATGACCGGTGTAACGACCGTATAAAACCAGCCCTAACGATTTCTATGCGCAAGCGAAATGAAAATAAGCATTTTAATTAAAACATAATTCGAAACCGGGAATACCATCGTTTTTCAATATACAACTAGGTAATAACAACCAAAACGAAAATCAAAAGGGTAACTCGTACAGCGGACGATCGACGACCTCAGTTCCAATGCCACCTAAATCTCCGGTCCTACCCCTACAAAATCTGTAAAACGGTCATAGTCTATTAAAAGAAACTTCTGTACAATGTATTTAAACTCGCAAGATTTTATCCATTTTCTTTTTGTTCTTTTATTTTACTTATTCACTTATCTTTTCCTCTCCTCTCTATATTCTTTCTCCCTACTCTTTCACGTTTTCTACTATGGTCGGTTTTTACATGCCCGATGACATGTCCCGCCCAAACCAACCGTTAGCTATTAGCTGGCTCGACGAGACTATATGCTTCCCTTCTCCGGTCAGGGTTCGGGCGCTACCCCGTCCTACCCGGTTCCGTTCGGCTCTGTAATGCGTACAATTCTGTTCCGGGGGAACTCAAGTATTCCTTCCTCGGACATGTCCTACCTGTGGCTGACCGTGCTCATGAACACGATGCCGGGTTTGGTGTTCTCACCTCGCCCCGAGTTTTCTGTTTTTATTCACGCTCCTTTCCGTTCGATTTAATGTTCACTAAATCCCTAATTGTGAACCTTCTTTTAATCTACTATGTTCGCTCCGCTTATCTGGTCGTTCTATCGTGACAACTCGGCCCAAATCCGCGACAATTATGCAAGTAGATACCAAAATCACGATAATTTACACTTCAGCCCCAAATCCGCGACAATTTACACGCAGTCCCTGATTTTCGCGATAATTTACCCTTCAGCCCAAATCCGCGACAATTTTGCATGTGGATCCAAAAACCGCGACAATTTCCTTCATGGTCCACATTTTTCGCGATAATTTCACAGAAACCCTGATTTCCGCGATAATATCCGCCTTTCCCCCAGTTTTCGCGATAATTTCCTTCTTCGCCCTGATTTCCGCGATAATTTCTTCTTTACTCCAATTTCCGCGATAATTTCAATTTCTCTTGAATTTCCCACGTTTTTGTGCCAAAATCACCCCTTCTTTTCCCATTCCACTCCTATTTATAGGTTTCTAATTTGTCCAAATGACCCTTTAGTCCCTCCTTCCTCATTTCTCTCTTCTTATATTAATTTACTAAACTACCCCTCATTTCATGTTTTTTAACAAAAAATTATGCGATTCTAACCTGTCCGGATTCCGTTTGTGCCGTCTTCCTGGGTCATTACATTCCTCATATTCATCTTCCTTTACACCATGAGAATAATAATTAATAACAGAACTCGTAATCAGCCTGAGTAAATCAACATTGAAAAAGATTTCAGAAAGAACTGAGGGGGATGTAACTTTCTTATAGACCAAAGCAAATGTATTCAATTTGTCCTGATATTGACTTGCCCAATTTATCTTTCTAAGAAACACCACATCTTTACCTTGACAATGAGGATCACCATTGATGATTAAATGAATTTCTATTTCCAAGTCACACTTAGAGTTGCATTTCATTGCTTCCAACTTACATTTCTTCCACTGCTCCGTATCACTCTCATCCACTATCAATCCCCCACCATGAGACGATCATTGACCCCAAGGATCGAGTTCTTCTTCACCGTTCATGTTCCTATCAACTAAACTATTGGGGCAGCAAAATTGAGTCACGAAAAGAGGGATAAGAGCAATTGTTTTCTTGTTCTTTTCGTCCAATGACAACGCCGTAGGGAGATAAAATTCAAAACTAACTTCGTAATTTCCAAACATCTCGCAAGGGCTCTGTTCTTGACATGGAAGTGATTGAACATGAGGTTTAAGTTCCGCCATAATATAAAGATTAGTAATATCACTTCGAAAATCAACTTGGACAATGTCACTTTTAAATGAATGGTCTTCTTTTTCCTTAGCTACAACTCGCAACTTTAATTCTTTAAGCAATTCATAATAAGTGCCTCTTATTTCACCAACAAATTTATCAACCGTAATTGCCCCACTTTCTTTATTGCTCTTAGAGTGAATTCTAGCATGTAAAATTACATCATCATCAAGCAATCGTTTAAGTATCACATAATTCTTAAATACCTCGTAATCAGTCCAAATGATGTCACTGTCTATAAATTCGACTCGAAACGCCTGAAAAGTTGCAGAATAAGATTGGCAAACCTTGGGAATAAGAGTTGATGATAGAAGCTCAATTAGAGACAACATCTGATGCTTCCACATTTTAGTGTACTCATTATTATATGTGAATCTCGAACCACTGAGAATCTTTTTAGACTGTTTTTCATATATATGGCAGCTTCTAGAGTGCATATTATCCGTACCTAACCTTTTCTTCCAAACATCTCATGAGATTCATTCTCAATTTCATTAATAACATTGCTAGAGACAGAATACAAACCCAATTGGACTTCCATGCTAGAAAGTTTCATATGTGATTCATATGGAGGGCTAATTGATGATCTCTTTTCATCTCGTTTCCTGTTAGATCTTCAAAAACTTGTGGCATCCATAACATTAAAGTCACCCTTACTTCCCACTAGAACATTATCTAAATTGATACTATTGACTTTCTTCAACGAAGACACAGAATATGGTTCCTTCCAAGCATCCAAAGGAATAGGAATTCCAACATAAGTGTTTCTACTCAAGCTATGAGAAGTTCAAGTTGACACATTAGGAGCAAAATATGGGTCAATAATGCCTCCATTTCTAGTCATATAATCAGAAGAATACAGACATCCATGACAATTTAAACATGTTTCAGGGAGTTACACACCATATACCAAGTCAAAAGTTTCGAACGATGAATCTTCACCTAAAATCTCATTGTGACAATTTTCAAAATCATCACTCATTTAGTCTAAATTTTGATTATGCTCACTGGAAGTAATAATTTCGACAGTCTTCTCATAAAAGCTAGGCAATTTATCAAAATTAGAGACATATTGGGTAGCCATAGCTGATGTCTGCCCCCTTTCAGTTCCTTTAGCTAGGGTTTCAAGTTGGTGGGAGATATCACGAAGTTGAGCACAAACGGAATCCTGGCTATCTTTAATGATCTTATCAATTCTTTGTTCGAAACCTCGTAACTGGTCTTTGAGAGAATCTCGAAAATCAAGTTGAACTGAATAGAGATTTTGGATATGGGAAGGACAATCATGCTCCACATATCCGTTGTGAGCAGCATTTCGCAGGAATTTAGGGAATGTTTTTTCCTTGAACCCATTGATAAAAGAGAATGAGTTGTTGCCTTGGATTTCTCGTTTTTTTCTAGAATCCATCGTAGCCGAGGTTCGATAGCTCCGATACCACTTGTCACGAACCTGGATCGTGACCGACAAATAGACGAAGGAGTGAAGTAGAAATGGGGGAGAATTAGATGGAAGAAAGGGAGGAAGATGAAGACGTATGAAGGAGGGGAGGAGAACAGTTGTAGAGCCGAGGGGAGAGGATACGTGGAATAGAAAGTAAAAAGGTATGATGGAACAATACTAGAGAATATAGTGGTAAAGTTTAGATAAGGAATAACGAGGGCTATAGGAAAGAAAGAATGAAAATGGAAACGAAAAGATAGAAAAGTAAAGCAAAAGATAAAGGATGGATCAAAATAAAAAGGAATGAGGAGTCAAAATGTGAATTAGAGAATTTAAAATTTCTATAAATAGGGGTGGGAAGGCCAAAATACAAGTTAATTATCACTAAGCCACAAAAATTCGCGAAAAACTCGAAAAACATGAAAATTGTCGCTAAAGAGAAAATTGTCGCTGATTTTAGGCCTTGCAAAATTGTCGCGAATTTAGTGCAAAGAGAATTGTCGCGGATTTGTAAGCAGAGAGCAAAATTGTCCCGGAAACTTTGTAGAACAAATTATCGCTGAAATTTTGAAGAACAAATTATCGCGAATTTGGTCCTAAGCACAAAATTGTCACGTATTTCGAGGATGAAGTGAATTATCGCGGAAATACTAACATTGGTGTTTTCGTCGCGTCTCGACGCCGGATCGTGAGAGGAAAAGGATATGTAGAGTCTATGGTAATCACATGGTTAACAATAAGATAATAACGTCGGAAATCGAGTACTAAGACCTGTTACGAAATGCAGGGATTATAACGAGCGAAAGCAAACGGTAAGCGGAGTGAACACAATGTAGTAAGGGAAGGTTCCGACTTAGAGAAACGGGAAGGGTTAGTAAGAAAGAAAATAAAAGACACGAATGAACGAGACAAATGTTAATAAGACTCGGGGTGAGGAAGGATGGACCGTCCGACCGAACCTGGCATCGTGTCTAGTATACGATTCGTGAAATGAAGGGCATGCCTGATGAAGGGAACGTTAAGTTCCAAAAATGGAAAGATACGTACGTAAATGGCNAAGTACCCACCCGGGGAAGGGAAGCATATGGCCCGTTGAGTCAACTAACAGTTAACGGTTGGCTAGGATGGGACATGTACCGAGCATGTTACTCTCGGCAACAGTAAAATTAAAAGATAAGGGGAATGATAAGGGTAAAGGATTATGAAGAAGGAAAGAAATTAAGAAAACTGTCGAAAGTAACGACTTACACGCGTGTGTACGGTTTATTTAAGAAATGAAAAGATAAGTATAGCGTGTGTAAAGTTTCCTTTAATAAATTGTGACCGCTTTACAGATTTTGTAAGTGACGTGGACGAGGTATGAGAAGGGCAGGGGAAGGAGGTCGTCGGTTGTCCGGTGATAGAGTCCGGTCTTTCGAGAATACTCTAAATTATGTTTCTAGTTCTTAATGTTTCCGAACTATGTTTAAGTTTATATTCGAACGTTTCGTTTTATTTAGCATGTTTTTACCAAATCAGCTAGGCCCAAATTAGGGTCGTTACAAGTAGCATCTGGTTTAGTGTACAATCCTTATACCAACGTAAATTTTTCACTTTCACCTGATTTGGAATATAGACACGTGTAAGATGTTTTTATCCGTTTATATATAAGGAAGATGAGACATGTGGAAACGTACGTTTTCATCGCGGGTGTCGTTGATTTCTTACTATTATTGTACCCGAGGGGGCAGTCTTGTGGTGGTGTCATATGTTTCAAGGACTTGTATCATGTGCTAGCTTTTGGTTGAGTATTTCCAGTTTTGATGTGATCGGTATATCACTATCCAAATGAGAATAATGCTAGGTTCGGAGTACAATTTTTAGGCTAGCCTCATATTTTTGTTCCTACCTTGGTAGGGATATTTCCTTGTGTTAAATGGTTATATTGTCTTGATTGTGACGCGGGTAGGTTACGAGAGGAATTGGTGTTGCGCTGTGAATCTTAGCAAGCTTTCGTGTTTCTATTGCCCTTGCATAATCTTTTCTTGCTTCCCTCTTGGGATAAGCGCAGTGGTATATCGCCACTTAAATATAAGTAGCGTCATGTTAATGGTACAATGCTTATATTGTTGCGAATTTTTAACTCCCATTTAAACAGAGATATATTTTTGCGTTAAGCAATTTTTACTCGCTTATTGTGTGATCTTGTTATGTCGCAGAGCGGAGGATATTGTTTTTATGGGTCTCATTAGCCATTTCAATTTTTCCTTTTTGGGTCCTCAATATGTTGACCTATTCAAATGTCCTCAATGTGTTGGATCCTAGGATGTTCGAAACGTAAAATACTAGAACGTAGAAACGTGGGAAACGAGAAACAAAGAACGGCAAGTGAAAAGTTTCTATAGATAGAACGTTAAACTAATAAAGAAAATACAATTATTGTAGATGTACTAAATTGCAATGCGAGATATAATTCCATTATTTTTATTCTTATCAACGTTCCTAACATAATTCTATAAGAATCACTTCTCATTCATTAACACATAACTAAAAAAAGTTAAGGTTACTATCTAAGAAATTATATGAATATTTAAGATAACATTGACTAATTCAATCTTAGAAATCAACAAAACCAATTATCACATTACTTGTAAAAAAAGATCAAACAACTCCATAAATTAATTAAATAAAACAAGCAAATCAAGAAAATGTTCTCAAATCTAAAAATGATGCTCTTTGGCTAAATGGGGAAAATATGAGTATGAGGTAGTCTTCTCATTCTCATTCTCATTCACCTTGAAAGCTAATAGAAACTTGTAGAACGTGTTCTTGTTCAGAAATGATTAACGAAAATGGAAGACGATTTTCATTCAAACGAAAGCTGTTCGTAATACAAGAAAAAGAAAAACATCAAGTGTTTTTGTCTAAGAAAACAAGAATGAAAAGCAGTAAAATAAGAACAAAGAAACTTAGCATTTAAAGCAGCGGCAACAACACACATTCACCATGATTCACGAACCACGAAACCCGCAAAGTCATGGAGAAGATGAAGAACGCAGAGAAGTTAGGGCAGCAACACAAAATCGCAGCCAAATACGTGAGGCAAGCTGGGNGAGTGAGGTAGAAAATGAGGAAGAATTAGACGGAAGAAAGGGGTGGAGGAGCAGACGCAGGTAGAGGGGAGGAGAACGGCGGAAGAGCCGAAAGGGAGAAATAGAATTGTGATAATTTCGATAGATGATTGTTAAACAACACATCGAAGGGATTTATACCCAAAACAATACAAATAAACCTACGATTTAATAAGGCCCAATACATAATAGGTCTAATTCCGAGGAGGTCGGTCCAAACTCATATTCTTCATAATCTTCTAAACTATCCGATTCGGGTACATCACATGATGTCAAAAAAGGGGGAAGAGGAAGAGAGCTGGTAGCGGGGGTTGAAAATAAAAAAAAGTTGCTCATATACAATCCAGTCGTTTAAAGGCTTCAAAATCGATCGATGGTATCATTGAATACCCTAAAACCAACGAGAGTGGAGAAATTAAATTTTAAAACTAAATGTAAATTAAAATTTGAATTAAGGTTTGAGATACTAGCTAACCCAAAACTCTCGATAATGATAAGAGGTTAGATACCCATTGATTTTATTCAAAGAAAAATATCAATAATATTAGAAGTTCAAATTACGTAATTAATGAGGAGTGCTAGAATATGATGCCTCAAATTAAATCAAATTATTTGAGCCAAAATTCTATTGGGCTTCGATTACTTTGTATTTGGATTTTGGCTCAAATTATGTATTTCNGACTTTACCGAGGCTGAGAATGGACCAACTAGGAAATCTTGGGTGGAAATTGATTATTAATAACTTCATTACTGCTTCTTTCGCTGTAAAGGACTCTACTATTCTATGTTCCTAACCTGTCGTAAAACAAAAGAAATATAAAAAGAAAAAGGATAGGTAATCCGATATGTTCCCTATCTATATTAACTCTGGTCTCGAATTCTTTGCACCAAACAATACTGAAAGCTAATAGAAAACTTGTAGAACATGTTCTTGTTCAGAAATGATTAACGAAAATGGAAGACGATTTGCATTCAAACGAAAGATGTTCGTAATAGAAGAAAAGAAAAACAGCAAATGTTTTTAACTACCAAAAACAGGAATGAAAAAGCAGTAAAATAAGAACAAAGAAACTTAGCATTTAAAGCAGCGGCAACATCACACGTTCACAATGATTCACGAACCACGAAACCAGCGAAGTCATGGAGAAGAGGAAGAACGCAGAGAAGTTAGGGCAGCAACACAAAATCACAGCCAAATACGTGAGGCAAGCTGGGCCTCAGATTATATCATTATGGGCTCCCGAAGTCCCGGCCCAACCACGTTAATACGAGGTCCAACAATCTCCTCCTTAACGTAGTTGGCCGAAACTACACCAAGCCGCTTCCTAAGATATAAAAATCTGGAAACTGGCAATGGTTTCGTAAAGATATCGCCAACTTGTTCTTCAGTATAACAATAGACCAACATAATGATCTCATCACTTTCAGCCTCTCTCAAGGCATGATATTTGATCTTGATATGCTTTGTTTTTCCATGAAAAACATGATTCTTCGTAACTGCAATAGCAGATTAAGAATCATAGAGAATATTAGTTGGTCCTGCAGGAAGCAATTTTAACTCATCAAGTAGTTTTCTGAGCCAAATGGCCTGATTAGCAGCCTTGGAGGCTGCATAATATTCGGCCTCAGCAGTCGATTGAGCAACAGTTGACTGTTTTTTCGAACACCAACATATCACACCTGTTCCGAGAGTAAAACAATATACAGATGTGCTTTTCAAATCATCTAAACAGCCACCAAAGTCAGAATCAGAAAAGCCAAACATTTTAACCTCACAACCAGGAGAATATAAAATGCCAAAATCAAGAGTTCCCTTAAGATACCTTAGTATACGTTTTGCAGCAGCAAAATGTAGAGGTTGGAGAGTGCATGTACCTCGATAACATGCAAGTTGCATACGAAATATCAGGTCGTGTTGAGCAAAGATACATCAGTTTTCCAATCAGCGATCTGTAAATGGAAGATCACAAGCATGAATATCACTATGTTTTCCGATTTTAGTATTCGGAAGCATAGGCACAGATACTTCACTACAATTTTTAAAGCCAAATTGTTTCAGAATTTCGAGTGTATACTTTTCCTGAGATATAAAGATCCCAGAGGATGATTGTTCAATCTGCATGCCCAGAAAATACGATAATTTTCCCAAATCATTCATTTCAAAATTCAAGCAACAATCTCTTCTTAAATTCTGCACAATCAGCGCTGTTTTTTCCGCATACCAAAATATCATCAACATAGACCGAGACTATCAAAATCAATTCTCCAGAACTCTTAACATAAAGAGTAGTATCAGTGAGACTTTTCATAAAACCACATGACAGTATGAAACTGTCCAATCGTGAGTACCAAGTTTTCGGAGCTTGCTTAAGGCCATACAAGGCCTTCTTTAAAAGGCATACTTGAGAAGAGTTTTCTGTCATCTCAAACCCCGGAGGTTGAGTTACAAAAATCACTTCTTTAAGTTCACCATTTAAAAAGGCAGATTTCACATCATACTGAAAAATGGTCCAATTCAGTATAGCAGCTAATGCAAGGAGGGTCCGAATTGTATCAAATCTTGCAACAGGTGAAAAAGTATCAAAATAATCAATATCTTGTTGTTGATCATAGCATTTCACAACCAACCTGGCTTTATATTTATTCAAGGTACCATCAGCGTTCAACTTGGTCTTAAAGACCCATTTTAGACCAATCACATGTCTATCAACCGGTGCATCTACTAAGACCCAAGTCTTATGCCTTTTTATCATCATTAGCTCCTCCTCCATCGCTGCTTTCCAAGCAGGGGAAGACAGAGCTTCAGATATTGATTTTGGTTCATTTTCGAGACCAAAATTACACCTGGCATAAATTTCAGTAAGGTTCCTCGTACCTCGAACAGAGGCTTCATCATCATCATCAGAGATCTGGCTACTAGGAAAATCAGAAGCAATTTCAAGTGAATTAGTAATAGGTAAATCAATAGAGAAATCCAGATCATCAAGTAAATCAGATAAATCACATTCAGAAGTCCGAAATAGAGTTTTCAGCTTTCCTTCCTCAAAGTCCTACATAACATTTTCATCAATTTTCAAGCTTCGGGAAACAACCACATGTTTTGTTATAGGATTATAAATCCTATAACCTTTCACATTTTCACTATACCCAACCAAAATGCCAATAAATGCTCTTTTATCAAGTTTATTCCTTGATGCAACCGGTACAAAGCAGTAACACACACCGCCATAAACTCTTAGAAAATTCACAGAAGGTTTCCTGTTATACCATTTCTCATACGGTGTAGTAAAATCAAGTGCCTTATGAGGTAATCGATTTTGCAAGAAAACTGCAGTAGAGGCTGCTTCAGCCCACAAGTTTTTTGGCAAATCTTTTTCAAACAATAAACATCTTGTCATGTTTAAAATAGATTTATTTTTCCTTTCAGAAACATCATTTTTTTTAGGACAGTAAGGCACTGTCAAGTGATGTAAAATACCACAATCTTTCAAAAATTCTTCGAATGCATTAGAGGTATATTCAGATCCATTATCAGATCTCAAAGTTTTTATAACATATGAACTTTGAGTTTTAACACGAATTTTAAATCCATTAAAGATACCAAAACACTCAGATTTTTGATTTAAGAAGTAAATCCAGCATAAGCGACTGAAATCATCAATAAAGATGAGAAAATATTTATTTCCAATCAAAGATGGATACGGCAAAGGTCCACATAAATCAGTGTGAATTAACTTAAGTTTTTCAACCAATTTAAAAGAAGACACCCCAAAAGGACTTTGTTGAAGTTTTCCATACTGACACACAGTGCAAATTTCAGGAAAAGTTGGATGAAACAATGGTAATCCCTTGACTAAATCATTTTTCAACAAAATCTTGATATATTCAGAACTCAAATGACCAAATCTTTTGTGTCATTTCTCATATTCAAGACTGGCACTAGCTGGAAAAGCATCAACAGTCAATACAAACCTTCTATTCTTTCAGGTATTGAAAATAAGCAATTTCCAACATTATCAAAAATCTCACACGACTGATTTTTAAACACAACAGAAAATCCATTGTTTAAAAGCTGTCTCACACTCAGCAGATTAACTCCAAGATCTGGCACATAGAAAACATCATATAATAACCGAGATCCATAAGGCGTATTAAGGATAATAATTCCAATACCTGTTACCTAAAGTAGTTTACCTCCAATTCCTTTTACTGAGGTTTGATAAGATCTATCAAGTACCGAAAAAGAATCAATATTGTCAGTCATGTGGTTAGAGCAACCACTATCAATGTACCAACCTGATGAAAAATCAACTCAAAAAACAGTGGTTTGAATTAAACCACTTGAGGAAATAAAATCAGTTAAGGTTGACACAAGAGCAATACCATCATTCGGTTCCGTAACAGTTTCAGCAACATTAGCATGAGGTTTTGTGGGACAAATTCTATCAACATGTCCAAACTAAGAACAGATAGAGCATTTAGCACTAGGACGATGAAAACAAAATTTTTCAGAATGAGTTGTTTTTTTACAATGAGGACATGGTGGAAACTTAGACTTTCCCTTAGATTTTTTCCACTTCTTTTTCAAATCAGAATTTTGAGACTCATTTCTTCCATCTTTACCAACAAAAGCTTTCTCGGTAGTTTTATAATCTTCCTTAAGAGCTAACCTAGACTCTTCGGACTGTAAAGCAGAAATAAGTTCATCAAGCTTCATATCAGAAATTTTAGTGACTGCCTCGATGGTAGCAATACGAACATAAAATTTTTCAGGGACAGAGACAATGACTTTCTCAACTATGCGTTGATCATCAAATTTCCCCCCAAGTAAACGAATCTGATTAACAATACCCATAATCTTATCAATGAAATCTTTAATCTTATCAGAGTCTTTCATTCGAGATGAATCAAAGTCTCTTTTCAAGGTTAAGATATCAATTTCCTTGGTTTTTTCATAACCTTGGAAACCAGTTCGTATTTTTTCCCAAGCTACTTTAGCAGATTCACATTTCATAATTCTAGTGAACACAGAAGTATCAACAGCAGAAAACAAAATATCTAATGCACGAAAAGAGCGAGATACCCTTTCCTCATACAATTTCAGCTGAGTAGAAGTTGGATTTGTGGGAAGCTCTAGAATCTCATTGGATTCTATTGGAGCCCACAATCCTTGTCCCTTCAGGTAGGCTTTCATTCGAACCACCCACTGGGCATAGTTGCGACTAGTAAAGACTGGTGGTCCAACCGTTGATGTCAAACGCTCCATTTCTAATAAGAGCAGACACAAGAAAAACCAGTTACACACAAATAAACAATATTGTGCAAACTAGGGTTAGAGATCCCCAAATCAATTTCCCAAGTCGGGAAGCTCCGATACCAACTGAAAGCTAATAGAAACTTGTAGAACGTGTTCTTGTTCAGAAATGATTAACGAAAATGGAAGACGATTTTCATTCAAACGAAAGATGTTCGTAATACAAGAAAAAGAAAAAAAGCAAGTGTTTTTATCTACGAAAACAAGAATGAAAAGCAGTAAAATAAGAACAACGAAACTTAGCATTTAAAACAGCGACAACAGCACACGTTCACCATGATTCACGAACCATGAAACCCACGAAGTCATGGAGAAGAGGAAGAACGCAGAGAAGTTAGGGCAGCAACACAAAATCGCAGCCAAATACGTGAGGCAAGCTGGGCCTCAAATTATATCATCATGGGCTCCCGAAGTCCCGGCCCAACCACGTTAATACGAGGTCCAACACACCTCCGGGAAGAAATCTAATGAGGTCAAATCCTACAACGGACAAGGTACGAACACAAAACTTCTCTCCACTCCAAAGACTCAAATAGAGTCGCTCGCTTGGTCGTTGTTGACACTTCTCAGTATGTTGAATCAACTGAAACGGACTATTATATAAACTTGATCACACGAACTATTGTTCAGCAGACGGTGGAAATAAGTAGTGAGGGTGGGTCTCTATTGCCATGGTTATGTTGCATCATAAGGAGCGATTGTGTGATAGCCCCAATAAAATCAAAGAACCAACTCTGTCCAATGAAATATGAAAATAAACCCTGGCAAATTAGCTACTACACTTCCCAACTCTGAAGCTGTGTTTACATGAAAGTGCAAAAAAAACGTTTTTTAAATAAGAAACGTACCATGTTTCAACAATGTAACAAAAACGTAATTNTGGAAAACATTCCCAAATGGGTTGGGGCTCCGGTCCTACCCGCTACCCCTATCTCAATCAATTTCTTCTCCCAAAGTATATCTATACGCTTGAGGCGCGCTTCAGGAGGAAGAAACATCTCTAAAGTATTAGCAATGTCCTTATTGGAGGGGTTGAATCAGGTTCGATCCAACTTCCCTATGAGTGAGTGGGTGATAATCGACTACACTTTTAGCGAATCCTCCTTCAGAACTGCTAACCAAATGTAACATGACTCCCACTTATGAAAATAGTCTTCCTTATCTATTATAGCGCACTCAGCGGTGCAGACTGCTATGCTTAGCCTATGACATCTTAATAACCTCTTACCCTTTCGGGACCCAACTAAAAACAAATTAAAAAATCATTCTAAAGTCGGCTCTATGCCATGTTTGTAGCAATAGAAGATGAATGCCACTATATAGACATAACTATCCGAAAACAAGGCGAAAGTTGGGCATTGGATCTCCCGAAGCACGGCTGCTACAAACGAATGTAGCGGAAAACGCAAGCCACACTTCAAGGATGCGTAACTAACGGGAAGGGCGTTGGAAGGAACATTCATTTCCGCAAAAAGGAAATAAGAAACATTTTCCTTCCCATTCCGAATGGAGTAATGATATGGGATGAAAAATTTAGTCCTAAGTCTTCAGTATCCAGTTCAGACAGGGCTATATATCTAACTCTACGAGGAGCCATAATTTTACCCTTGAGAATGCTGGTTAAGGAAGTTTGGAGTTTGACGGAGAATGAAAATCGCAAGTTTTCTTTTTCGCTCAAACAACTTCTCGCAATAGGAGGATGGAAATGAATAGTTCCCAAAACCCCGGTTTATATACACATTTTCAGACCAATACGAATTCACACGTATGTTACAGCAGACAGCTGGAGTCTGTTCACACTCATCACCCTTGTCAAGTAACGAAAAGGCGCAGATGTGACTTTTAACGTTTAATTAAAAATATAAATATAAATTACGTGATATATCCGTTATGTTTTCAAATTTGAATTTAATCCCAAATTCACCAAGTACAGGATCGGTCCTAGGGACTCTTGTTACAACTCATTCGGGTACGGTCCTCTGTTAAGCCCGATCAGATAGCATGTCGAACGCATTCATCGTTAGATGGTCGGTCTTGTATCACCACTGCAATAACGATAAAGCCCGAGGGGCTAGTGATGAGGGCTTCGGAACCCAATACCCCGAACTAGCGAAGGCCCAAGTGTACTGAGCCAATCCAAATGACAAGAAACTAATCTACGCAACTCAAGATCCTAAGCTTGACCCATTCAAGATAACAAGCCCGAAGGGCTACATAACTAATGAAGCCCAAAGGCTAATTAAACTTGCAGGACCGAAGGTTAGAGTTAGACAAGACTCAGTGCTCGGGGACCGATCTCCTGGATCGGTCTAAACGGTTACATTAAGCCTCGAGCATACTCACGTTTTCTGTGCTTCGGGTCTGTCCATGTTTTCTGTCAGGGAAAAACGACGTTGTCAGAAGCGGTTACAGAGCGTTTTCCACACACGATTCCCTTCTATAAATGCAAAGCTTAAAGGCTAGCTCACGAGGACCTTTTGGATGCGCAAACTCGCTATTACTCTGCCGATTTCACTCACTGCGCTTTATTTTTTACCTTAGTAATTTTCATAAGGCTCTACAGTTTGTAATCAGAAACTATTTCATCAATATATTGAATAAGAGCATCTTAAAGCTCTTAGTCTGGTGGTCTTTTCCCATTTTTCTAGGGGTTTTCCAAGTTAAATCGTCGTGTCACTCGCTTTATTTGCGTTTTATAATCGTTTCCTCCATTTCAAAAAAAAACATAAACATGTTCAATTGATTGTGAACCAGTCGACTGTTGATACATGTGTCTTTTACACCACAACAATGACAATTTCTTCTTGGGTTACTAGAGATAGAAACAAATAAATTTGATGAGATAACATTATGAATCACGAAATAATACTAAAGAAATTCAAACTTTAACGTAAATTTAAAATATTAAAATAAATATAATACTTAATGAAAAATTGAATAATAAATAGATAAAATTAATAAGATAGAAAGATAAAATTAAATTTGTATAGATAGGATGATGTGGATGAAAGAAAATAAAAATGAAATGAATGAGTGAGAAATTTGAGAAGTATAAAAATAATAGTGATGTGAGAATAATGGTGTGCAGAGAAATGTATACGGTTGAAATAGCTTTGGGATGGACAATGTTATAGTTAGCCTTATTGATGAGAACTCTAGGACCGGGTACCTTGTGATGGGTAAGGCCCAATAACGATTGGACCAATCCAAATGGCGAAAATGAATCCTTATAGCCCATTCCACACCTCCAATANAGCTGTGATGAGATCGTAATAGATTACGATAAGATTTTGTGTGATTAAAATATTTAAAATGTTAGTCTATAAAAGGGGAGGCCTGAAAGTGTGTTAGAGGAGGGTTCTGGATCAAAAGTTCATATTGAATTCTGCCTGGGTTTGGTGCCCTTTGGTTTTCCTCCCGGTTCTCGGGTTTCCCACGTATAAATTCTTGTTTTCTTTTCCTTACGGCAACCGTATACCAGCGGTATCCTCACCTAAGTACAAAACATCATAGAATAGATTTTTACTCTTAACAAGTCACTATGACAAATCCGTAATGAATAAGATTGATTGGTCTCGTGTTTGTGTGAATTGTCGTGTAAAATAAACATCGGGACATTATAAAGTATTTTATCGCCAAACTAGGAGGATTAATCACTGAAGTCACCATTCCATGTATGACAATAGTGGGCATTGACCGGAATGGTTTTTGATTTGTTTGTCGACCGGAGTCACTTTTTCGTTCCCAGTATCGAGGAAAAGAAATATTTAGGGGGTAAAAGACGATTAATATTATCTCCATACTCAATTTTGGTAACGAAAAAATTAAGAAAAGTATGGAATAGAACGGTGGACAATGTACGAAGAAAATGTAAACGGGGTGATTAGTCAAATAATAGAAAGTTTATATTCAAAAGTAAACTACATTTTTAAATAGAAAACTTATCCTTAAGGTTTTGATTTGCCAAAGCATATACTTAAGATTTGAGGAAGCTGGATGCACCGACGTATCAATGTGCTAGTACATGTGAGTCACATGACAAGACATACTTCAAGTTGAGGAAGGTAACATTACCAGAGTAAAACAGAACCGATCGAGGTCGGGAAAGAAAAAATGACTCGTCAAGATGTTACCCTCAAGGAGAGGTCGGCTCTAGCGAGACATGTCACCGTACATGTAAAAATCTTACAAGATAAATAAATAGGCACGTGAAAGAATAAGTAAAATTTTCAAGTAATTTTTGACGAGGTTTTATAATGAGATATATAACGAGTTTCAAAGAGATATGTTTAAACGATATTTTATGACGCGTTTCAAGAAGTGTTTAAATCAAGATGAGTTTTGAAGATTAGATGTTTTATACATGAAGTTATGTTTTGAAGAGTTTTAACTGAATTTTCAATTATTCGATTATTAATACTCTATACTTTAATAGGAAAGGAAGATATTCAGGAGGGCATGGAAAGAATAATAGTTAACTAATACAGAAAGTATTTAAGGAATCAAAAGTAAAACGAGTTCGTTAAGATGTTAACGAGATGAAATGTATGAAAGAATTAGATAAGGATTTGTGTATATTCATTAGGTTGAATATTCTCATGTTTTAAATATTAATTATTTTATTCTATAAAAAAGCACCTTATCTTCCAAATAAGTGTTGAGTAGTGTATGTCATTCACCGATAACATTTAGGTCCAGTTTAGGGATGTGACACCTGCCTTAACCGTATTTACCTTATGTTTCAGGTCTATTCGTGAAAAAACGGTTACCATTGCAAAATTATCTACCTCAAACTATGGCATTAGTCAGAAGCAGCAGTTAAAGGGCTTTAGAGAGGTGTTCTTCAGAAGCAGCAATTAAAGTGCTTCGGTCAATGGGGCTTCTCGAGGGGTGATTCCTAGCCTCGACAAACATTACTGCTCAAATTAAATCATGTGGTGAAAGGGTAAATACTTAATTTGATAATATAACCTTGCGTAGTTCATACATGATAGCTGGGTGGCTACAAAGAAGAACATGTTGTTTAGAGAATTCCTGCAGGTGGAGTGAATTCAATTGGTAGACTATTCGCCAAAGAATTCACCACCGCTGTCATTAGAATATCTGACAACACCGACAGTCCCCTTTCTCCGTCGAGGGCTCCTTCCGTGATGATCATGGCTTCGTCACTTACCTAAGAGAGCCCATCATTAGGAACTTTGACGTTTCCCTCTTAGTTTGCTAAATTCCGAAGGTAAAACTTTGGGGAGTCGTATGACTCAACCAAAACGCGATTTTCAGTCGCTGATGAAGTTTTCAAGCGACCAACCGTCCCTGTAATAGTGAGCATGCTCGTGTCATCAAATTGACGAAATCATAGAGGCTGCAACATTGTCGACCTCCCCAACAGTTTCCCTCTGAAATGCTACGGTCAGCCTATGAGAGGCAATGACAACATTTTTCTAACATTCTTTTCATTTCACAGGTGTCGAAGGATATCTTGTCACTTTACCAGAAGCTGACAAGCTCTTTAAAGGCGACCACCCTTACGAAGAGGGCGACCACTAGGTAAGAAGGCGATCTTGCCGAAGTGACATCTCTTCTTTCATAAATGAAAGAGAAGTCCTTTCGGCTATAGCTGGAGCTAGCGTAGAAAAAATTCAATAAAATAATATACGCCACATTCAGAATGAGATATGTATATTGTGGTACAGAGTTGAAGTTGTCACTTAAGAATTGGCACGGTCAACAAAGTAGGTGTGATAAGAAATGACGAAGAGAACTGATGACGAGTGTCGCTTGGTCGACGCCTATGCTATGTGCAACCTTATTAGTGCCAAGCTGAAAGCCGAATGTGAAAGAGTCAATATTGCAAGTGCGCTCTCCTTTATGTAGAAGAGAACCACAACTATTCCCTCTAGAATCATTCCCAAAAGAACTTGAAGGGCTGATGAACGCTCTTGATGAAACCCTACTCGACACAACTACAAGGTGCGCATACAACAACTCCCGCCTCTCTAAACTCCAACATTTAGTCGACACCCATGTCTTAGATCTGAAAGCTTATAGAAAATTGTAGAACGTGTTCTTGCCCAATAACACTTAACGAAAATGGAAGACGATTTTCATTCAAACGAAAAATGTTCGAAAATACAAGAACAGGAAGAAAACAGCAAGTGTTTTAACATAAACGAAACGTAAATGAAAAGCAGTACTAAATAAGAAAAAAGAAACTTAGCATTTTGAAAGCAGTAGCAGCACGTTCACCACGATCCCATGAACCACAAAATCAGCGACGTAATGGAGGAGAGGAAGAACGCAGAGACGTTAGGGCAGCAACTCAAAATCGCACCCAAAATACGTAAGGCAAGCTGGGCCTCAGACTATATCATCATGGGCTCACGAAGTCCCGGCCCAACAACGTTAATATGAGGTCCAACAAGATCCACAAGTATTTCTTCAACGGTTCATCACATTGTCGACGTTTAGGAATTTTTCGGCGCCGAATGCCTTCAGAGTTGCCAATAAACATATAGAGATAATAGCCCATTAAATTACCAACATGAGTTAACTTAGAATTATGAGGTCTTGAAGGGCGCCAACCCGATTACCTGCGATGGTGACCTCAACACACGCTCCTCTATGATGTTGGATGATGGCGACCTAGAGTTCTTGTTGACCACTTGGAGGAGTTGGTGTAAGATTGTCCAGGCGAATAAAATTCGAACTTCTGAATGTATTCTGTTGAAACTTCACTGATGTTGTATAAAATTTAAGTCTTTTGTACTGAAATTGGTGAATTCATCAGTAAACAAACTAAAATACATTCATCAGAATAGCGTCGTTGGAGAAAAAATAGATAGACATCCATCAAATAAGTGATGATTAAGACAATGTTGATCCAATTATAAATAAATATGCAGCTATACCGATCGAGACCAACATCATTCTCATGTACAATAATCAAGACATACCAATTGAAAATCGATTAGGATAAATTTCGAACAAACAAGTGATGTTCAAAACTTCCAATCGAGAAAATTCCAATCAAGACAAATATCAATCAAATGGTTATCAAAGGATATCATACACACTCCCTTGGGGAGTAACCGATCCTAGCCCTAGGTACACTTTAATAGGGTGAGCCAAGTAAGGTGACCCATAAAATGACCATGCCGAGGGGGTTATGATGTTACTATTTAATGTTGATCGGTCTCCTTCGCGTTTCCTCACTCCTTATTTCTTTCATCATTATTCTCTCTTACAAGCAATAAAACAAAGAGTGAAGAGGTTCACATGAAAAATGTCAAGCCCCGAATATTGGCCTAGCCAGTTAGGGGTTGTGGCAGCGCTGCACCCCATTGTGGATTCAAGGTAACCTACTAAAAAATCTTAGGAGTATAAAGCAAAATTTAAGAACACAACATACTAAGCGGTCATGAGCAACAACAAATAGAGTCTTGGGGAAGAACCCCTAAATTGTTGTACAATACTCAAAACAATAAAACAAAATGCAATGTACCCTACGACCCATGGACTCCAGGACCAGACGACGACCTCCTCCACTATCCTTCTAAGCTCAATGCTACTCCTCAACTACAAGATCTGTAGAATGGTCATCTTCTAATAACAAAAGCTTAAACAAGACATAAGAACTTTTAAAGATAAACCCTTTTAGAAGACCCATTTGAAATAGGATATAATAACTTTTAAAGATTAACCCTTTTAGAAAACCCATTTGAAAACTTTTTCGTAAAGCTCTTTTGAGAAAATCTTTCTTTAAAACTCTTCTTTTATGCTATTAAAAACTCCTTCATGGTTTCCATTTTATACTTTATCTTTCCGGATCTATTTTAAATGCTCGGTAACATGTCTCGCCAAAGTCGACCTCTCATTGGGGATCGGATCGCGATGAGCCTCCTCTTTGATTCCCCATCCTCGATCAGTTCCGCACTTGAAGGAACGTTACTATCCTTAACTTAGGGCATGCATTGCCTGTGGCTCACGTGTGCTAGCACAATGCCGAGTGGGTGCGCCCACCTCCCTAGAGTGTTAATTTATCTTCCTTAGTTCTCTCTCCGGGACAACCCATATATAAAACGTATCCCATGTGAGAACCCGAAATTTTAGGAGAATTGGATAATTAATAAATATTATTAATTATATAATATGAAGATACAAAAATGGAATATGTTGGATATATATTTTAGTTTAAAGGTAATTGAAAAAAGGATAATTGTATTTAATAATGAAGAGATAATAGATAATTATATGTTGTAAAAGAACGGGAAACAGTGTAGCGATTAAGATTGAATAGTTAGGAATAAATGTAGATTTCGATAAATTAATATAAAATATATTGAATATATTGTGAAGTAAAAAATTGGATAATATGAATATAATAAAATAATATTTAAGACTATAATATATTAGATAAAACTATTTGATATGTAGTTTGATAATAATAATGTACAAGAAGTTATATTAAAATATTTTAGTAGCTATTAAAATAATGGACGAAGTTGATGATATATTATAAC
This sequence comes from Utricularia reniformis, assembly GCA_009725065.1. Lineage (NCBI taxonomy): Eukaryota > Viridiplantae > Streptophyta > Magnoliopsida > Lamiales > Lentibulariaceae > Utricularia > Utricularia reniformis. The sequence goes on along the minus strand of RWGZ01000919.1, from coordinate 136,042 downwards.
AATTGAAATAATTAATTTGGAACCAATGTTGATAATGATAAATCATCTTAAGGGGAGAGCAAACTTTCACTTTGCAGTGGATTGGAAATTTTATAGAGCCGAAGTTTCGACAAATGATTGAGAAGATCGAGCAAAATGATGCTCGAATGAATCATTTGGAGACCAATTTGAACCTCGGTTATGAAAGACAACAAGTATATGGCGAGCTTGCCCGAGATATCCATCATACCTCCACTTATGAGGGTTATATACGATTGCTGGGCAAGATGGGCAGTTGAGCCCTTTAAAGGAAAAGGAAGATCTTGCCGTCTATTGAGGTCTTGTAGAGAATATGGAATACTTCAAATGCATTATTACCATTTTCCATGGCGGTTATTAATGCTACAAGATAGGAATACAACGAGATGCCCACGGACATTCCATAGTACCGAGGATCTATAGACCCTCATACCCACACTTCTAACTTGTAAATTCACGTGAGCTTGATAAACTTAAGTGATGCAGTCTTTTTCTTCATTTTTGCTGCCTCTTTGATGGACTCAGCACTCCGGTGGTTCAATTGACTGCCAAGGTTTTCTATTATATCTTATTAGGATTTCAAGGATAACTTCTATTCAGCTTTTGTGTCTTTCAAAGCATCAGTCAAGTCTGTCACGCTTTGACCGCAATGCAATACGATTCTTCACAAAAATTGTTGGGTTTATAAATTTAATTGAGTCAGAATTCAGGAAAATTCCACATATTACTATTAGTGAGAATATTGGTCTATTGCAGCTTATTTTGACCGGGCATACCTTATGAAACTCTTTTGAATAGGGACCCCCTCGGCAAACATGGTAGAGCTCACTTTTAGATGTACACAGTATATGTAACGACTCTAAATATGCCCTATCCGAATCTAACGCATTGTACTAAATATACAAGTTACTTTAAAACACATTTCGAAAGTGACAACAAAATAATTCAATGTTTGACATGCCCATCTTACATCTTGACCTCGTCACCTACAAAGTTTGTAAAGCAGCCACAATCTACTAAAAGAAACACCACACACTCTACATATCATTTCATTAACACAATAAAGATAAATGCAACTATTGAGTCATTAAGATTACACATTTATAAGTTTATTTCTCTTCGTTTATCTTTCCTTTTTTCATTCGCATTTAGTCTTACTGTAGCAAAGTCTAACATGATCGATTCATGTCTCGCCCAAGCTAATCATTAGCTATTGGTTGACTCGACAAACCATATGTTTCCCTTCCAAGAACGTGTACTCAGGCGGTACAATTTTTCTCACTCGGGTCCATTATGCTCATTCCGTTTGTATCATTCTATTTTTGAACTTATCTTTACTTTGGTGAATCGTGTGCTAGAAACGATGACGGGTTCGGTGTGACGTCCCAAACTCACACTTGGTGCGATCGGGTCGAGACAGGGGGCCAAGTACCATGGTACCCGGAACCCATTATATGGAATAAACTTAAGGAAAGTATCAAGACTTTATTAAAACAAATGGAAATAGTTTGGCTCGTAGTTCAACACAATTTATTTATTGAAAGGAAAGCAAGAAACACTAGCACGTGTCCCGCACTTTAAGAGTAACCCCCTTCACTCCGCATAACCGCCATTAGGTTCTAGAATTTCTATCGTTGAAAGGGAAAACATAACACATAATGAGTTGACACTTAGTAAGGGGACAAAATTTAACAAAGCTAGCTTGCCCACAATCGTGCGCTACAAGAAATACATAAATATATGATAATTCCGTCGAGCCCAATATAACACCCATTCATGACTTCTCCTCTAGAATCATCTAATCCCCAACTCCGAACCCCCTTAGACATGGTGCAGTTGAGGTTAGGTTGGCTACGCCGTGTCCCATTCCAGGGTGCCGTAGACCACCCGTTGGGTATGAATGTCTACTAACATTCCTTACTTATAATCATAAGAGCATTGATCTCATCCATGACTCTATCACGTTACCATCGGATTTATGTCTTAAGCTTGGGTTATAGTTCCGTTCACCCTTACGCGAGCTCGCCTTGCTGCCTTGTCCCTCACGAGGTATTCCCTTAAAAATATTTCATGAGTCATAGCATTACCATTGAACATTGAGGTGGAGTCTCATGCTCCTATGGCAATTTCCGATCATTCTCCATGCCATACAACCTATACACTTTATACATGTCGCATACCAATGGAAACTGCGTCTACTTCGACCATGGTCCAAACCTTGTACAATGAAACCTTGAAACCGTGAAGAGACTCGTTTGGATAAGTATTCCACAACCACTATACATAATTTCCGTTGATTTAACGACCGTGGAAATGGACCTAAAATGTCGATCCGCCACCTGCCAAAAGGACAAGGAAGTGGTGTGGAATTTAATTCCGAACCTGGCTGCCGATGGTAGTTGGCATGATATTGACATGGTCGACACTTCTGGACAAACTCTTTCACATCGGTCATTATCGTGGTCCAAAACAAACCCAATCGTCGAAGCTTAAGAACAAGTGATCCTGCTTCCGAATGATTTCCACAGACTTCTTCATGCACCTCACTGAGTGGGGACCAGGCTTCCAGAGGACAAAGCCATCGTAATAACGGTGCATCAAAAGACTTTTTATAAAGTACGATGTCCCGAAGAACGAGAAGGCCTGCTCTTGCCATCAAGCGCTATCGTTCATCTCTATCCCTGGGAAGTTCCAATTTCTACAAGACACTAATAAGCGATTGCACCCACGATGGTTTGGGCTCATCATCGACATTCCTACTATTTGGCCCTCAAAACTTGTGGAATATGTCGACTGGGACAAAGATTACAAGTTGACCGCTGGCTTTGTATGTAGTGAAACCTAAATAGTTCCCTCTTGCAGATCAGGAAAACTTGCAGCCAATCGTGCCAACGCGTCGGCTTCTCGATTTTCTTCCTTGGCTACATGAGCCAACACAAATGATTTTAACGATTTTGCGACCCTAAAAACATCCTCCTTATATCGTTGCATCTTAGTTTCATCGGTCTGAAAAGTACCCGCAACCTGTTCAACAACTAACTTTGAATCCATAAATCCGCGAATATGCAAACTCCAATGTCTAGAGCAAGGCATATTCCTGTCATCAATGCTTTGTACTCTACAACATTGTTAGAACAGAGGAAAGAAAGTTTTATTGCTGCATTTACGTGCTCTCCTCTAGAAGTGATAAAGTGAATTCCAACTCCAACCCCTCTTTGTGTGGACCCATCGACAAACATGTTCTAGATATCATCTTCTTGTAGAGTGACCATAGTGGCCCTCGTCATCAACACCACAAAATCTGCCAAAACTTTTGCTTTGATTGTTCTGCGAGGAACAAGTTCTTAATTCATTGCAGTGAGATGAATAGCCTATTTGGCCAAAATTTCGTGGTATCCGACTGATCGGTAAAAACTTGAATAAGACGACACTCAAAATAATGCTTTGGTTTGATTGAAGCCTTCTTTAATGCTAAGACAAACTTTTCAATTTTCGTGTATCGAGTCTCAGCAGGAAGTAGAGTGTGACTTACATAATACACCGATCAATGCACTCCATCGCCGATCGTCACCCGAGTAGCGTTTACTGCGAAGGTCGATATGGCCAAATAAAGGCAGTGGTTTGTCGATCGTTGGGCTTACAAGAAGAGGCGGGATCGACAAATACCTCTTTAAATCGTCGAACGCATGTTCACACTCTTCGTCTCATTCCAAATTATTGTTTTCTTGAATGACTTTGAAAAATAACAATGCACGATCGGCAAATCTAGAGATGAACCTATATAAAGCAACTAGTCGACCGGTCAAACTCAGGAATTCCTTTTTTGTTCCTAGAGCTGTCATGTCGATGATGGCCTTCGTCTTTTCCGTGTTGACCTCTATCACCCTTTCATAGGCATAATGTCCAAGTAATTATCCACTATGAATGCCGATGCAACAATTCAAGGGGTTAAGATTTAGCTGGTATTTTCGACAGACTTCGAAATACCTCGACAAATAGGAAATATGGTCCTCATAATTTATCGACTTAACAATCATATCATACACGTACACTTCCATTTCTTTCCCTATCAAATGTTTAAATATTAAATTAACTAAACGCTGGTGAGTAGCCCCCGGCGTTCTTTAGTTCGAATGGCATTGCAGTATAACAAAATACGGCAATTGGCGTTACGAAAAAGATTTTTTCTAATCCTCTCGAGCGAGAAAAAATTGTTGATACCCGAAGTAAGCGTACATCGTACTCAATAGTATGCTCCCAGCAACAGCGTCGACCAACCTATCAATGTGCGTAATGGGGTATGGATCTGAATCATATAATTTATTGAGCCCCTGGTAGTTAAACACATTCGCCATTTTCCCACACCCTTTGGCAGTACCACAAGATTGGGTACCAACTCAGAGTATTTGATTTCTTTCACGTATTCGGCAGCCACCAATTTTGCAGTTTCCTACCCAATAATTTCCACGACCTGTGGAGAGAAACAATGCAATTTTTGAATTATCGGTCGAGCGTCAGGATGGGTATTATTATGGTGCTCCATCACCCCCTATCTATCCCTCGATGATCTTTACGGCTCCAAGCAAACACCTCTGCATTGTCCTGCAGCAGCTTAACCAAATCTTTTTCAAATGCAGGGACCCGGTCCAAACCAATACGAGTTGTTTTCTCCAAGCTCCCATGAATCAGTTACACAACTTTGAAACAAGTTGGCTCCATTCCTACCCTTGGCTTCCTCAAATCATTAATAACGTCGATCTGGATCGACATGCAAAAACATAACACGAACGCGCAGTGGCCTGATCGACACTTACAGTTACAATTCTAGCGTTGGTCGGAAACTTCAGCCTCAAAAGCATAGAGCCTCGGTCGACCAAGATTTACGTTGTAAGCCATATCAATGTGCATGGCTACATACTCCAGACTTTCCGACTGTAACTTTTCCCCATTTCCAAGCACTGTCGGCAAGACAATCTTTCCAAGGGGTATGACCGACTGTTGGTCAAAGGACCACAGTATCATCTTCACAGGCTGTAGGTCCGCATCACTTAAACCTATCAAGTCTACCACTCCTTTAGAAACGATGTTACAGGAGCTCCCATGTTTGACCAAAATCCGATGGACCCTACGACTACCAATCACAACAGTTATGATGATACGATCATTATGGGGTTCATAGATACCTTCCATATCAGCACTATCGAAAGTGATATCAGTCTTCGGCAGCTTCCGAGACACTTCGATCGACATGACTTGAGATGAATTCAACAATTCCTTAGTGGGTTTGTTTGGGTTTGTGTTTTAGATCCAATGTGACCACCACACCTCTAAAATTTAGATAGTAATAAAAGACACATATAATGATGGTACATTCAACCTAAAAAAAGTGTGGTAAGAAGAAAGTTGGGTTTGGCAGCTATTCTTGAAACGTGATTTTAAAAGACTAGCATACCCTTCAAACCTTTTACCATTTCTATAGCAAATCTGAACCCTACGGTATTTCTAGAAATCTCCTTTTGGTTTCAACACTATGAATCAAATTTTAGTTTCCAGAATTCAAATTTCCAGTTTCCAGAAACCCATAGCCCAAGTTTACAGAAATCCATTTTCCAGAGATCGTTTACAGAGACTTGAAAAAACTTGTGAGGTACAGATTCATTTTCTTCGAAATGTAAATGTAAATAATGTTATTAAATTTTGATTTTAAATTTCTAAGAACAAATATATATTTTTATAAAAATCATGATCAACACAATATAATTTTCATAGACGTAATTTGAGTAAATTACATTTTTTTGATATTAAGGGCAAATATGTATTTTTACCAAATTCACTTTCATTATACCATTGTTTATTACCAACCAGTTTTAAAAATCACGTTGTTATATATGTGTTCAACACACCTCACCGCAGTTTGTAACCACTCTACTAAACAAGCCAGTATGTCGCTTACTCTCCTTTTGTGAAACTTCCCAACGATCGCCTCTAGAGATCAAAAAATCTTAGGGTACATCATTTCGTCACCCACAGAATTAAAATTCCCTGGATTGACGCTTTCTAGAGCTGGAATTGCTGGAGGAGGTGGAACGACTTCAGTAACAGGGGATTGACGGTTGTTCCTACTATCGTTGTTATACAAATTAATTTGATGATTGTTCGATAGCCAACGTCGACCAACACGATCATTCCATAGACCGTTCCCACACTGATTCTGATATTTATGTCGGGGTTGTTCGGCACATTCTTCGTTTCGTTGTCGAGGGGCATAACGACAATCGTCATTCCGTTCGCCCCTCCTCTGCTCATGGGTTGCATCTTTTCCAAGGGTCTTCCCCCTATTGTACTCCAAAATTTCTTCTATCACTAGATCCTTGATACGGTTTCCCAAGATGTTGCATTGGGTTGTAGAGTGATCATTAGATTTTTGTAATTCACAATATACCAATTGATTCATATTATAATGCCTCAGGTTTGGCACAAATTCACATCCCATCATCTTCTATCCAAAAGATAGATTTTCTTTTCAACAGGTTTTGCCAATTGAGGTTCCATATTTCCATGAAGAGCAATCATAGTCTCATCCACCTTGATGTATTTGTTGATTTTTTGGGTCAACTGTCTCAAAGAAGTGGGAGGATTCTTAATAAAACTAGCAGAAAGTCCACATAGTGCGAGAACCTATTGTAATATATCGAGCTTTTCCTTGGAATCCATCCTGATCCCTCTAGCTACATGATTGAATTTTTCGATAAACTGTCTCAAAGTGTTTTTTCCAAGGGTGTACCTAAGAGCATAAAGTTCTGCATTGCTCCTTGGTGGACCGACTTTGGAAGCAAACCACTGAGTAAACAATATAGTAAATCTTCAAAAGACTGTACCGACCATGAAGGAAAGTTTTTGAACTACGATTTTGCATCTTTTTGGAGTGTGGCTGCAAATATATTGCACCGTCCACATTTGTAATTCAAAATATGATAAATGATCTAGGGTCTACCAGGTGCTCGGAAAGAGAGTTCGGGCACATCCTTCATGATGCGTTCAAAAAATGGGTGCAAACGCATCTAAAGTATAGTAGAAACTCCATTGTCTATGCGGGGATTCTGATACGCATCCTCCATATCCAATTCAAATTCTTTCCCGCATCTCTCATGAGATGGGTTGATACATGGCCTCATGGAAGAAACCTGGTCGACGATCGACATCCATTCTTGATCGACGCCTTTTTATGGCGTCAAGTTTTGCCACAAGCTCCTCAAAATGGGCGTGGTCGGGATCGACTGTGGATCGAGGCAGCTCGTTCTGCTGTTGTCGACCGATGATTTCCTCCACATCAGAACTTTCGTTTCTTGGGCGGTCGTCCTTTGCGCCTGCTTCGACCGAATTGTCTTTTGGGAGATCACGAACATGTTGCTGAGCCACTGATTTCTATCCTGAGCCTAAGATCAATTTCCGAAGGTCGTCAACCATTTCTTCCAACAGTTCTTGCAGAGACGACGGGTCAATGGTAATCACATCTATGCCAAAAATGCTATAATGTGATTCTTGTAGGTTCTGAGCTTCCATAGCCTCCACAGATTCAGGGTTTTCCATCGGAAGAATGCAAAAAAGATACATCTAATAGATAAAGTTTTCAATGGATTTACGAGTTCAGTCCCCACGGATGGCGCCAAATAAAAATAATACTCCTTAATATTAACAAATATAGTGTGTGAGAAATCGATGGTATCCGGTTGCTGTAATGAAAAACATGAAAAATTATATGTGAGAAACCCGAGAACTGGGAAGAAAACCCACGGGACACCAAACCCAGGGGAGAATACCACAAACTGAGAACATAAGTACAAAATTCAAATATAGTGAGAGTTTATAGCTATTTATGTTGATGTTGTTATCTCATGCTGAACTTGTCTTCTCCATATTTTCTGCCTCATTTTATAGAGGTTTAGAGATGAATACTCAACTACAAAATCTTCTCTTGTTTTGTCAGCAGCATTCGAGCTGATTTATACGACTTTTAATGCCTAAAAGCCGTGCGGCGCTGTCTGAGATGGGTGGCGCAGCCATTGTTGACATTTATGCATTCCCACCCACCGTGTCTATCGCCAATAGCGCCATCCATTGTAGATCGGGTGCTGGTGGATGCCTACTAGTACTGACAAATGTCGATTGGGTTAATATACAGTTTTGTAATTGCTTACCAATCGTGCTCTACTTAGAGAATGTCGATCGCCTACTCACGAAAATACGTCGAGCAACATTTTATAGCCATTTTGCATACCCGACCATTCCGGTTTTACCCGTCTTCATCAATCCATGCACTAACAACTATCCTCGTCTTTTATCTTTCCTTTCCAAAAATTTCAGTTTAATCTTATCATGGTCGAGATTAACATGCTAGGGATCATGTCTCGCCCAAGCCAACCGTTAACTGCTGGTTGACTCGATTGAACGGTATGCTTCCCTTCCCTTAGTGAGTACTAAAGTGCTACCCCTTTTCTTAGTTGGGTCGTTTCCGCCCATTTCGTACGTAACTTTCGCTTTGGAACATAACATTCCCTTCATCAATCATGCTCTTCCTATGGTGAATCGTGTGCTAGGCAGGATGCCGGGGTTGGTGGGATGATTCATCCTTACTTACCCGAGTCTTAACAATATTCCTTCTTTTCATTCTTAGTCTTAACTTTTCTTTTATGAACAAGAACTATTTCTTACATTGGAACGTTTCCTTACAATATTGCGTTAACTCTGCTTACTATGAATTTGGGTTTTTTGTGCAATTTACAATGTCGGGCTCTTGGAAATGAAGTAACCGACCCAAGAAAATAAGAAATGGGACCTCTTGCCTATAAATTGGATGTCCCAAGTCATTTGAAGGGTTTCACTCTTGGAACGCTTCCCAAGTTAAGAATTTCACGTGGACTTGTTTTTCTAGCCGAGTTGTGTGGACTTGGTCCTTTAGACGCGTTGACTTTCTCCCGGCTCCGAGTCGCGTGACCTGCAGTGGATTGTTATTTGCGGAGTTTGATATCTTATTTTGCGGTTTCTTGGACTTAGACTCGCATGGAGTCGATTACTTGGCTCAACTCGCTTGGAGCTGGCAGTTCAGGGTGACTGCGTCATCCCGATCTTTTTTCAAAATGTTTCCACTCGGATTTGTGATATCTTTGGATTGTATTGTACTCATTGATTGATATATGAAACCAATGTAGAGCTTTGCTCTTCCGATGGCGTAAGTCCACACATTATGGCCCAACCTTGTACATCGGTTGTGTCGCACATAATCTCACATTAATTGAGATAAATATGAAAGAAATAAATCTGATTGATCCAATATCCGATAAATTATTTTTGGACCAGATCACTTCTGCACCAAGCGGGAAGACTACCGTCCTAATGTTAGAGTTGTGTAGTTGGTCATTGGAACATGTTTACATGCCTACGTCCCGGGTGAGATCACCAATGTGCCTCGACCGTGGCGCATTTTTGAATCCCCTATCTTTCGTATTCTTGATCCCACCAATGTTATCAAGATCTTAGCGATCAATATAGTTCCATTGCATCATGTATAAGTCACCCAAGAAACCACCGTCTAAACGACGCCCATGTGCGTTATTCCTCATCTAGACTTTACCACTATATTCCCACCTATTTTTCTAACATACCTTTTTCCTGACTATTACAGTATGTGTGAAGTTTCCTTTAATAGATTGTGACCGCTTTACAGATTTTGTAGGTGACGCGGACGAGGTATGAGAAGGGCATGGGAAGGAGGTCATTGGTTGTTCGGTGATAGAGTCCACTCTTTTGAGAATACTCTTAATTATGTCGTTTGACTTTAATGCTTTTGAATTATGTTTTAGTTTACGTTCGAACGTTTCGTTTCTATTTAGTCTGTTTTTACCAAATCAGTTAGGCCCAAATTAGGGTCATTACAATGGCCCATAATAATATCAGTCCCCATATGTCGATAGCACAATCATGAACAATTATTTAAATGTCGCAATAGATACTTAGAGCAACTATGGCTCAACTTCTAATTTCCCTTGCGATATTCACCGTAGATACTTAGGGCGATATTGAACCAATTACTAATTTAACTTACAATATTTATCTCATCACCTTCTCATAGTCAGCATAGTCCCCGGCATAAACTTCCTCCTTGAATGTGATGAGTTTGGCTCAAGATAAACAACGAAGTTGCCAATTACACGATTCCACAAATTTACCTTCATCTTGAGGTAATCCCATTTGTTGATATCTACATAATGATGATAGACAGTTGATAATAAATCATTTCTATCACACTTGATTCGTTAGACAATAGGTGTGTTTGGATGAGAATTCTCTTGACTTACAATACATTTTACTGTGTAAGTTATCAATCTCCATAGTCCATTATTCTGAATACCTCTCATAGACATAGAATGCCTCATTTCATTAAACTTTTTGTATAGAGATTCGGAGAAAGATAATCTTTTATCCGCTGACTTTGGGATAAATTGTATAGCTATATCAAGGGCAATAGATATATCAATTCCTCGAACAGAGAGACATGACATTATGACAATCCATACTATGTGAGAAGAATTCTAATAACAATGAGTTTCACTCTCTTCAATAAGCTCTCATTCTCCCAAGTGGAATAAACTTTAGAATCCTTATATTCGTCCACTCATGATTACTGGTTCAGCGGATCACGATCATATCAATTCAACACTACTATAATGTCCTCATATTCTTCTAAATTGACAAAAAGTTTTTTCTCGCAAGTCCCCAGTGTTGACGAAGTTAGATTGTCGAATATCACACAGGTCCTCAATCTCCTATTTGAGAATAAGAAATCTTGTGCAGAACAACGTACAAAGCATACTAATTTTATCATGCAGAACCTTTTTAACCCATGTCCCAACATTGGGATATATATAATATTGTTCTTCATCCCCTCGGTCCTCAAAACATGTATAGTATTAGAGTGATACCGTAAATGTGACAAAATCTCATAACTATTTTCTACAACGTTTCCTTGAATGGGAATAATTACTTGGTATCTTCTCGTCAATAGATGGTTCTGCATATATAATCACTTTCATGAGATTCACTTTCATAAGATCTCAATTCTCCTCTCCGAACAAGACTAAGGTCTGTACATCGAAATTCGACCCTTTGTATTTTGCTGCTAACATAATTATTGGCAACTCTTTCTCGTCATTATGCCCAACTAGGCAGTACTTATGGCTTCTTTGAATGCGAAGAATATAAACCAAAAAATTTCCGAGGGGCAGTGGAGACATAACCGAATCATTACTAGTATAGTCTTTGCAACTTTCAAAAACCAACCGATTATGCATGAAGGAATATCGAATTTTCCTTAATAGATAACTTATCAACTTCTGTTCCTCTTGCAAACATCATAGGACCAATGCTATTTCTTACTTTCACATAGAACACATATCTTAGAGGGTTCCCCTTCATTCGATAACTTCCCGGAATACTGAATCATTCGCTCAAATATTGGACATGATTATTTCCATGTTGGCTCTCTACCTATATGCCATCATTGATGACTTCGAAACATTCTCCCCTATGACATCTTTAAATATTAACTTCATTGGTTGTTGGTACGTGACACTTGCTTTCTTCAAACCAAAAGGCATAATTGGGAAACTTTAAAACGACAAACTTAAACATTACGTCTATGTCGGCGGTAGATATAGGTCCTTCGACCATGTTTCACACAACTAAGAGAAATCAATGCCAACTCTGTAGCTATTGTTCGACTTTGGGACCACCAATAGGTCCGTGACCCATTATGTATATTTCATAGGCTCGACGAGTCATGCTTGCAACAAATTTTCCACATCTTCATCAATTATCTTTTCATTTTCAAGGGAGAATTTTTGCTTCTTTCAAGGAATTCATTTTCATCCTTTAAAACTATCTTAATACCAGAGGTTCTATCGTTACATCATTTTCATTTTTTTTCCAGAGCAAAACCGCATCATCTTAATCAACATGTTCTTTCTAATTAGAATCCCACCATATAAACATATTTCTTCGCATTAGAAACCTTCATATTATAAGAATATCTTGTCAACACCTTATTTCCCTTCATCTTTATATTCCCGAGAAGGTATGGAACTTCACCATCAAAGCGGGGTAGAGATCTGATAGCTCTGATTAGATTCAATGCACTTATACCAAAGATGGCATTTTCTTGGAGAATGTGAAGGTCCATCACTAAGAATTCCATTATTAAAGTTATCGATATTTCCTTATATCCCAATATGACTAGGAGAATAATAGATCCTTCGAGAGCTACAAATTGTTGTTAAACCAGATTAACTTAATATGTTGCGTAATAGTTCTATGCCAAGACATCTGTTAGAAAGCATATATGGTCAAGATATTCGTCAGCTCTATAATGTCGCAGACGAATTAAGAAAGCGTGTTCAATAACCATATAAAACATTCTCCCCTATGACATCTTTAAATATTAACTTCATTGGTTGTTGGTACGTGACACTTGCTTTCTTCAAACCAAAAGGCATAATTGGGAAACTTTAAAACGACAAACTTAAACATTACGTCTATGTCGGCGGTAGATATAGGTCCTTCGACCATGTTTCACACAACTAAGAGAAATCAATGCCAACTCTGTAGCTATTGTTCGACTTTGGGACCACCAATAGGTCCGTGACCCATTATGTATATTTCATAGGCTCGACGAGTCATGCTTGCAACAAATTTTCCACATCTTCATCAATTATCTTTTCATTTTCAAGGGAGAATTTTTGCTTCTTTCAAGGAATTCATTTTCATCCTTTAAAACTATCTTAATACCAGAGGTTCTATCGTTACATCATTTTCATTTTTTTTCCAGAGCAAAACCGCATCATCTTAATCAACATGTTCTTTCTAATTAGAATCCCACCATATAAACATATTTCTTCGCATTAGAAACCTTCATATTATAAGAATATCTTGTCAACACCTTATTTCCCTTCATCTTTATATTCCCGAGAAGGTATGGAACTTCACCATCAAAGCGGGGTAGAGATCTGATAGCTCTGATTAGATTCAATGCACTTATACCAAAGATGGCATTTTCTTGGAGAATGTGAAGGTCCATCACTAAGAATTCCATTATTAAAGTTATCGATATTTCCTTATATCCCAATATGACTAGGAGAATAATAGATCCTTCGAGAGCTACAAATTGTTGTTAAACCAGATTAACTTAATATGTTGCGTAATAGTTCTATGCCAAGACATCTGTTAGAAAGCATATATGGTCAAGATATTCGTCAGCTCTATAATGTCGCAGACGAATTAAGAAAGCGTGTTCAATAACCATATAAAACATTCTCCCCTATGACATCTTTAAATATTAACTTCATTGGTTGTTGGTACGTGACACTTGCTTTCTTCAAACCAAAAGACATAAATGAGAAACTTTAAAATGACAAACTTAAACACTACGTCTATGTCGGCGGTAGATATAGGTCCTCCGGCCATGTTTAACAAAACTAAGAGAAATCAATGCCAACTCTGTAGCTATGTTCGACTGTGGCACCACCAATAGGTCCGTGACCCTTTATGTATATTTCACAGGCTCGACGAGTCATGCTTGCAACAAACTTTCCACATCTTCATCTATTATCTTTTCATTTTCAAGGGAGAATTTTCGCTTCTTTCAAGAAATTCATTTTCATCCTTTAAAACTACCTTAATACCAGAGGTTCTATCTTTACATCATTTTCATTTTTTTTCCAGAACAAAACCGCATCGGCTTAATGAACACGTTCTTTCTAATTAGAATCCTACCATATAAACATATTTCTTCGCATTAGAAACCTTCATATTATAAGAATATCTTGCCAACACCATATTTCCCTTCATCATTATATTCCCGAGAAGGTATGGAACTGTTGGGAAAATTTCCTCCTTCCCGGAGACGAAAAGAATTCCAGTTATCCAGGGTCTCCAGTTATCAGGGGTCGGATCGAATTAATGTGATGAGAACCGTGTGTAATCGAAGAAAGGTAAAAGACACAAGATTTACCGTGGAAACCCAAAACCGGGAAAACCACCTGACCAAAAAACCTAGGCCGTGAACTCACTTTCACAAGAAGAATAGAATTGATTGATTACAATTGTCTTCATGATGCCTCTATTTATAGAGTCCAACTAGGATCTAATATAGGAAATATTATACGGAATATTCTACAATATTCTCTTTCCATATCTTTGACCGTATCTTCCATATATATATAACAAGATATATTTGTATATATTCTTCCATATATATCTATAGAATATATTTTCATATCTTCTTCCATATATATATAACCAACAAGATATATCTCAATATCTTCTTCCATATATGCAACCAATAACATATATCTCAATATCTTATTCCAAATATTTAATGCGTCAATTAAGGAAAGATATTTCCATCTATTTAATAACGTTGAAGCTATGTTACACGGGTGCTTTAAATTTGTGATTTTAACGCATCGGGTGCGCGTCGCTTTCTTGGGTGCGGGGATTCACGCACCAACCCACATATTTAATACAAAAATTAAAAAAAGGGGTTATAAACTTATAAATGTAAGAGGATGCACATAAGAAACCTTGTGGATGAGGAAAAAAACTCCAAAAGTCAATAGAAGACGATGAAACAAGAATCTAATAAAGGTGAATTAAGAATTACGTACTTAATTCGTAAATCGTTTTAAAGGTAATAACTTTTTACAGGTTTGTGTATTTTGTTTTTTTATCATAAGTGAAAATGATTCTATTCATACTTTAGAGCCAAATACGGTAGATATAAAATTTCCATTGAGAGCATTTGTTACCATAGAATGAAGATGCGATGATAAAAGGGGTACTAGGGAGGTTACTTGATTAACATTTTTTATTGTTGTTATCTTTATATTCAATTTATCATGATTAACATTTTTAGATACTAACTGAATATTTTGTTTTGTTTGAAAATTTCAAATATTTATATTGATTATTTTATTATTTTGAATTTGACGCACCCTAAATCGGATTCTTCTAAAATCACCACACCCCGGCACCCTGCACCTCGCACCCGTATCCCCACACCTATGCAACATAGCGTTTAAGGCTTCTCTCAACACAACGCTCGGAAGAAGAAAGATAGAACAAATGCGTAAACTATAAACCGTAACATAACGTAATAAGATCAACTTACCCTTCTTCATACTCACTTCCGCTCATCTACCATTTAAAAACAAATGCTTATTAGAGTTTACCATTCCTACTTCTAACTCTCTTGGATTTTCCTTAGCATCGACCTCCGTGATGATGCTGCTCTCCCTTAACAATCCCAACTGCATTATATTTATATTCCTACATATTTTCCTATATTTTTGAGTCAATATCCCTTATTTTCTCTAACATCCTAATCTTTTTTACTCATTCCATAACATCCCTCATTTTTGGGCTTTCTTTGTGCACAGAGATTGATCAACTCTCTTTGATGGTACAGCATATTTATGTTTAATTATTTTTTCTTAACTGAAAATTGATTTATGTATGTTATCCTAAGTCTAGTTTTACTTAACGCATAAAATAAGAACACCGTGATTTTTTAAGTGATATCCGATCACAATTCTTGGCTTAGAATCGATTGTATCGGCAATCCACTATCCGACCATGCGTTATTTTCACTAATTAGCAAATTGAAATATTCATATACACAGAAATTTCAATGCCACACTAATCATAAACAAATAACACACATAATCGCAATAAACATAAAGTTAAGGAATAGATTTACTCATTATTTTCTCCCAAAGCTTTAGCACACACAAATACTCCGATCTGAGGTTTCAAACACTCAAAGATTCTGAAAATTTTGTGTTCAACGGAATCACAAAATTTCCTCTGTTCCTTTTCGTTTTCCTGCACACTTGTTACACGAATAAGTAATAACAAGAAAGGAATTACACTAATCGTCACTTCACCACTGTATTTCAAGGAACTAAAATCGCATATGCTTCCAACACCCGTTTGATATCGGATTTACATGAATCTTGTCACTCAGAAGAGTTACCAACGTAAACTAAAAAAGATGTTTAAATCTAACACCTCAAGATAGTAAAGAACAGTGACAAACAGTCCACAGCCACAGGCCCTAAGAGTTTCGCCTTTCTCAAATTTTCAGTAAAAAACAACAGAAAGTCAAGCATTAGCCATCATCCTCATGTTCACTTCTTAAGTTATAATTAGGCCAAAAAATTAATTGGGTCATCGGCCCAATTTAATATACACAGGCCAAATTCACATTATATTGACAATGCCTAGTCGTAGGTCCATAATCGAATAACGATCACCGAATATCATTAACAACAATCTCCCCATTGATATTTGTAGATCGTACTCTAAGCCTATACACCCGAGATTTACTTCCCGAAAGGGTTTCAATCTCACTCACACTTAAGAGAGCGATGAACTCCTCCTTAATTCGAAAAGGTATAGTGAGGGAGGGATGAACAATCAAGAAGATAACCTTATTCTAGGTAGGGATTTATCCCCCTCAAGTCCAGATGCGTATGCTTCTCAAAATGGGAGTACGCCAGGCCTCGGGAATAAAGGCGGTTATTAATAAAATGCACATATGCAATTTCAAATATACACCAGAGACAAAAGCACAATGCAGACAGCCATGCAATTACATTAAACGCACACCAGCTTACACAAAACATCGAAGGTAAGATAGATTTGATGTTCACACAACGGTGAAGAGGTATCCGTTTATGTAGCAGCATAACCATTTCAACACAACAGTATTCTCACATCATAACTTAGTGTCAAACATAGATTTTTAACATATGACAGATTTAGTGAAACTAAGCACACAATTACCATCCCCACTTACAGATACCAATTATAATATAAGATAAGATCGAATTACGGCAAACAACAACAATTCAATCAGACCACAACAAGTCTTAATAACACAAACAAAGTATTTCAAATACCACATTTCTAACATCAACTCATAAATCCAAAAGTATTTATCAAATTATTCAATTTGTAAGGCAAACAAAGCAGCTGCGACATCATACTTTTTAAAAACATAATATTTTTCATCATTCAACCTCATCAGCAATTAAAGAGACATAATTCCATCAAATTGAGCAATAATTTGATTAATAGTATAGTTGTTGCATAAGCCATTCAGTACGTCAAGTTGATACAACAATTGACACATTTATCATGATATTTCTCCCACATGCATCATATCAACTCATATGAAATCATAATCAGTCAAAAAGATCAAAGTTTATACTCAATAATCACATTTTATCAAGTATAATTCATATATGAACAACATAGCTTAACTCACCGATTTTACAAACACAACAGCATGCCAAATACTTTTCTATGGAATCAAATTGTGCATATTCAAGAGACTTAATAAGTATCAACATTTAGATCACAAGTTGGCACAAATTTCAGCATAAAACATATATTCTATAAAAATTCAGGATTCAATGGGCCAGGAAGTGTAGTCCAATCCATTAGAGAAGTTAATCACATTCAAAAGACTTGGACCAAGTCAATTACCAATGATATCACTCCCCTTATAAACTAGAATTTTTCTATTTCCACATCCGATGTGGGACAATGTTTCAACCCTCCCCCTCAAGTCGAACTAGTCTTGTCCGGTTCTGACTTGCTTAAATATACTCGGTAGTGCTCGAATCATAGGTCGATCTATTTTTGTCGCCTAAGCCCGTTGCGCTTTTCTACCAGATTTTTTTTTTCTAAACCGGTACGGGCTAGTCCAAAACCCCGCCTACAGCTCCGATACCATGTAGAAATTCAGGATTCAATGAGTCGACATGTGTAGTCGAGTCCATAAGAGAATTTAATCACATTGAAAAACTTGGACCAAATCAATTACCCATGATATCACTCCCCTTATAAACTAGAATTTTTCTATTTCCAGATCCGATGTGGGACAATGTTTCAACATTCCCTTCAACTAGATCTCTCAACAAAAATGAAAATAATTTATCATACTATGCTCTAGAATTTTTACAATTATAAACACATAGTCAAGTTTAATTCACACTATTCTCCGTTCACAAGATCATTAGTAATCATTTATCAAGTAAGTTTCTAAATCACAACATTAACATAACCTTTTGGAATCCATTTTTGAGTGATCTTAAAGACTCTAACATGCGTATTTTGTCCTATATCATGTAGTTTTTGAATTAGATTAGAGACATATATTTTTCTGCCAAAAATAAACTTCACATAAAGGGGTAAGCACACTAGAACATAATTTTTATTCTTAATCTTTACCGACATTGGTTCATGTTTTTCTTTTGATTTATAGCATATCTCATGCTTTGTATACCTAATGTTTGTGCAATGAGAATCAGAAACAAATGCATTTTGATTTTTAAGAGTTGAAAAACATTTTTATCCACTTAAAGCAATGCAAGAATTTTCATGCAACGATGCACATGTTTCGACAAAATTGAAATCAGGAGATAAGGGACTCCTTTTTTTAGAATTAAAATCACACTTTGGATCAGATAGCAAAGAATCAAATGAATTAGGCACTGCGGCTTTTACAAACTTAATTTTGGTTTTTTCAGGAATTGTTTTAGTTTCTAAGTTAAATCCTAATCCAAATTTATCATCAATGTTCTTTTGCACACTTAGTAACTTGTTTAACTTTAAAGTACTAGGATTTTCAGATATTGATACATAAGATTTCATTTTCTTTTCATCAAGTATTTTTTCATATTTTTTTTCTAGATTTGAATATTTCTTTACTAATTTTGCAAAATCAACTAATAAATGACTAGAGTTTTCAGAATTGCTTCAGCAAACTTCACTATTAGAATTGATATCATTTATTCCAACTAATGCTAAGTTTTCATCATTTGAAGAAACATGATCACAATCATTAGATTGAATTTTTTTCGATTTTCTAGATTTTAGTACCTGTTGAATCCTTTTAGCTAACAAAAGTATCTCCCTTTCAGAATTAGTTTCTAAATTAAAGGCTAAATCATTTTTTATTTCAGAATTTAAAACTGAATTTATTTTAATCTTCTTTTCAGTTTTAAGACTAGACTGATTTCTAGGTTTAGAGTTAGTGTTCGGTTTGACTATAGATGTTATAGTATTTAGAGCAAGAGATGAGGACCTATCCAGTAATTGTTGTCTACTCCTAAGAGTGAGTTCTTTCGTCAATAAGATTCCAAATAGTTCATCAATAGTTATACTCTCTAAGTCTTGAGATTGCTCAATCGTTGTTCTAAGGATTTCTCATCTATTATCCAGACTCCTAAGAAACTTAGAGTTTTTTTCATAAATTGATATTTTATAACCTAGTTGTTCCATTTTCATTAACAAGTAAACTAAATCTTTTTTTAAATCAATCATAGATTCATCGATAAGCATATAAAACATTTCAAACTCATTTTTCAACGTATTCAGTTTCGTTTTTCTTATCATAGAGGTTCCTTCATATAAATGTTCAAGTTTGCACCATGCTTCATGTACAGTAGAGCAACCGAGGATTTTATTAAATTCAGAGACATTTAATGCCAAAAATAAAATACTTGAGCATCTAGCATTTAATTCAATAGCATTATCTTTTTAGTAGTAATAGAGTCAAGTTCCATATTAGCTATTAATCCAGTTCCTAATACAACACAACTATATATTTTTAGGTCTTGTTTCAAGAATGGAAGCATATTTGATTTCCAATAGCCAAAATTTTCACCATTAAACTTGGGAGGTTTATTCAAAAACCAACTAGTTTTATTGTGTTTGTTCTCCTTAGGCGAATTTTCAGTAGTCTTATTTAGATCTAACTTAGGCATTTCTTTCACAAGTTATTACTTCATAGACCAAGTTAACAAATTAAGCAAATTTAACCGTCAATGATCAAATAGATTTAACAAAGATAAATTAATGCAAATATAACATGCATTCAACGAAGAAAAAAAATGCAGCCAAAATCTTTCAAGGAAAAAAAATCATAATATGTCAAGTATACACACAAAATTTAGTTAAATCATACCCCGCATCTCCATCACTTGTTAAATTATTTTTTCTTAACTGAAAAATGATTTATGTATGTTATCCTAAGTCTAGTTTTACTTAAAGCATAAAATAAGAACACCAAAACTTTTTAAGTGGTATCCGATCACGATTCATGGCTTAGAATCGATCGTATCGGCAATCCATTATCCGACCATGCGTTATATTCACTAATTAGCAAATTGAAATTTTCATACACACAGAAATTTCAATGCCACGCTAATCATAAACAAATAACATACGTAATCGCAATAAACGTAAAGCTAAGGGATAGAATTGCTCAGTATTTTCTCCCAAAGCTTTAGCACACACAGATACTCCGATCTGAGGGTTTCGAACACTCAAAGATTCTAAAAATTTTGTGTTCAACGGAACCACAAAATTTCCTCCGTTCATTTTCATTTTCATTTTCCTACACACTTGATACACGAATTAGTAATAACAAGAAAGGAATTACACTAATAGTCACTTCACCATTGTATTTCAAGGAACTAAAATCGCATATGCTTCCAACATCCGTTCGATGCTGGATTTACATGTATCTTGTCACTCAAATGGCTTACCAACGTAAACTAAAAAGATGTTTAAATCTAGCACCTCAAGATCTTAAAGAATCGTGACAAACAATCCACAGTTGGCAAGTCCTAAGATTCACCTTTCTCAATTTTCAGACCAAAAAAAAAGCAAAAAGTCACCTCATGTTCACTCCTTTATATATAATCGGGTCAAAAAATTAATTGGGTCATCGGCCCAATTTAATATACACAATCCCAATTCACATTATATTCACAATGCCAAGTCGTATGTCCATAATCGAATCACGATCACCGAATATCATTAACAACAATTTCCTCCTATCCTAATTCAATGATGTGTCCACCAACTCGGACCGGTCTTTATCGATATGAATTGTGTTTCACACTTGATTTATACATCCTATTCCTTGACCTCCATATTCATTTTTAACTCTAGTGTTACACTTATCACCCTTTGTTTGACATTCTGCAACTCATATTGTACTCCATGAACAACATTATACTAGACCTAGATAAAGCTTTGTTTTCTCGTAAGCCAATTCTCATAATTCATTGTGTTTTTAACCAAAAATTCAAACAAAGGCTACGAGAGACAATTTAATTAAGGTTAATAATTCGATCTATAACATAATATTTTAAATAAGATGATGCACAAATTTATTGTAGAATCACACGAATTGGAGTACATTTCTAACCACACGACTTAAGTCTTAAGCATCTAAATAAATATGTAACCACGTGACACCAAAGAGTGAAACCACACATATTCATGTTATAATTGTGGGTTCAGCTTAACCCTAACCCAAATCCAACAAGCTGCTAAAGGGCCAACCAATTGGGCCCAAGCGTGGAGCCCAATTAGCAAACAATTGAACAGTTACAAAAACAGTTACAAAGACAGTTCATATAAACAAAGGCAGAAGCAGGTCCCTCAGCAGAACGAAAAGGAATAGACTCATATGAGAACAGATTATTCGAAGATCAACAATCCAAAGGCTGGAGCGTCGGTCGTGTTGTCTTGTGCGTTGAGTTGTAGTCCTAATATGTTATTTGTTTTTGTTGAGTCTTTCAAGGATCTTGTTGATCCGATCGAACGTTCTTGTACCTGTAAAAACACAGCCGTGATAGTGAATTGAGGGTGGCATTACCCTCCGTGGTTTTTCTCCGTGTTTACTCTGATTTCCAGGTAAAAGGGCTCTTGTTGATAATATGTAAAAGTGACTTATCTCAACTCTTGGGAGCGTCTCCTTCGCAACAAAGTGGTGGCCCATGCAGGTCGAATTTATCATATGAAGAACCTGCGAAAAATTGAAGATCAAGATATAAAGAAAACATACATAATCTTGAAATGGCTTTAGAATCATACTCGATGCTAAGATTGACTTCCACAAACGACTCAGAATGGAGAGGAAGGATGGAAGACCTCCTCTACTGTAGAATGATGTATGAACCAGTCAAATATGGAGCATCAAGGCCAACAGAGTACACTGAGGCTAAATGGAAAACAATGCACAGACAAGTTGTAGGGTTCATTAGGCAATGGGTAGACTCAAACTATTATCATCATGTCTCTGAAGAAACTTACGCCAAGAAAGTTTGGGAAAAATTGTCAAGGATTTTTTAGCTAAAGACTACACAAAATCCAGGGTACACTTCTACACAGGCTCCTCGGCATGAAATACAAGGAAGGAAACAACATGACAGAATACATAGGGAAGTGGATGGAAGTCACCAACCTATTAACCAAGGCTGGGCTGGTACTTGAGGAAAAACTAAGTTGCCTGTTGCTACTGTATTCCCTGCCAGAATCTTGGAGCCCATTGGTGATGATGCTGCATAACGTAGACCCTAAAGAAGGACAAAAATTATAAGTAATTAAAATCATCTCATAAATGAGGAAATGAGGCGAAAAGACTTGAAAGGATCAGAACCTGGAAAAGAAACTATTGTTGTAGTGGCAGATAGAAATAGAGGAACAACCATCAATCAAGGGGAAAATCAAGAGAGAAATCTCAAGAAAGAAATAACAACCCTAAGAAAGAGACTAGAGTAGGCTTTCATTGCAAAAAGGTTGGCCATCTAAAAAAGGATTGAAGGTATTGGTTGAAGTTAAACAAATCTAAAAATTCTAGTGAGAACACTGCTGTCACAACCCATGAAGAAGTACTAGTGGTTTTGGCTACTGAAGATACGAAGTACCATGAGAAAAATGGAAATGAGTGGATAGTGGATTCTGCAGCCTCCTATCATGCCACTCCTAGAAGAGATTTATACAATACATACACATCTAGACAATTTGGGAAGGTAAAAATGGGGGATGACAATGTGGTAGACATAATAGGAATGGGAGATATCCTAGTTACTACCAATACAGGAACATAACTGATATTGAGGCAAGTCAGACACATACCGAAGCTAAGGTTCAACCTGTTGTCATCCAATATATTTGATAAAGAAGGTTTTGTGAGCATTCTTGGAAATGGCTCCTGGAAACTTGTCAAATGATCCTTAGTAATTATAAAGGGAACACTTGAGAACACCCTATACATGACAACTCTGAAAGAAATGACTAACATGATTAATGCACTTACCCCTAGAATGATCTGAACCTGTGGCATCACAGGCTGAGTCATTTCTCTGAAGATAGCCTACTGCATCTTGTAAGGAATGGATTCATAAGTTGTAAGTCAAGGAATCTCTCAGACATTTGCAGCACCTGTTTGGCTGGAAAACAACATAGAGCCAGTTTCAAAACTACTCTTAAAACAAAGTTAGAACCATTGGAGTTAGTCTTCTGAGATGTGTGCACCATTGATGTTAAATCACATGGAGGAAAAAATCATTTGTAACATTCATTGACGATTGTACTAAGAAAGCATAGACATATTCAATGAAGAGCAAAGATGAAGTTTTGCAGTATTTTAAGGACTGACATATTAAAGTAGAAAGAGAGTTAGAAATAAAATTCAAATGCCTAAGGACAAATAATGGGGGAGAATATATCACAAGAGAGATTCAAGCATATCATCACAACTTAGGAATAAGACATGAGAAAACAGTCCCGAGAACCCCTCAACACAATGGCACAGCTGAACGACTCAATATGACTCTATTGGATAAGGTTAGATGCATGTTAAAAGATGCCAAACTACCCAAGAACCTCTGGGCAGAACACTGAATACATCATGCTACATTAGGAACAGATCACCTATTGCATCTCTCAACTTCCTAAGTCCCGAAGAAAAGTAGTCAGGATATGGTGATGAAGAATTCGGATACAGATGTTGGAACCCCAGAATATGGAAGATTATGAGAACAAGTGATGCTATATTTGATGAAGGAAAGGCAATGCAGGACATTGAACTAACGAGGGAAGAAGGGAAAACAGAAATCTACATGGATGTGCCCTTAATAAAACAAATAGGGAGTGATAGTGACCTTTTAAACTCCCCTCCAGTTAATTTCCCTCCTGACCATTCTCCTTTCTCGCAGGTTGATGAGGAAGCACATGAGGACCAGCCACAACCTGCAGAGATGAACAATATTCCATCAGAAGCTTCAAATTCAGATACCACTCAAATCAGAAGATCAACTAGAGTATGAATTCCCTCTTTAAAATACTCACCTGACGAATATTCTCTTCTGACTGAAACAGGGGAACCTGAGACATATGAAGAGGCATTCAACCATAGAGACAGTAAAAAATGGAGGGAAGCTATGGAGAAAGAAATGGAATCATTGGAGAAAAATGATACTTACATACTGACAAGTCTACCAGAAGGGAGAAATACCCTAGAAATTAGATGAATCTACAAAAGGAAATTAAATGAAGATGGTTCAGTAAGATACAAAGCAATGTTGGTGGTAAAAGGGTATAGGCAAAAGGAATGAATTGACTTTGATGAGATTTTCTCACGTGTGGTAAAAATGACTTCGATCAGATTAACACTAGCCCTAGCAACACACTATGACATGGAGATAGATCAACTGGATGTTAAAACAGCTTTTCTACATGGAGAACTGGAAGAAGACATTTATATGAGACAACAATATGGTTTTGAGTCACAAAAGGAGAAGAATCGAGTCTGCAAACTCCAAAGGAGCCTGTATGGATTAAAACAGGCTCGCGGGATGTGGTATAGGAAGTCTGACAGTTTCATGCTGGAGAAAGGTTTCAAAAGATCAGTTAATAATCCATGTGTTTATCACAGAAGAAAAACAGAAAAAGATTTTGTTATCCTACTCCTATATGTTGAATATATGCTGCTAGTGAGTCCAAGTAAACATGAGATTGGGAGACTCAAAACAGAATTTGCATCCATGTTTGAAATGAAAGACACAGGTCCAGTAAAAAGTATCCTGAAAATGGAAATCACTAGGGACATGCATAAAAGAAGTGTGTCAATCTCTCAGGGAAGATATTTGGAATCAATATTAACTAAGTTCAACATAACAGAAGCAAAAGCCGTGAACACCACCTCACTGCACAATTTCAACTAAAAAAAGATCGGTCACCCAAAGATGAAATTGAAGACAGAGAAATGCAAGAAATACTTTTTGCATCAACGGTGGGAAGCCTAATGTACCTTGCAGTTTGCACCAGACCAGACATTAGTCATGCAGTCTCCTTAGTAAGCATGTTCCTCTCATGACCAAGGAAACATCACTGGAAGCTGTCAAGTGGATCTTCCGGTACCCAAATGGAACATGGAAGTTAGGCTTAACGTTTGAACATCAAAAGGAACCAAAGTTAGAAGTCTATACTGATTCAGACATGGGCGGCGACTGGACACAAGAAGGTCAACCACTCGTTACCTAGCACTCATAGCAGAAGGGGCAATCTCCTGGCAGTCGAGACTGCAGAAATGCGTTGCACTATCTACGACGGAAGCAGAGTACCTGGCGTTTACAGAGGCAGCCAAAGAAGCTATATGGCTCAAAAGACTATTGCTGGAGCTAGATCTTGGCTTCTCCGAAGTCACACTTTACAGCGATAGCCAAAGTGCTATCAAGTTGAGTAAGAACTCAGCGTACCATGCAAGAACCAAACACATAGATGTTAGGGTTCATTCGATAAGAGAAGTGGTAAGCGCAAAAGAGGTAAAACTCCAGAAGATCAGTACTAACCTGAACCCAGCCGACGCGCTGACCAAGGTGGTGACAACGACGAAGTTTGAGTTCTGTTCCAGGAGCGCAGGGCTCCTGCAGATCTGAAACGAGAAGGTGAAACGACTCCTTCAGTCGCATGTTGGAGGAGGGGAATTTGTGGGTTCAGCTTAACCCTAACCCAAATCCAACAAGCTGCTAAAGGGCCAACCAATTGGGCCCAAGCGTGGAGCCCAATTAGCAAACAATCGAACATTTATGAAAATAGTTACAAAGACAGTTCATATAAACAGAGACAGTCGTAGGTCCCTTAGCAGAACGAAAAAAGGAGTAGACTCATCTGAGAACATATTATTTGGAGATCAACAATCCAAAGGCTAGAGCGTCGGTCGTACGGTTTTGTGCGTTGAGTTGTAGCCCTGATATGTTATTCGTTTTTGTTGAGTCCGTCAAGGATCTTGTTGATCCGATCGAAGGTTCTTGTACCTGTAAAAACACAGCCGTGATAGTGAATTGAGGGTGGCATTACCCTCCGTGGTTTTTCTCCGGGTTTACTCCGGTTTCCACGTAAAATGGCTCTTGTTGATAATATGTAAAAGTGACTTATCTCAACTCTTGGGAGCGTCTCCTTCGCAACAATATTATCACTAATTCAAGTTAACTTCTTAACCATGCAAATTCAATCTTATGTAGTAAAACAAGAGGTGTGACAATGTGATTCATTAGTATTTTAGGCGGATCTCACATCGATCATGATATATTGAAGTATTCATGAGAGAATGCTTGTTAACTTGACAAGACTATCTTGCAACTCGTTCTGATAGTTGGAGAACCAAAACGAAATGCAAATAAAGTAATGCTATTTAAGACTTTAAAATTTATATTAAAAATAATATGCACATGGGTATGCAGACAATTCTCACATGAAATATGAAACTATTGAAGTAATTACGAGAAGATGCTCCTTAACTTGATAACGACTACATTGCAACTCATGATAATAACCAGAGAACAAAAATTAAACACAAATAAACGTGTTACAATTTTACGAGTGAGAATATATAAAAAAGTTCTATACACATGATTACTTTAGACAATGAATACGAAATACTGAAGTACTTATGAAAAAAACTGTTCATTAACTTGGTAACGAGTAAATTGCAACTCATTGAGAATCAAATTGAAACGTAAAATTTTCACTTCATAATGGACCAAATGAGTCTCAATGGCTACTCCATATGAAGACCTAGAGACAAAGAAGAAGAGGAAATATCTTCACTTATTCCACTAGCAGAAGTCAAATGATAATGCGAAAGAGTCAATGAAAGTGACAACTCTCCAAGTCCCACATCATTAACATTTCCATTCTTGTAATCCTCCTGCAAGAAAAACCCAATTTGTATGTTATATGGGGTTTAGGGTTATTAAAGATTTGTGGTTTAGGGTAATGAAATTATTACCTTGAAAAAGCTGGATTGTACAGTGAAATCACTATCTTCTTCCTCTTTCTTCCTGTTAAATTTTACTTTTTCAGCCATGCAATCATCATCATGATTAATGTACGGATTACTGAATGAGCCACAGATTCTTCGTTTCTTCTTCCAACCCACATTCTCAGACAACCAATTCATCTGCTCGATTCTTGCCCTACAAAGTAACGTAATTTTAGCCACCAAAAGGGAAAACCACATCAGATTTAAGTAAAAACACCATTTTCCAAGAAAAAATGTTTAATAAAGTTGAAAAATCGTTACCTTTTTTCAGTAGATTTCATTCCTTCTCCATCTTCTTCTTCGCCACGTTTCACACAGCTAACTGCAAGAAACTTTGGTAGTTTCTGCAAGTGAAAAAAGAAGTAAATTGCACAGCAGATTTCAAGATTATTACCTTCCCTGAAGCTGCTGGTTCTAGTCTTCATACTTCGGTACATCTAGTTTTAAGAACAATGAATGAATGAATTGTTATTAAGAAAATCAGAGAAATGAATAATCAGATGAAACCTGCAAATGGCTTTTAACATGCGAAATAGTCAACCCTTTAACGTCCATCCATTTAAGAACAAGTTTAGGAGTTGCTTCTGCATATACAAATCACAAACATTTCAAATCTTATAGTTCCTGAAAAACAATAAAGAGAAAGAAACTCACTGTCTTTTCCTCCAAGTCGATGAACAGCTTGAAGAAAGCAGAGATGAAGATCAGGAGTCCATCTCAAGCGAGGAACTTTAGATCTTATGTATTGCCTTAAACCATTGTTTCTTGCACAACTTCCCATTTACAAATCTGGTTTCTCTCTGGTTGGAAGTGTAAGTATATAGCATGTAAATTCCATTCCCTTTATTCATCATCTTCATGATGTCATCTTATCTAGTTATGAGTTATTTCTGTACACGAAATGATTACAAGAATTGCTGCTGCTGTTTCTTTGACTCTCTTCTGCTGGGCTGGTTGTGAGAATTTGAAAGAAGAGGGGCAAAACGTGACTCGTATGAAGTACGCATTAATTGGTTTTGTTCGCTGCTGGACCCGACAAAACAGGATAGGGAATGGCATTTGATTATTGTTTGAATACCGGGCCCAAAGGAAGAGTACTTCATATTCGAGTATATTGTTAAAAATTACATTGAAACCATATGACGAAAATTTTGAATCAACACCAAAAATGTACCGAATGAGTTTTTCTTATTTCATCTCTCCTTATACTTTACACCAAATAGACAAATATATATAGAAAACATAATCCTAACCAAATAGTATTTAAAAAATATGAAGAAATAGTCAGTCCTTTAAAGTTAGTTCATCACTAATGTCTAAAAGACATCTTTCAATACACTAAAACCAACTTTTCCTTTTAAAAACAATAATATTTCATTATCTAAACTGTTTGGATAATACGTATGAACAACCTCGATAGATTAATTAGAACCCAATATTAAAACAAAAAAACGACACAAGAAAATTTAATGTGGAAAACCCAAGGTGGGTGAAAAACCACGTAACCGGCGAAACGATCAAATCCACTATTAAAAGAATTACAACTGAGTTCTCTCTCAATAACTCCAAAAAGTGAGATTCGGAATACAACTTATGAATTGCATTGTCTATATTTATAGGGAGGAGTTTGTGTCAATATTAGCAATCTTATAAAAGATCTCCTAATATTCGCCTAATTTTGTCACCAGATTTCTGACGAATCTCCAACAAATCCTCACGATATTCTCTAATTGAATCTTTAATAGATTTTCATATTTTCATGGAAATCTCAACTTCATCAACTGCCTTGACTAAGTACGTAATACCCGGGTAAATATATCTCAATCACAAGTTTCTCACTGATCAGGTTCATCAACACTGATCTCCACACTCAACAATCTCCCACTTAGAGGTCGTTGATGCATCTACCGCATAGTTCTCGTTCGGACATAACTAGGTCTCCGATCTTCGAGGTAGTGTTCGATTGACTTCGAAGTTCTCCACTCACAAATTACTTGGTGATTCCTACTAGAGCAACACATAACTCTAGCTTTGCCACAATATCTCGATTTGTCAACATATCCACCGGATTTTGCGTTCCTTTGATCTTCATAAATTGAAGCATCTTCCTCTTGAGTACGTCTAGGATATAATGATAATTAAACTCAATATTGATATTGCTCGGGGTTATTTATATAATTATGATACCCCCGGGGTTCGTCGTAGCTAAATGATATTTTTGATTTTCTATTATATTTATTGAGTAATGTGATTTCGGGGGTATTCTCATAATTTGGGCATGCCGTTCCCACGTATGAGGATTTTGATGGTGTTTTGAGCTGTTTTAGATGATTTCGGTCGAAAATGATGATAGAGGTATTTTTGTAATTTGGAACTTGGAGAACTCGTCGGCGACGAGGAACTGTTGAAGAGTATTCTCGGGTATTTTCTTCACATTACGTGTTATAAATGTTCGACCGGGGTGCATTTTCGAGGTTCCGGGACGCTATGACACTTATTCCGGTTTAATTAGATATTTTATAAGTAAGTTGGGCTAATTTGACTAAGACCGGGCTTTTGTACCCTAAGTTGACTTATTGGGCCAAATTTTTATATAAATACAAGACTCTAGGCCCTTGAAAGGGGTTCAGACCCTTGGCACGCTTCCTAAGTCTTGGGATTTTTTGGCCTAGTCGCGACTTTTTGTACAAAAATTCGCCAGAGTCATCATTCAGCCCCATGACTCGCGACTTGGTGAGCAAAAAGTTGCGAGAACATGTACTCATGCCCGTAGTCGTGAGATTTCGTCGCGTGGCCCCCCGACTTCTCATCACTTGAGCACCATGGAGTCGCGACTTTTCGCCGCATCCGCGAGGTTTTGCACATTGTTGCGACATTTTGTATGTACTCGCGAGTTTTTGTCAAAAACTCGCGACTAACTTCATCCCCGGCGTGACGGAGTTGATTCAATCGTTTTTCGTACCGTTTTCATTCTGATTATCATTATCTCTTGATTGTACTTGTATCTTTGATTATCATAGTGAAAACCAAGGTAGAGCTTCGCTCTCCCGATGACGTAAACTCACACATCGTGGGCCCAACCTCGTATATCGCTCATGTCCCCACAATAAATGAACTCAAAATTATATAAGAAATTGACTAATTATGAATAAACTCTCCAAAATATTTTTAAACATAGGATTGTTCATAAATGGAACTCAAAATTTTTAACATGAAAATCCCCCTATTTTTTATTATTTTATGATTTTTATGTATTTTTTATAACGACATGAATTCAATCGACTATGGGACTGTTAAATAGAAGTAGGCTTATTGCATTTTAGTATGATGGAGGAAGGAAATTAAATAATAGGTTAGATTAGAAATGCAATGCACCGCCTGTCATATAGTTGATCATTTTCAAACTCGTCAAATTAGATACTAGACAAAATACTTTAAATGTGATGAGTCTTTCTGTCTGCAACAGAATCGTCTATACATAAATACTGTTGGATTATGTCAAGGGCCCAATTGATTGTTTAATAGCCGGTCTTGTACCGAGCATGTTCTGTGGCAAACGGGGTGCCTATTGACCCGACTCCTCCATGACACGCCGACGAGCGTCGCGCCCTCGTCGGAGACTGGTCCATTTCCACAGAGAGAAAGTGTTAGTACGTGTAAAGCCCAAGTGACATCAGCCAACTTCGATAGTCAAACGAGTCAAATCATTTGACGCGAGGAGCTCGGTACAAATGAGGTTACGGTTGTATGAGATTACGGTGGTTGAACATTCTTGTACGATGTACGTTGCATGAGGTTACGATGGTGATGAGAGAATGAGCGTATAAGATTGTGAACATGAGCGGAGAGGAGCTGCCACGGACTTGGCATATTTTCAATTTGCGCAAGTATTATGTATAGACGTGATTCGTCGATCTTTTTAACATGAAAATCCCCCTATTTTTTATTATTTTATGATTTTTATGTATCTTTTATGACGACATGAATTCAATCGACTAGGGGACTGGTCAGATAGGAGTAGGTTTATTGCATTTTAGTATGATGGAGGATGGAAATTAAATAATAGGTTAGATTAGAAATGCAATGTACCGCCTGTGGTATAGTTGATCATTTTCAAACTCGTCAAATTAGATACTAGACAAAATACTTTAAATGTGATGAGTGTTTCTGTCTGCAACAGAATCGTCTATACATATATACTGTTGGATTATGTCAAGGGCCCGATTGAATGTTTAATAGCCGGTCTTTTACCGAGTATGTTCGCTGGCAAACGAGGTGCCTTTTGACCCGAATTCTCCATGACACACCGACGAGCGTCGCGCCCTCGTCGGAGACCGGTCCATTTCCGCAGAGAGAAAGTGCTAGTACGTGTAAAGCACAAGTGACATCTGCCACCTTCGATAGTCAAACGAGTAAAATCATTTGACGCGAGGAGCTCGATCAATCTCGATGAAAGTGAACAATTTACGTCAGTCTACGGAATAAACTTGGAACCTGACACTACATTGTACCCCGGGTGCAAGTTTATATCGGAGGGAAAATATGATGCTCCCGGGTGCAAGTTTATACCCGATGGGAAAGTGTGATGACTCCGGATGCATGTTTATACCAGAGGAAAAGTGTGATGATCCCGGGTGCAATATTATATTAGAGAGAAAGTGTGATGACCCCGGGTGCAAGTTAATACCTGGGGACAACGTGCAAGTGAATTGCGGGAGTTTCGTGAGGCCCTATGAGAATGAGATGATCTCGGGTGCAAGTTTACACCTGGAGACAACATGCAAGTGAATTGCGTGTGTTTCGTGAGACTCTATGAGAATGAAATGATCTCGGGTGCAAGTTTATACAACAGACAATGTGCAAGTGAATTGCGGGTGCTTCATGAGACCGTATGAGAATGAGATGATCTCGTGTGCAAGTTTATACCCGGAGACAACGTGCAAGTGAATTGCGGGTGCTTCATGAGACCCTATGAGAATGAGATGATCTCGGGTGCAAGTTATACCCGGAGATAACGCACAAGTGAATTGCGGGCGCTTCGTGAGTCCCTATGAGAATGAGATGACCTCGGGTGTCAGTTTATACCCAAAGAAAATACGAAAGTGAATTGCTGGCACTTTATAATGCATTATGAGATATTTTACATCCCTATGAGAATTAAATGGTGCTTGTCGGACCTAAGAATAAGAATGTGTGATGAATATGGGCGCTTAGTAATGCATGAGATTAATGGGTGATTGTTGAGACCCAAGAATGTGTGATTGAATTGGGGCGCTTAATGAAGCCCGAGATTAATGGGTGCTTGTTGAGACAAAAATGCACTATGAATTAGGATGCTCAGTGAGGCTAGAGATTACTTGGCATGGGTAAAATCCGTGAGTAGAATTGATATCGAACGATGGTTGTGTTCTGCGGAAGATATAATTTTTTATGAAAAAAATGAACGAATAATGCTTTTATGGCATAAATTATCATGGTACCTTCAATCAAGAAAGCTCGTTTATATCCGGCCATCCTTAATTATGGTCAAGGGATTTGATGGATTGCCTTATGGTACAGATTTCAAAATATCACATGTATGACCGAATATCCTTAGTCGGTATAGCAGTGGCGAACGATTACCAAATAACAAGGAATAATGTGTTATTTACGATAAGGAGAATAATATTTATTATCGGAGAAATTATGAAGCCACGTTATGACATGACTTCATTTGTTAAACCAGCCACGTTATGTCTTATAGCAGAATTTCAGTGTATAATAAAACGCGTCGGTAGGCAAAGTAAAGATAGATATGTATAAGAGCATACCCTCTGAGTTGAAAGTCGTGAAATTCTCGATTGAACTCAAAATCTAATACCATTAATGTCAGCTAGACGATTATGGCCTTACTCATGGGTTTCTTAAAAAGTGCATGAACGAGCACTGGACTTCTAGACGAGCCGATATAACGTGGTTTACGACTCAGAGTTTGAATATGCAAACCAAGGGACTATTGATATTGCCCGGGGTTATTTATGTAATTATGATACCCCCGGGGCTCGTCTGACGTGGCTAAATGGTATTTTTGATTTACTATTATATTTATTGAGTAATGTGATTCCGGAGGTAGTCTCGTAATTTGGGCATGCCAGCTCCACGTATGAGGATTCTGATGGTCTTTTGAGTTGTTGGATGATTTCGGTCGGAAATGATGCCAGGGGTATTTCTGTAATTTGACACTCGGAGAGCTCGTCGGCGACCTTAGGCGGTATTTTTGGCTATCTCCTAAGTGCTCGGAGATGAGGAACTGTTGAAGAGTATTCTCAGGTATTTTCTCGACATTACGTGTTATTAATGTTCGACCGGGGTGCATTTTCGAGGTTCCGGGACGTTGTGACACTTATTCCGGTTTAATTGGATATTTTATAAATAATTTGGGTTAATTTGACTAAGACTGGGCTTTTGGACCCTAAGTTGACTTATTGGACCGAGTTTTTCTATCAAATATGTTTTGTCCGTGAATGGAATACGAGATTCTTTGCCAAGCTAATGTGTGATGACCTGGAAAAAGGTACCATAGATAAATATCAACGGAGAAAGTTACGATACTTAAAGTAATGTAGACAATGGATAGTGGTGTGGAAAAATAAGAAATGAACACTAAAGGGGAGAAAAGTACACGAGATTAGGAAGGAGGGTAAAAAACGCAATTAATGAGAGTTAAAACACCTATAAATATATGTTAAAATGACCCAAGGAATGTCATTTAGCAATTTGACACGAAAAGACCCTAGAAGGAGCAAATTCATCGCGGATTTTGGCCAAGACATAATTCATCGTGGATTTGTGAAGAGGAAATTCACTGCGGAAGAGTAACGGGCAAATTCATCGTGGATTCTGGCCAAGACATAATTTATCGCGGATTTGTGAAGAGGAAATTCACTGCGGAAAAGTAACGGACAAATTAATCGTGGATTTTAGGGGTAAGGTAAATTAATCGCGGAATTGGAATACAAGGTAATTCATCACGGATTTCCATGTAGAGGCGTAATTCATCGCAGATTTTGGGTAAAAAGAGGAAGTTCTCCTCGAACCCATCCCTGAACGGGTACAAAGTGAGTCTCGTAGACATACGGTGGAGTTACGGGTAACGAACTAACATAATAAAGATATATGTTAACTTAAGAGAGTTTAATAAGATAATTTATGAATACATGAGGGACAAAAGAAAATACCGAGCATCGCATTTATAAGGTAAGCGGAATTAACACAATGTAGTAAGTGAAGGTTTTGGCATAGGTAAAGGGAGGTTAATAAGAAGAAAGTAAAAGATAGGAATGAATGCTAATAAGACTCGGGGTGAGGGAGGATGGACCATCCGATCGAACCCGACATCGTGCTTAGCAAAGGATTTACCAAAGGAAGGGCATGTCTGATGAAGGGAACGATAAATTCCAAAGATGGAAGATACGTACGAAGAGGGCTGAACGGACAATGATGAGAAAAAAGGTAGCACCTAAGTACTCATCCAGCGTGACAGTCCAATAAACCAGCATGCACGCTTGGTTTATTGGTTTATTGGGCTGTCAAATGGGCATGGTCTTTGGCAGTCCAACGTCATGGAGGGACGCCTTTTTGGAAGATTTAGTCTTGACGGAAAGAAGAACCTTGACAATGTTCAACCAGATATGTTAGGGGAGGAAATGGTTGAGGCATTCCTCGACCGCGCAACAAAAGTAAGTTCTTCCTTTGAGATATCGGGAGGTTCGGGTTTTCATGCTTACTTGTTTGCAGATGTTGCAGAAAGGTTTTACGGCAGTGGTCACCGTTCATAAGAACCGAAGTGATCCGTCGGTCCCCGAACCAGTCCAAGATCAATTTGCCTTGGCTAAGAGGCAAGTTGAAATAAAGCATGGAAAGCTGGTGTCCGTCCGGGAGGAGAGGGACATGCTGAACAATGAGTTGCTAGGAGCGGGAACACAAGTTTCCCTCATGGAGACTCAAGTTGATGTGTTGGATGGGAAGTACAAAACAACTCAGACAGAAGCAAACTCCACCAAATCCCGGATCGCAAAGTTGGATGCTAAGGTGCAGGAAAAAGATGAGGAGATGAGCCAAGTCCAAGTTCAGGCCTAAGAGAAGAGAAATAAGTTGAACGAATTTCTCGTTCGGGCCTATGAAGAAAAAAAGAGCTTGGAGAAAAGTCTCGCTCACGCATGCGCCGCAATGGAGAGTTTGGTCTGTGAAGCTATTCTCAATGAAGTCATACCGGTCGATACTTTTCGTACCAGTATTATTCGGTATGAGCAATTTTTCCTTTATATCGATGGTATAATGGTGATATATGGATTATTTGTGTTCCGATCATTACCGATATTTATCGGGTTGATCGGTATACCACTGCATGACTTCTATGGCTATTCTGGGATTCGCCCGGTCCACGTTGTTATTTGCATTGGTAGATAACATCCATATGGCTTATACTACAAAGTACCTGAGCAACATGCTTGACAAGGTTACTAAGCAGTTCGGGCTCTCCCCCAACGATGAGATGTCGAAGATGATCTTTCCTTTGGAAAAGGATGGAGATTTCAGGGTGATTCCTTCCATGGAGGAACCCGTTTTGGAAGATGATCCCTTCTTTCCTCTTTTCGAAGAAATGGAAGGGGAGTTAACCAAAAGGTTGTTGACCATGAAGTAGAGCTGAAGCAGCTTGCGGCCCGAACCGAACCGAAGGATCAATGGAATGAGGATAAGGAAGAGAGCCAGATAGACTAGAAAAGTCTTTACTTTTGTACCCCTATTTTTTATTTCCTCATTCTTAATAAAATGATTAGTTCTCCCTTCTTCATTTTCCCTTTTCAGAGTTAGAGTACGTTTAAAAAGAACTAAGATCAAGTTCATTATATATGATTAAGCTTGTTAGATGAAATTATAAGATCGTGGTTATTCGATAAGCGTAAGTTCTCGGTCCCCATTTTTAACTTAGGCTGAGATTCGGCTTAGGTTGATTAATTTGGATTTTCATATGTATGTGAGGACCGCTCTTGTTCCATCCTTGAGGTGATGATAATATTGGAACGGCGTAGCCCCGGTTCTTTATGAGTCCCATGATAATCTTCGGTCGAGCCCCAGTTCTATATAAGTCCCACGTCAGGCTTCGGCCAAACCCCGGTTCTACATAAGACCCAATTTAGGCTTAAAATTGCACTTTGATTGACTAATTCCGGCCTTTATTTGTTCTTCTCGTAGTAGATTACAGGAGCGTAAGGGTTGTTTCCGAATGGTGATGTCCGTCAAAGGGGATGTTTAGTTCGCTATGAGTTCTAGGAGTTTTGCGATCCATCCTCAATACTCAACAAGCACATGAGTATCTGACTCGTTAGAGAGGTCACTGCTCTTGGGAGCTTTACATATGAACCACTACGGTCACCAGTCCAGACTCGTCCAAAAGTTCTGACTTCGGAATCAATCAATCACCTTGTTAGAAACAATTTGTATTACGCCCATTTGTATTCTATCTATACGCAGAGAAACATATTTGTGGTTCGGAATCATCATTAATAATCAAAGATTTACAAGAAATACCGCCTTATATTCATGATATTCCAAGTTTGGGGGATCTCGTCACCATCTAAAGTTTCCAACTTATAAGCCCCAGCTTCCAGTTTCTTTGTAACTTGATAGGGTTCTTCCCAATTTTTGTCCAGCTTCCCGACATTCCTCTAAACCTTTATATTTCTAAGCACGAGGTCGCCTTCAGAGACTTCCCTTCGTAGGACCCGTTTGTTATGGGCCCGCTCCATGGTTAGATGATAAGAACACATTCGCGTGTAAATCACATTTCTCTTCTCTTCAATTATTTCGAGGCCCAACAACCACCTTTTGCCGTTCATGTGCTCATCATATTGAGTTATTTGAGACGATCGGATAGCCACCTCTACTGGACTATCCACTTCAGACCCATATACCAGTGAGACTGGAGAATCAAGGGTCGTGGATCATGGTGTAGTCCTATAGGCCCAAAAAACCTCATCGATATGTTCAGAATTCAATTTTTCGGGCCTCTGACGTGTTCTCATGAAGATGGTCATTTGTCAGATATTTGATAAAAGGGTCCATCCATGTGGATTCCCCGGGGGATTCGGTGGCATCAATGTTCAAGCTCTGACGTTCATGGCATAACGTCCCGATTTCCTCAATTGATTGTTCGGTCACTGATATCTCGACCGAAGGTCGGTCTTCAATGTGGACCAATATAGTGTTCGTTCCTATGTTTGGTATACTTGTGGCCAATCTTGCGAGCGCATCAACAACCTTGTTCTGTTCTTGCTGCTCATGATCAAGTGAAAATTCGCTTAACTTCTTGGATAATTCCAGGACTTTGGCATGATACAACTTCATCATGGGCTCATGTGTATCGAATCTTCCCGCAAACTGTTCCACAACTAACTTGGAATTTGAGAAAATTTGTACTTCAGTAACTCCTATCTTTATGGCCAGGGTCATTCCCGATAATACGGTCACATATTCCACCATGTTATTTGTTCCTAAGAAAAAGAACATAACTGATGAATGAATAACATCACCTTGTAGCATAGTGAGGGTAATGCGCACCCCTTTTTCTCCGAAGGTTGATCCAACAACATAAATAACCCATCGATCGTCTTCTTGGTTTAAGAATATTGTTGATCGGGATATCTCTACCACGAAGTCAGCAAGAACCTTAGCCTTGATAGCCCTTCGGGCTACCAATTCTAAATACATGGAGTTGATTTTGATTGCCCATTTAGATAATCTCTCATTAAGATCTGGCTGATTCTGATAAAAAAAACATAAACCTTACGGCCTTCGAAATAATGTTTTTGCTTAGATATAGCTTTCTTCAATGCCATCATGAATTTTTCCAAATTATTGTATCTAGTCTCCGCCGATACCAAGGAGTGACTCATGTAATAGACATGTGTGTGAATATCATCCAATGGTAACAAGAGTTGCGCTCACTGCGACTTCATATACGGCTAAGTATAATCCCAAAGGTTCATCGCTGTTTGGACTCACCATCACTGGGGGAGTGCTCAAATAAGTCTTTAACTCAGAGAAAGTCCGATCGCATTCTTCGGTCCAATCTAAATGACTTGCTTTTTTTAATACTCTGAAGAAGGGAAAGGCCCGATCTATAGATCAATAAATAAATCTGCTCAGTGTAGTTAGACGACCAGTAAGCCTTTGGAATTTCCTTTTATTTCTCGGAGGTTGCATGTCAATGATAGCATGAGTTTTCTCAGGATTAACCTCAATGCCTTTTTCAGAAACGTAATATGCCAAGAACTTCCATCATGTGGCCTATTAAATCTCTAAATATTTTGTTGACCAACCTTTGCTATGTTGCTTCGGCATTCTTCAAGCCAAAACGCATAACCACATAGCACTAGACGCCATATTTTCTCTTGAAGGCCAACTTCTTCCGATCTTGCTCAACAAAAAAGATATGATGGTACCCGGAGTAAGCATCCATAGTAATAATCATCGTGATGCCAGCAATAGCGTCCACCAATCGGTCGATATGTGGCAGGGGGAACGTGTCAGATTTACAACTCTTGTTAATATCTGTGAAATCAATGCACATTCTTCACTTCCCGTCTACCTTGGAAACCACCATCGGGTTTGCGACCCATTCAGTATAGTGGATTTCTTTGATGAATCCATATTGCAGCAATTTGTTTACTTCCGCCAGAATTATTTCAATCTTTTCATGAGAGTAGCGTCTCCTCTATTGCCTGATAGGCTTTGATTCGGGCACCTTGTTGATCCGATGCTCACTTTAGGATCGGTCAATCCCCGGAACATCGTTCGGGGTCCAAGCAAATATGTCCACGTGGCTTCTCAGCAAGCGGACGGGTTCTTCTTCAAATGATGAGGTCATATGTGCCTCGATGCGACTAGTCTTGGTTGAATTCCCTTCAACCAAGTTGATCAACTTGAAACCGATGGGTTCCATAGCCTACCTCGGATTCGGGGCTTCTCTTCCATCAAATCTACCCGGGCTCTCTTAATCGCTGCCAAAGCTCGGCACGAGCTCATGTAGGACTGTCTTGCTACGGTTTGATCCCCTTTCACAGATAAAAATCCATTCGTGGAGAGGAATTTGATCATAATATGATAAGTAGAAGGGACTGCCTCAAACTTACTGAGCCAGTCCAACCGATAATGGCGTTGTAAGCAAAGTCAACTTCCACAACAATGAATAGCTTAGATATAGTTCCTGTCTGCTTCAGGGTGGTCCTACATTCGGCGCAAACTGCTCAGAAAATGCAAGGATAAATCCTCCATACGACTGTATAGATCGGGCTGGCAAGTTTTGAACAACGTTCTGGCATCGTCTTTCAAACCTAGCGCGAGGATGTGGCACTTCAATGAATCTCAATCCCTAACGATTCCCATTCTCAACTTGAATTCTGCGACGTGATCAATGGTATATCCGTTGCCTGTAAATGTCTACAACCCCGAGGGGTTGCGGTAATGTCGATCAGGGACTCCCAACAAGATCTCTTCAGAAAAAGGGAGCATCAAATCTCGCAAGGCAGCCGAAACACCGCTAGATTGCTTGGATGACGTTTGGGAAGCATGCAGATTATGCCATCAATCGTCATCCATACTCGGCTTGATCGGAGCCTCCATGGCCTTATAGAATAAACTGGGATTCCACCCTAGATCAAGCTCAAAATTCCTCTGTGTGCGCAACATTTCTAGCTCTCTGGCGAGCTCATTAATCCACTTCTGCATGCGTTCATGATTAGTCTCAGGAACTGGAGTCGGAACTCTGACTGGAGGGGGTGTGTTAGATTGATATCTACGCCTCCTCATGGTTACTCCGCGCTTAATAATATCCTATTCATCGGAATTGTGCATTTCAGTGTCACTCTCGTACCCTCTGTTTGTGGGAACAGGGCTAGTAACCGCCAGTGGTTCTGTTCCACTTCTCTCATATGTAATATCGAGTACCACATTCCGAATAACAGTCTCCAGGTCCTGCAAAGAGAAAGCAGGGGCTTGAAGGTTGCTAGGAAGCACTTCATTATCAATCGTCCCTACGGACGGCGCCAAACTGTTGTGGTCAAGAGACCAGGGGTATCAACAGTCGTCTGTTTCACAATAAAACGAATTCGGTTTTGATATGTTTGAATAGGGGAGACAATGTGAAATAGAACAAGCAAAGTACGCAACGATTTACCGAGGAAAACCCATTGGAAAGGAGAAAAAACCACATGACTAAGAGGTAGAAACACTCTTAGCGGATATATTAATCAAACAGTTCATAATACAAACAGAGAATACTTATGAAAATGACTAAATCATGTAACAGTCAATTTCGCACATCCAAAAGGTTCTCTAGAGTTTGCCTTCAAGCCTTGTATTTATAGAGGGAAACGTGCCTGGAATGCACTCTATAACCACCTATGACAAAGTCATTTTCCCATGCTAGAAAATGTGGCTAGGTCCGAAGTGCAGACAACGTAGCAGGGCCGAAGCGTGAGGCATGTGCATGGGCCTAAAGTGCAGGGTACGTGAGCTTGTAACCGTTTGGACTGATCCAATAGATCGGTATTTGGGTCTCTGAGTTACGCTTAACTCCATATTCTGTCCTTAAAATATAAGCGGGCCTTAGCACTGGTTATCTCAAACGGGCCATGTTATGGATCTTGGGCCGCGTAGGTTCATTTCTTGTCATATGGACTTACCCAATATGATTGGGACTTAACTAATACGGGTACCCGGTCTCGGAGCCCTCATCACATAGGATTATAGATTTAAATTGGTGAGGAATTATTCCTTTTCGACAAGATTTAGCAAATTAATTGATTTCAAATGTCGATGTTTAGACTTGATTTCAGGGGCTAATTCATTAGTAGAGGAACAATGATTAATTGGGATCAAGGGATAGAGCGGTGGACAACCTACGAAATTAAGGTAATGTATATTATTAGTCTAATGATGGAAAATAGATATTCAAAATTTTATTTTATTTTAAAGATAAATTTTTTTGGTCTACGTCGTCACGGCCGGCGAGCCCACTGGGCCAATATATCCCGTAAAAAGAAAATGTTTTATGCTACACTGTTCTGGTGGGCCCGAGGTTTTTGATGTGCGAAAAGATAAATTTGAGATTCGGAGAAAGTGGACACACCTACCTGGCACCGTGCCAGTACACGAGAGTCATTCCAAGACATGCCCCAAGGAAGAGTGTAACGCGTTACCGAAGTAAGGGCAGAACTGACCGAGGTCGGGGAAACAAAGATGGCTCGTCGAGATCTGACCCTCGAGGGAGATTTCAGCTTGGGCGAAACATGTTCCCGAACATGTATAAATTCGGGTGATGTCTCTTCAAGATTCGACCCTAAAGAAGAGGTCGGCTAGGGTGAAACATGTCATCGGGCATGTTTAAATCTGGCAATATAAAGTAGAAGGCACATGAAAGAATACGTAAGGTTTTCAAGTAAGTTTTTACAAGGATTTTAGGTTTTGAATGAGCTTCGAAAGAGGTGAGTTTTCAAGTAAGTTTCAATGAGATTTTATAAAGAGATTAAAGGAGCTTTTATGAAATATAAATTTTCAAGTATATTTTAAAGAGTTTTATAAAGATATTTCAAAGAGCTTCAAAAAGAGTTATGTTTTCAAGTATGACTTTTATAACGTTATTTTACGATGTGTTTTGAAAGAAGTTTTCATAGAAAGACGAGTTTTCAAAAGAAAAGCTGTTTTA
This sequence comes from Utricularia reniformis, assembly GCA_009725065.1. Taxonomy (NCBI): domain Eukaryota; kingdom Viridiplantae; phylum Streptophyta; class Magnoliopsida; order Lamiales; family Lentibulariaceae; genus Utricularia; species Utricularia reniformis. The sequence goes on along the minus strand of RWGZ01000919.1, from coordinate 94,037 downwards.
GAAATAAAGTTTGTATTATTTGATTATGACTGTTCTACAGTTTTATAGGAAAGGAATAGATTAAGGGGAAGTGTGGAAAGAGTTAGTCGTCGGTTGATACCGAGAGTGATTATGAAGTCGAGATCAAAGTGAGTTGGTTAAGATTTTAGCGAGATGAAGAGTTTAAAAGAATTAGATAAAGTTGTATATGTTTATTTAGTGAAAACATTCGGATGTTGTAAATTTTAATTATATTATAATATGGAAAATTGCTTTGTGTTCCAAAGAAGAGTGGAGCACTGCATGTTGTGCACCGAAAACGACTAGGCCCGATTTCTGGGAGTGACAATGGTGGTTGGTCTTAAGAAAGATGTAGCTCAATTTGTGGCCAAATGTAATAGCTGAGAAAAAGGTACAATGAAACAAATAGTAGGGAACATAGCGGTAAAAGTCTAGACGAGAGATAATGAGGGATACGGGAACGAAAGAAAATAAAAGGAAATGAAAAATAGAAATGTAAAGAAAAAGATTAAAAGGGGGTCAAAAGCAAAGGAATGAGGGATTAAAGTGTGAATTAGAAAAGTTAGGATGTCTATAAATAGGGGTGAGGAGGCCCAAAAACGAGTTAATCATCATTAAGACACGAAAATTGGGACGAAGAAGGAAATTGTCGCGAAAATTTCCAAGGTAAAAAATTATCGCGAAAAATTTGAAGGCAAGAATTGTCGCGAAAATTTAGAAGGGTAAAATTGTCGCGAAAATTTACGAAGGCAAAATTGTCGCGAAAATTTACGAAGAGTAAAATTGTCGCGGATTTCCAGTAAGGCATAAATTATCGCGAATTTCATCCCAGTGCAATATTATCGCGGATTTTAATCCTAGGGTATTTTTATCGCGGATTTCATTGCAGAAGTAGAATTGTCGCGGAAATACTAAGTTCGAGTGTTTTCGTTACGTCCCGAAGTCGGATCGTGGGAGGAAAAGGACACGTAAGGTCTACGGTAATCACATAGTTAACAATAAGATAATAACGTCAGAATTCGAATAACTAAGACCTGTTACGAAATGCAGGGAAAGCACGGGAAGATTATAACACGCTAAAGCAAACGGTAAGCGGAGTGAACACAATATAGTAATGGAAGGTTCAGGCTTAGGGAATGGGATTGGGTTAATGAAGAAGGAAGAAAGGATACGAATGAACGAAATAAATGATAATAAGTCTCGGGGTGAGGAAGGATGGACCGTCCGACCGAACCCGGCATCGTGCCTAGTACACGATACGCCAAAGGAAGGGCATGCCTGATGAAGGGAACGATAAGTTCCAAAAAGGAAAAGATACGTACGAAGAGGGCAAAACGGATCCGGGTGGAAAAAGGGGTAGCGCCTAAGTACCCACCCGGGGAAGGGAAGCATATGGCCCGTCGAGTCATCCAACAGTTAACGGTTGGCTTGGGCGGGACATGCACCGAGCATGTTAATCTCGGCAACAGTAATGTTAATGAATGATGGGAATGATAAGGGTAAAAGAAGAGGGAAATAAGAAAATGGTTAAATGGAATGATTCACGTGTGCGTGTATGGTTTAACTAAGAAATGAAAAGATAATGTGTATTGTGTGTGAAGTTTCCTTTAATAGATTGTGACCGCTTTACAGATTTTGTAGGTGACGCAGACGAGGTATGATAAGGGCAGGGAAAATAGGTCGTCGGTTGTCCGGTGATAGAGTCCGGTCCTTTGGAAAATACTCTAAATTATGCTGTCGTACTTTCATGTTTCGAACTATGTTTTAAGTTTACATTCAAATATTTTCGTTTTAATTATCATGTTTTAGCAAAACAACTAGGCCCAAATTAGGGTCGTTACACAAAATGTGATGCTGTTCAAAGAACTAAAGTAGAACACCAACGTTCTGGAGGATTGTTATAACCATTAGATATTCCTGAATGGAAATGGGAACACATTACCATGGATTTTGTGACTGGTTTGCCAAGGTTGACAAGAAGAAAAGATATCATTTGGATAATTATTGATCGACTAACAAAGTTTGCTCATTTAATTGTCATGAAACATTCTGATAATATGGATAAACTTGCGAACATATATTTGGATAATATTATTAAATTACATGGTGTACCTTTGAGCATTGTTAGTGATAGAGATCCAAGATTTACTTCTCGATTTTGGACTAAGCTACAAGAAATGTTGGGAACACAACTGAAGCTAAGCTCAGCCTATCATCGTTAGTCTGATGATCAGTTTGAACGAACAATCTAGACATTGGAGGATATGTTAAGAAGTAGTGTGTTAGATTTCAAGGGAAGTTGGGAGTCATATCTCACACAGTAGAGTTTGCTTATAATAACAATTACCATTCTTGAATAAAGATGGCTCCATACGAAGCCTTGTTTGGGAGAAAGTGTAGAACCCCTCTTTATTGGTATGAAGTTGGCTTCAAGCTTAGCCAACAACTCATGAATATGAATCTTGTCATAGTGATCGTTCGTGTTCAGGGCTTTTCCTACAGGCTTCCACGATGTTGGTCTACACAATGTAAAATTTAATCTACATCGGATCTTTGATTTGATGGATGATCGACATTTTGGCCATTGATATCATTGTCATCGTAAAATACTGGAGGAGCAGTTTCTCCGATGCGAAAATGGAATGACGAAGATCATCTACTATTTCCTACATCATTTTCATCAAGGACTTTGGATCCAAGGTGATAAAATCGTGCCATGCGATGCTGTTATGAGACTTCTTGTGATTCTTGTCATTCATTACCTCTATGACTCAGAGATTTCCATTCGAATGAATAAAAGGGAGTTATGTGAGTTTCTCTGTGGATTACAAATAGGTCCCTACGGATGGCACCAAATGTTACAGGAGGAAAATATTAATTATTTTTTTTGTGTGATCCGCTGGTAATCGGTAGTCGTTGGAAAAACATGAGTTATTTAGATGGGACTCTAGATCCGAGCGAAAAACCCACAAGAAACCAAACTCAATAAAAGAACAATATCATCCAATACGGGATACAAATCAACATGTTCATGTAGCCCCAAAAACTTCACAACACATGTTGCATTACCCATTTTTATAAGAGAGATGGGACAATATTAAATTGATATAATCATATTAGAATCTTATTGTATCGTCATTACTTCTCCTCGAGCTAATAAAGGAAACTTTTCACCACAAAAAGTCAATCTAGCACCGTCTGTAGTAGGAGCAACATTTGTTGACATTAGCTCAACGGCCAAGAATGAAATACACTACTATCAACTAACATTTATCGAAATTGAAAAAGAGCCAGGAGAAATGGTGTCCATTAAAAAATATGCTATGTGTATGAATGATGACCATCAACTAGAAAGACATCCACCTTGGCCTCGTATGCCCTCGTCATCACGGGTGCCTTCGTCACTCGCTCCATTAGTTTTCCAATTGGCAATCTCTATCTACCATCAACAAACATTTCCAACGATCCATTAACTTTCGATCGCTATCTCCTTTTACTAGGTATTCGACCCAGTAAACATCTTGTAACCCCTAAAATATACCCTGGAATTTTTAATAATATTTTCATTATGAACATAGGACAATGACTATGTTCTCATATGATAGTTAGCAAATCATTGTACTTCCATCATACCACGTTGCCTGACTCGTACATTTCCTATCTCCAACTGATACTTGCTCCCGATGCTGTAGTACCTCATATTTGTACTTTGTAGACTTTCCGAGATGGAATTCGTATTGACTCTAGGTGGTCGCCGACGAACAACCTTCAATATAACTTTACTCATGCAATGCCTACAATCCTGTAAAGCAGTCATATGCTAATAATAGAATCTTTCTCCAATCCTTGAATTTCTGGACTCCACTCCCACTATTTCTCCTTTATACTTGGTAGTAAACCTAAATGTCCTTGAACAATTGACACTCCCTTAAATGTTATCATGCCCTAAACCTTTCGCCCTTCCCCTTCTCTCTCTCGATGTTCACCTTACAAGATTGTTCATTTATTTGGTCTTTTTTTCCCATTAATTACCTTTCTTCTATCATTCACTCATTATTACTCAATTCATATCTTTACTCTCTATTGTCATTTTCAAGTAGACTTTCACTTATTCCTTCATTATTATCTTCAATAGGATTTTTCACTCATTCTTCCATTTCAATTTTCATTAAAGTTTTTCATTCTCCTCTTATTTACCATTTTTCCATAGAGCCTTTCTTTTATTTCGTTTCTTTTTCTTTTTTCGCTCTTGATTCTTTCACCCCCACTGTTTTATGTTCCTCTTGCCTTTCTATATTTTGTTCCTAGTTTGGCCGGATCTTACAAGCTCGATAACATGTCTCGCCCAACCCTACGAGACATGTAAGAATTTATGATTCCCTTTCCTGGCTAGGGACCCAGGGGCTATCACGTTCCCATCCAGGTACGTTCGGCCGTATAGTACATACGATCCTTTCCATTGGACTTTCTACAGTGAATCTCACGCATGCTCTACATTTGGTTGACCATGCACTTGTCACGATGTCGGGCTAATTGTTGCCACTATACCCCGAGTCTCCACTATTTTTGGCAGACCGTATACTTGTGACAATGTCGTGTTCAATATTGCCACTTACCCCGAGTATTCACTATTTATCCATATTCTTTAACTTTTGTATTCTCATCGTTTGATCTTCTCCTTTATCATACTTTTCTATCACGAAGTTCTCTCCCTAGATTAATTACGACCATCTTCCTTACCATGCCCCGTGACTTTTAACCCCGGTATTTTGCGTCTTTTTTTTTATTTTTACCTTAACCTGCTTGGTTCTCCTTTGTTAGTCCCCTTTAATTATTCTCTATTATTTCACATGGTTCCCCCATCACTTGTCTCATTCAAATGACTATCTTATCTTCACTTATATCTCACTTAGGCCCATTTTGTTCGATTATCTCATCTTTCTTGATACATCGCTCTAACCCTCTTTTACACATACTTATCTTATCCTTATTAGCGTATCAATTTGACCATTTTGCGTTTCTATTATACCTTTGCAACCTTACACGATTCTTAGGCGTCTCATTGCACTCCCTGCTACTAACGTTCCCCTTCATATACTTGAACCTCCTGTTATGAGATCATATTCACTCTGCTTACTTAAATTTTCCAATGTTTCGCTCCTTGGGCCGTTACCTGTAACTCCTTGTTACACCTTCATTCTCACATCTCAGCATGGATTTGTGACGAATTTCTCTTACGCCCATATTTTTCGTGACAAATATAGTTGCATCTTCAATTTTCACGATGAATTTACTTATGGTATTCTAAATTCACGATGAATTTTTCTTGGCGAAAAATGACAATGAATATTGTGACGGATTCAACTCTTCTAGCATTTCCGGATTATCAGAAATCCTAAAAAATTGCAAGGTTCGACGTAGTGCAAGGAATAGTCAAAGATAAATGTGAGCCTAACATTGCAAGGGTTAACAAACTAAAAAAACTCAACATGCGCACACAAGTCAGTTGGAGTATAATTGCGAATGCGAAACAAGATTGCAAGGGTTTAGCTAAAAAAATGATACTTTAGCGTGACAGAAATGAAGATGCTTGATCGGCAGAAAGCAACATAGAAGGGAATACAAATGAACAAGATTTTAAGGGTAAAAATGAAAAAAAGATGACACAAGATATAAACTATAGACATATTTTTGAAAAATTTGATGACGGCCTTATAAAAAATTGGCGAGTAATTTTGTCCAATATCAGAAACTTCGGAGACTCGATTTGTTAGTGGGTGTAAACTTCGGGGACCGGTATTGCCAATATCAAAGTTTGGGGATCGGTATTTCCAAAATGTTAAACTTTTGGGGACTAAATTTGTCAAAACATTAAACTTCACACACTGAATTTTCCGTTCAAAAACTCTAGGGACCAAAATTGCCAAATTATCTAAATTTTGAGGACTAAAGAAGCCATTTTCTCTAATATTATTGTTTAGACCGGGAACATATATTACATCCTCTAACAATCGATTGTGACCGTTAGAAGTGATCAAAGATATGGTCACTACGAATGCACAGTTGTCCCGTTTGGACTAACTAACGGCCCAACAGTCTTCATAGATTTGATGAACCGGGTATTCCACCAATATCTAGACAAGTTCGTAGTAGTATACATCAATGATATCCTAGTTTACTCACGAAACCCGAGGAAGATGAGCGACATTTGATAATAGTATTACAGATCCTTAGACAATAGAAATTGTATGCTAAATATAGCAAATGCGAATTTTGGATGTGCAACATAGCTTTCTAGGGCACGTGATATCTGCAGAAGTGGTAACAATACAACCCATCCAAGGTGGAAGTAGTGACAAAATGGCCAAGACCAACAAACGTATGAGAAGTTAGAAGTTTCCTCGGACTAGCTGGATATTGTCGAAAGTTTATTGAATGGTTTGCAAGGATGTCGAAATGATTAACAAACCTGACTCGGAAGAAAATCAAGTATGTTTAGGATAAGATGTGTGAAGAGAGCTTCAACTGTCTCAAAATAAAGCTGGCGTCAGCACCAATCTTGGTGTTTTTCACACTAGGACATGATTTCATAGTATAGCCACGCCTCAAACGAGGGACTCGGATGCGTACTAATGCAAGGCGAAAAAGTCATAGCACATGCATCACGCCAACTGAAAGCACATGAGGTGAATTTCCTACCCACGATTTGGAGATGGTAGCGGTGGTATTCGTGCTCAAGATATGGAGGCACTATTGTATTGAGTTAAGTGCGAAATATTAACCAACCACAAAATTTTAAAGTATCTATTCACCCGGAAGGAGTTGAACATGAGACAACAGAGATTGTTAGAATTAATCAAGGATTACGATATTAATATTCAGTACCGGCCTGGGAAGGCAAAACACGTGGCACATACCTTAAGCAAGAAGAATCAGGGTGTATTGGCGAATACACTAATAAAAGAAATGGAAATTCTGCAGCTTGAAATAGTGGAGTCAACCATGGCAATACTAGGGACCCTTATTGCACAAGCTAGGAATACTGGAAGAGGTGCTCAAAGCCTAGAGATATGACACTGAAAAACATGAAATACTGATATTGCCCGAGGTTATTTATGTAATTATGTTAACCTCGGGGCTCGTCCGACGTGGCTATGTGGTATTTTCGGTATTTTTATATGTCTATCGCGAGGCGTTCTCGAGGGTATTCTCGTGATTCAGGCATGCTGGACCCCATATAAGGCTTCTGTAAGTGTTTTGAGATGTTTTGGGCTATTTCGGCCCCGGACGGGGCCAGGGGTTTTTTCGTAATTTGCCACCCGGGAGCACATCGGCGGGGTGCAGTGATGATATGTGGCTGCGTATTCACTGTTTCGAGGCAAAGAACTGATATACGAGATTTTCCGGTATTTTCTCACCGCATTTCCGACTAGACTCTCGACCGGGATGTAGTCCAAAAGTTTAGTGGCGCTGTGACACTTATTCCGGATTAATTGGATATTTTCTAAGTAAGTTGGGCTAATTTGACTAAGATTGGGCTTTTGGACCTTAAGTTCACTTATTGGGCCGAGTTTTTCTATAAATACAAGACCCTAAACCCCAGAAAATGGTTCAGACTCTTGGCACGCTTCCTAATGCTCCCGGTTTCGCCACTTTTTGCCCCACTTGCGACTTTTTGATCCAAAAGTCGCGAATCCCTCATCTTCAAGGCCACACTCGCGACATTTTGCACCAAAAGTCGCGAGAGCATGTGTTCATTGTTGTATTTGCGAGATTTCGTCGTCTGGACCTCCGATTCACGTGTTTTCGCCTCCCGGACACTTGGACTCGCGAGTTTTCGTCCCTTAGGCACCAAGACTCGCGAATTTTGGCACCATTTGTGAGTTTATGTCCAAAAGTCGCGAACATCACCTTAATTCGCGAGTTTTCGTCGCCTCGGGTGCGATGGAGTGGAATTGATCGTTTTTCGTACCGTTTTCATTCGGATTATCATTATCTCATGATTGTACTTGTATCCTTTGATTATTATAATGAAAACCAAGGTAGAGCTATGCTCTTTCGAGGACGTAAGCTCACGAATTATGGGCCCAACCTCGTCTATCGCTCCTGTCCTCACAAAAATTAAATTTCGAGTAATTAAAAATTGACTGATCATAAAAAAACACTCTAAAATATTTTTAGATGAGATCAAATACATATGAAAGGGATAGTTGGAGAGAATAGAGGGATAAGCCAAGGAGTCGACAGACTGATCAGGATTAAGGAACGCTTGTGGGTACCGAATAAGCCGGAGTTAAGAAATAGAATAATGGGGAGGCACATAGTTCTGCTTTCTCAGTCCACTCAGGATGTACCAAGATGTATTGAGACCTGAAAACGCACTGGTAGTGGAATGAAATGAAAAACGAAATTGCAAACTTCGTGGAAAAATATGACACTTGTCAACAAGCCAAGACGGAACATCAACACCCGGGAGGTGAGTTACAACAGTTAGAGGTTCTCGAATGGAAATAGGATAGTATCGGCATGGATTTTGTGGTAGGGCTACCCAAGAGCCCACGGAGGAACGACGCTATATGGGTGGTGATCAATCGCCTAACAAAAGCAGCCCACTTTCTAGCCGTCAAGACGACATATGGAGTGCACCGGCTAGCGAAAATATATGTGGATAACATTATCAAACTGCATGGATTCTAGTGAACATCGTATCAGACCGAGATCCCAGATTCACCTTCAGGTTTTTGCAGAGTTTACAGAAATTACTCGGAGTCCAGTTAAACATGAGTACAACCTACCATCCTCATAAAAATGGTCAGACTGAAATGACGAACCAAATCATGGAAGATATGCTACGGGCATGTGTATTAGAGGTTAAGGGAAGCTGAGAGGATTTTCTACCATTGGTGGAGTTCGCGTATAATAGCAGCATCGAGAGCAGCATTGGCATGACCACATATTAGACTTTGTATGGGAGGAAATGTAGAACCTACTTTGTTGGGATGAGGTTGGAGAGAGAAAAGCCACGGGCACGGAATTGGAAGAGATCACCATAGAGAAGGTGGCTATAATACAGAGGAATATGAAGGTCGCACAGATTGATATAAAAGCTAGGCGGACGCGAAAAGGAGACATCTGGAACTAATGGTAAGGGATCGCGCCTATCTAAGGGCATCGCCAATGAAGGGAGTGTTACGGACCATACGAAGTGGAACGGAAGATCGGAAACCTGGCCCACCAGTTGAGGCTTCTAGAGGGGATGAGTGGGATACACAATGTGTTCTATGTTTCGCAACTAAGGAAGAGCTTTACCGAGGGTATTCAAGAATGTGCGGGAGAATCAATAGAGATAACCCCATAGCTGACCTATGAGGAGGTGCCAATGAAAATCCTCGGGAGAGAAGAAATGAAGCTCATGAACAAGTTAATCCGTATGGTGAAGGTGCAATGGTCGAACCAAGGGGAAAGGGAAGCCACATGAGAAATGAATGAGAAATTAGACAAAGAGCACCGGAGTTAATGGAAGATTGGCACGAGCGAGTCTCGGAACGAAATTCAAATTACGGGAGAAAGGATGTAATGGCTGGGGAAAAAGGTATTTTAGAAGCATAGAGAAAAGTTGAGTTGTAATGTCTAGATGGGGAATAAGAAGGTATGCAGGAATGAAATGAGGAAAAAGAAACGAAAAATGGGAAAGTTAGACAAAAGATAAGGAATGAGGGGTTAAAATGTAAATTAGAGAAGTTAAATGCCTATAAATAGGGGTGGAATAACATGAAATCAAGTCATTTGCCACTTGAGTACGGAAAAAACACGGAAAACCCTAAAACTCGAATTCATCGAGGAAATGAAGCTCTCAAATTCACCGCGAAATTTCATCATACAAATTCACTGCGAAAATCTGGAAAGCAAAGTCACCGCAAAAACCTAAACCTGAAATTGTCCGAGGAAACCCCAAACCCCAAATTTACCACGGATTTCGAGCTTCAAATTTACCACGGATTTTCAAGCTTCAAATTCACCGCATATTTAACCTAAACCATAAATTCACCACGAAAACGCTAAATTAGGGTATTTTCGTCGCCTATCATTGTCAAATTATTAAGGAGGAAAGATACGTAGGGTCTACGGTAATTAAATAGTTCAAAATAAGATAAGAACTTCCAAAACCTTGTACTAAGATGTGTTGTGAATGCATGCAAGCAACGAAGAGATCATAACACATGAAAGCAACATGCTAATGGAGTTAATACAATATAGTAAGTGAAGGTTCTAACGTGGGGAAAGTTAGTAATGGGATGGGAAGGTAAAGGATATGAAAGAGAATGATGAAAGGTAAAAGACTTGGGGTGGGGAAGGATGGACCGTCCCAACGAACCCGGCATTGTGCCTAGTACACGATTCGACAAAGGAAGGGCATGTCTATTGAAAAGAACTATAAGTTCAAAAGATGGAATGATGCGTAAGAAATGAACCAGGATGAGAAAAGGTGTAGTGCATGAGTACTCATTCGGAAATGGAAGCATACGTCTCGTCGAGTCAACCAACAGCTAACGGTTGGCTTGGGCGGGACATGTACCGAACATGTTACACTTGGACACAAAATGAGAATGAAATGAAAGGAAAGGATAAAAGAAGAGAAATGAAACGTAAAAGGAAGAAAATGAGTTTACTTAGAAGTCGCATTTATTTATGTTTTACTTATAAGAATAAGATGATGTGTAATGAGTGTGAGGTTTTCTTTAATAGATTATGACAGCTTTATAGATTTTGTAGGTGACGTGAGCGAGATGTGAGGAGGACATGGGAAGTAGGTCGTCAATTGTCCGGTGCTAGAGTCTGGTCTTTTGAACACTTTTAAGTTTTCGTTGTTAAACTTTGATGCTTTGCGAACTAGGTTTCGAATCACGTTTTGAAGTTTAATTACAATTTAGTATAATTTCTCAATTTGGCTTGGCCAAATTTAGGGTCGTTACAAATGGTATCAAAACAACACAACCACTAAACTTGTGGTGGTGCAATCCTAGGTAGAGGGAGTCTATAGGATATGTAGGAGGACAACCGACCATAGGAAGGGAAGAGTGTTGAGTAAAACATGCAGTACACTTAGGAATCGTTGGTCTCGCCAAGCACCCAATATCATCCAACATTCATCTTATTGACCTTTCTCGCTCTCCTCACTCCTACAATACCCTAGTTGATTGATCTCGTATTTTGGAATTTGATACATAAATTCAGAAGGTGTTAAAATGGAAGATTATTTTATTCCTTTTGCTGTTAAAAAATAAAGACGCATGTACATTATATTTGGGAAAATTTGAAATATGTCAAGTGCGTGAGAACTCCTCTTCGCTCGCATTTTCAATCTAATATGTTCATTCTCTCACTATGGTTGTTACTTGATGTGGACTCTCCCAATTTTAGTTTAGTTTGCCAACACACTTTGATACCTCAACTTTTGTTAAGACGAAGTCCCGTTCTACCAATAATTATAGGCATATCTTGCCTTTTCACCATTCGATTCTTATAAAGCTCCATTCGAATAACTACTCTCTCATATCGTAAATACAATGAAGATCTTCACTATGCATATCATTCATTCATTCATTGGCTCATCATATGTGATAATTCTTTTACACAACATATATTTCAGCTTGGAGATTTTTTCAGAGCCATATGCAAGCAAAAAATTGCCGATTCATGTAGTAGATCGAGGTGACACTCGATATGCATACATAAAATTTTGTAGCTCATCGACTCATGAGGTTTTAGAATGATTGATCCTCATTTTCAGCTATTTAAATGTAATTGAATTCATAATCGTAGTAAGTTCATTTGTAGATGATGTGCTATATATGTCAAATGTTGTTGGATACCATAGTACTCACAGTATTAACCCACAAGTTTTCGGAAAATTGTGTTCCTTTATTTGATAAAAGGACTCTAGGGATCTTGAATCATTAGAAAATATAATGGAAGATGAAGCTTATATCTTCCATTTCCTATATTTGATATATTTTTATAACTCTATCCATTTTTAAAAATATTCCATGCCAACAATGCAAGATTTCTTTTGACCTGGAGCCATATGAAAAGCCTCCATAATATGAATGCCCAAGATGTTGAAACTACATAATTTCAATAGGCGACTCATAGTTTCCTTCGACACATGGTGCATTTTCCAATGAAATTTACATGTGGGGGAAACTCAAACTAGGTTTATGCAAACTTGCGTCATTGGCGGATAAAAATTTGCGACCGTCAAAACATATTAAGCATGTGTCCTACGAGTTGAGTGGTTACCACAATCCCCAACGTGTTGTATTTCCTCCGTCACAACATCAGATTGAACTTTAGAAGAACAACAAATGTATGGTCAGCCAAAATTATCTTTGTTCAATTTGCCATCTTCGTAATTGAGATTAGTGGATCTATGGATTTTCCTGTGGGATTGACCCTCGTTGCAGTTCGCATGTTATCAAATATTAGGCAATGGAATCTTTCTTGATGGTTATTAGGTATGATGTCCAATAATAAAGGTGTTGCTCGAGAGCTCGAGACTGGCCACCTCGGCTTGAACTCTTTGAAAGGGTATAGATGGTTGATAATGCACCATGATCTAGATCCTTGAATCACATGAATGTTTCAAAAGTGTTGAAGATTTCGAAAGACCTTCCGTTTGAGTATTTTCTTCTCTCGAGATACAGCTTAGTACAAAAAATATCTTTAAAATTTTGAAAACCTCTTTCAAAAATTATTCACCACATATTGTGAATCATAATTAGCATGCAAAAAGACAATACTCATCTCATTTCCAACTAATGTGATACCAAACTCAATGACTAATATTATGAAAGTTTTACAACATATTCATGTTACGCGCCAAGTCATTTTTTTCTTGAAAATATATTCCAAGATATATTTTGGAACTTTCATGTAATATCATATTGAAATACGAATAGAAAATTGTTGCGCTGAAATGTTCATTTACGTCGTACGTGGAAGGATGATGTCATTATACATGCATGCAATTTTTGCATATTTGGATAATTTTTAATGATGTTTATGATTTATTTCTGATTTTTTGCTTCCTTTTTAGTTATGTTTTATTCTTTTGAGACCTAAGCATAGCCTAGATAGGTCACAGAAACTTCAGTTGTTAAAGAGGATCGGGTCGTGGTGCCGACCAAGGTTGAAAGAGTGGCTTATCAGAACTCCATCACCAAACTTATCACCTCACATTGAAATGCTCGCTCCTTTAGGAGATTTTTTCCTGCATGCCGAAGTAGGGGTCATATAATCAGACCCGTAGTGAAGAGTTGAAGAAAACACATCATGAGTTGTTTAGAAATTAGAATTGGCAAGAGCGAGGGAGCCTAATAATCTAGGGGGTCTCTTGAATTATAATGAATGGCAGAACGTAGATCTCTCCTTATAATCCACGAGCAAGGCTCTAAAGTTCAGGAGCATCGTAGCCTATATCGAAGAAGATGCTTTGGGGGCCAAGGCAGTAGATTTCCACAAAATGAACGGGCTCATAGGGAAGAACGGAATTTCCTCCACCAACTCGCATGGTAGAACCCAATCCTCCCGCGAATGAGACATATGCTCTAAAAGAGACATCAATATTTTGTGAGATCTACGTGATCTCCGAAGGAACCCGGATCGGGGAGTTAATCCATGAAAAGAAGAGATTGACACGCAAGATGTGCATGGAGGAAAATGAGTGGTTGCCCTAGAAAGTAAAAGGGAAACCCAATTGATGAATCGAGACTATGAGATTTGATATTGCACGTAGGTATTTTTACATTTTGGATACCCCTAGAAGCATTTGCCGTGTTTTCCAATGTATTTTGTGTTTTTAAAATTTAAGTAACTTCGAGTTTTATTTTCATAATTTGGATACCCCAGAGTTTGTCTTGCGTATCTCTAATGGTATTTCTAGTTATTTTAGATGATTTCTAGATGAAGTGACGTCAATGATATTTTCATAATTTGGAGACCTCGAGCTCGCATGGTAGGTTTTCAATGATGTTTTCAGTATTTTTGGATGATTCTAAGGTGAAATGGCGTTGGGAGTATTTTTTAATTTGGACACCCAAAAGTCGATGGGGCGAATCCTCGGGTTTGGATATCTTTTGAGTATTTTGATACAGAAACCTGTAGGGATTTATTAGTTTTTTATATGGTCAATGGGTCAATCGAGATACATCCAAAATAAACAGGGGTATTATGAAAAACACTCTCTTGAAATGGAGCGTTTTTTAAATAAAAAGACCAAATTAGACAGAATTGGATAATACTGGGTTTTTGACCCTTAGTTGAACTCTTGGGTCTTATTTATCTATAAATATAAGTCTCAGGATACAGAAAAAGGATTCGGAATATGAGTTGGAGTTCAAAATTTGAGTTGGAGTTGAAGAAAATACAACAATTCTCAAAATTCTCGATGAATTTGATTCTTAAACCATATCCGTGGTGAAAATATTAGTGAATAGTAACGAAGTCTAAAAATCGTCGTAAATCATATTACAACTTAAATTTCGATGATGAATTACATTTTCTCGCCAAATTCTCTGTGAATTTTGTGATGAATAGTGTTGAATTCTAAAAATCCTAGGAAATAGAATCACAACTCAAAAATCTGCGGTGAATTACATCACCAAGCCAAATCCGCGGTACAGAAAAAGGGTTCGGAATATGAGTTGGAGTTCAATATTTGAGTTGGAGTTGAAGAAAATACAACAATTCTCAAAATCCTCGATGAATTTGATTCTTAAACCATATACGTGGTGAAATTATTAGTGAATAGTAACGAAGTCTAAAAATTGTCATAAATCATATTACAACTTAAATTTCGACGATGAATTACATTTTCTCACCAAATTCTCGGTGAATTTTGTGATGAATAGTGTTGAATTCAAAAATCCTAGGAAGTAAAATCACAAGTCAAAAATCTGATGTGAATTACATCACCAAGCCAAATACGCTATGAATTTGGGTGTTAAATAGTGACACCCCAAAATCATGGGGAATTCTGTTGGAGCCTTAAATTATGGTGAATTTGCTATGCATGTCCAAATTCGCTGTAAATTTAATGATGAATTGTGTTGCAGAGAAAAAAACGATGAGAATTCCTTCTAACTAAAAAACCCTCGGTGAATTTGCACTGCATGACCAAATTTGCTGTCATTTTTCATTGTGAATAGTGTTTCAACATTATATCGTCTATTTTGATTAATAAGACCATATTTTTTATTGTTGAACTTTATTATAGTGAAACAATCAAGTAGAGTTGCGATCTCCGAGGATGTAAGCCCACACATTGTGGGCCCAACCTCGTAACTCTTCATGTCTTAAACAACAACAGAAAAATTTCTAACTGATTAAAACATCCGATAAAATATTTTTAGACAAGATTTGAATCTCATTGTCTTCACACACGTTGATCATGAAGGAATCATAGGGCTTAATGAGGTTCCCCTTCACCTTACAGGATTTATAGCAGGGTGCAACATCCATAGGATTTTGGTTTACACCGGGCTTCCTACAATCTTATCAATCGAGAAGTCGCTAAGAAGCTCGAGGCTTCATGTCCTAGTTGTTGAGGGTCAATAACACCTAGTAGGTAACTAGAGTGAACATAATATATTAACAGAGGATCTATTATCGGGATGGAAAGATTCATTTAGTTGTAACTAAGTCAAAGTATGTGAATAAAATAGTTAAGACTCGATGCAAAGTGGAAAAACTGAAAATGACATCGTGCTATGTGCACGGTTTGCCAAATGCAGGGCATGCTTGAGAGATCGTAAATTGTATCCTCGGAAAATAGAGGTATGTATGACATGGACGAGCTGAACTGGGTGTGGTCGGGGTAGTGCCCAAATACTTGCTCGAGAATGGGTGGTACACATGGTCGTTGAGGAGACCAAAACTAACGGTTGGTGCAACGAGATGTGTTACCAGACATGAGAAATTCGGCTACATTGAGAAGTTAAGGGAAAGAAAAGAAACATAGAAAGTTGACATGGATGGAAATGAAACATTAAAAAGGAAAATGAAAGGGGATAATGGCAAACGTGGAAATAGAAGGGGATTTCCTCTAGGTTACTAATCACCTAATCAAGCTCACATAGCTCCAACAAATTATCAACTTCGGACATAACTTCAAGACAATCATTGGTGAATGCCTGATACTCCTATGAAAACGTCAAAATATTTTGGAATTGTGAGTCCCTGGAGTCGGTATTTGTAGAGGAGCTGGATATTTCAGCTTAATGACCGCAAAATTATACTCGTAACTTAAAGTTAGAAAAGCATGCATCTTGGACTTTGGCAATATTTATTTTGAAATATCACACAATTTACACCAATATTGTGTGACCCATAAACGTGAAATTCAATGACCCCTAGTCACTTAATCCCTCATCTTCTTTAATATATTGAGAAAAAAACCATGCGAGTCACAAGTTCCACACGAATCTGGACCAAGTCTCTGCGAAATAAGATACGAAAATCTGTAATCAACGAAACAAACAAAAACACGCGATTCCAGGAGACAAAAACTACCTAGCGACTCAGGCTAGGGAGAAAATCCTCGGGACTAAATAGCAACTCCACTCGAGCCCCGGAGCAAATCCACGCGAGCCCCCAAAGCAAGTTGATACGAAAACCTTGACTTGGGAAGTATGACAAAAGTATGAACCCTTTTTTGGTATCAATGAATCTATATTTATAGAAAAATTCGGTCTAGTAGGTCCACTTAGTGGAGAATTTCAAGAATGAACACTATTATGGATACCAATATCATAAATAATCTTCTTTACAAAACTTTTACAATATTAATCATCTTCCCTTATTATATGATTATTTATTTACTTTTGTATTTCATATTGAATAATATAAAACTTTAAAATCTTATTTGCAAATTAAACTTTTATTATTTCATTAGCATTAATAAAATCAAGACTCAAGTCCATATTTCCATGTAAAATGGATCGACATCCTAGAAAACGTTCAACAAAGTAATTATGGTATTGTATCGTAACAAAAGTTGAAGAACTTTATTTGTTTTGTATTGAAGAACTTATACGCTTATGAGTTTTTATATGTTTTGGATGAAACATGATGTTTTGGTTTACTGCTATAAATTATTTTAGACTTTACTACTAGAAGATATCTTAAAATATTTTTAACATCATAAACATTGAAAATGGATTCATTTTTATCTTTATATTAAATTATTTTTTTGTGAAATAATGAAATACGTATAATAATAAACATGAATTTTATTATAATTCATGTTTGATGGGACTTGATTTTATTAATACTAATGAAATAAAAAAATGTAATTTGCAAATAAGTCCTTGAAGTTTTAGATTATTCAATATGAAATATAATTTAAATAAATAATAATATAATAAAGAAAGATGATTAGTGGGCCAAAGATGGTCGGATTACAAGAATACCCTCAAAACTGCTTTATTCCAAAAGCATAATAGAAAATCGAAAATACTATTTAATTATGACGAACCCAAGGGGTATAATAATACCGTAAATACACTATAGTATTATCAGTATTTTTTTTCGATCGAGTACAATTGGATGGCGATTGACATTATTGTCGATCATGCACATTTATATGAAGATCGTTATTGGTATAGATTAATCATGATAACCAAGCATGCAATATCGAAGTTGACAAGAAAATGTTCTTTGGATATTAATTGTAATGATCAAGATATAGTGAATAAAACGGGAGTTCGACATGTTAGTCTCGAGATAGTTTATTTAGAAATCAAAACAACATAAGTGCAAAGGTGATTCTAAGGGAGGAGAGACTAAAATGTCATTTGGACAATTAAGGAGGTCTATGAATAGGGGTAGAAACGGGTTAGGAAGGATCATTTGACACTTTGAAACGAAAATACCAATGAAAGACAACCTAGAGGAATTCATCGTGAATTTTGGTGCATCGCGGAATTGGACTGGAAAACAATTGATTGCACATCTTACCTAAATTCATTGCGAATTTGGACTTCGATGAACAATTCATATGGCATCATAGCAAAGTTCATCATGGATTGGGGGGGGTCACCATTTCAATTCATTGAGGATTTGGACTAAAAGTGGAATTTTTCACGGATTTTCGAAGGTACAGACAATTAATCACAAAAAACATGGATTGAATACAATTCATCGCAGATTCTCACAAGATTTCGCAAATTTGAGGTTAGGAGGTATTTCATCTTGGAAATAGAGAGGAGAAGGGAGTTTGTCGCGAATCGACCCAAAAATTTG
This sequence comes from Utricularia reniformis, assembly GCA_009725065.1. Lineage (NCBI taxonomy): Eukaryota > Viridiplantae > Streptophyta > Magnoliopsida > Lamiales > Lentibulariaceae > Utricularia > Utricularia reniformis. Next base: position 75,737 of record RWGZ01000919.1, on the reverse strand, counting down.
ATGAGAAAGGGGTAGCTAAGACCTACGGTAATATAACCGGTAACCAACCTGTTGGGATTAGGCCCAAACCATTAAGTTAAGACCCAACATAACCTTCTTATCCAATCAAAGAAGATTTTTCCTCTATACCGGTGATATATCGGAATATCGATGTACCGATAATGATCGATATTTACCGGTATGACTGGTATACCTGGCGTTATACCACCGGTATGACTACCATGTATCCAATCCAATAAAGGTTCATGAAGTGATAATAAAGAATGGAGAAGTCAAATTTCGTCGCTCTTCTTTAGCAAATCACATCATTCAAAGATCCTAAATAATTGAGACTTTATAGGGTCTGTAGTTAGAATTATCATCTCTATATATTTGGCTTTTCATTGTTGCAAGATTATGTTCAATAAAAGGCATAGTTCATACATACCACAGTTTATATCTTTTGTTGATTAGATATAAAACTTTGTTGAATCCATCACACCAATCTTTTCCCATTCAACACAACCAACGTAAATACAATATATATGGTCATGGGGTAGTATACTTCGATAATTTAAGATAAAACAAAGGAGAGCATAGAACATCAATATCACAAAGTAGACAGAGTGAACATAGTAAATTAAATGAAGCTTTAGATATACGAAAAGATACAAATTAGTAGTAAAAGGATAATGAATAAAAAGGGGATGACTCTGGGTAAAATGAAACAAAGAGACGGACATCGTGCCTAGGACACCATCAACCAAATGTTGGGCATGCCCGAGAACGTAAGTTCTCAAAAATGAGATTTGTATGTTTTAGACTGTCGAACAGAACCTGATGAGAATGGGTTAGCGCCGGGGTCCTTACCCGAGGAAGAGAAGCATACAGCCTCGTCGAGTCGGCCAATAGCTAACTGTTTGAACTTTTACTCAATATAATCCGAGCATCACATTTATCGATCATTTCTCCATATGTTTGAAATTTGACTCAATAAGACATCTTATCTACTAGGGAGTAAAGGTTTGTTTGTCTCCACCAATATTGACACCATCATCCAGCGAGTCCATGACTGTATTTTTTAATTCTCTTCTTTTTGTCTCAAGCTCTTCTAACAGAGCGAGTAAGATTCGTGTATGCTCATCTAACTTAGAACTCCAAGAATTCTAATCAACAAATCGTGCTCATGTAGGGGACGAGAGATGAATATTCATTTGCGCCATTACACGATACGTCCATCCAAACTCAAAACACTTAGACCCATGGTTTGAGTTTGAGGATCATAAGAGCCTTCTCGAAGAATTCCTAGTCTGGGGAGGTTGAGTAAAAAATTCCATGGTTTGAGGATGTTCCTCATACAACAATTGAGCCTCATATGACATTGTGATTCCAATGTTACCAACTAAACGGGATCCAATGCAAACTCTACTTTGTCATAATAGGTGTCATCTTCATGTTTCACGATAGTCTTCCTATATATGACAGACCTTTCAATTAGGCTAGCTGTAGGTACCCACGTACGAGGTTAAACTGATATTAAGTAAAATGTGTCTTTGTTAAATAAAATTCCTTGAATTTTACGTTCTTTATAGATCAATCTATTTGGAATCATGTCCGACATTAGCGATTTACGAGTTTGTGTTCACAATATGTTAGCTTACATCATCGAGAGAGCAAAACTAAAAATGAGTGTTTCACAATGATCAATTAAGGATTACAAAATATACACTAAATGAAATAACCCCAAAACATTCGGAATATCACAAAAAACAATGATTAGAAAAATACCGTGACTAGCAACAGAACAGTGCATACTGGAAAAAATGCAAAACATCACGGTTCGGGCAACACATGCAAAACAACTCCGCAACCTCAGAACACAAAACCTCACTAAATCACGTAACCAAATAAAATCTCGCAATTCAAAATCAAAACCCCGAGATTGAATAACAAAACTTCGCCACTTCTTATCTCAAACAGAACCTTGTAAAATAACACAGAATGTCGTGAAAAGATGCAAAACGTCACAAATTATCTCTTTGGATTTGTGCCAAATTTTCACCACCCTATAAAAAACTTGGAGCCAAATGTTTATAGACTGACCATGAGCCCAAGATACCCAAATTACTTAGAAAACTCGTATTTTGTGAAATTCTTCGTAAGATGCACCTAGCGATGATAAGAGCTCATTAAAATACTCATCTGGTTGATATCAAAGTTATCACATTTTTTAATCAGATTCAGACAAAGACTAAAGATCTTGGGCGACCGTCTAGTAAAACAACTCAAAAGATAAAGAAAATCTTTAATTGCTCCATCCTAGTTCCAAGTTCGAAGTACCATTTGTACAAATAAATTATCGTACATTTATTTGTGTTACATTTTGGTTATTTAATTTCATCACAAGTTTCAATTTTGTTGTTATCAAAGTAAAAGCATTTTCTCATATTGTAAATTAATAGTTCATTTATTTGTGTTTCTTTCTGGTTCTTTTTATGATAATGACTTGCAATGTAGTTGTTATCAAGTTTGAAACATTTTGTCATAATATTTTAGTATTTTCATATTCTATGTGAGAGATATGTCTAAAATACTCACATGTATCGAAATGTGTGTGTTATTGCAGCTAAAAATCCGCAATAACAAAATTTAGATCCCTTTTACGGATAGGGGTCGAACGAAAAAGTAATACGAAAGCAAGAAGTAAAAAGACACGATTTTTGTAGGTGGAAAACCTTTCTGTAAAAGAAAGGATAAAAAACCACCCCGACCGTAGCCTTTGAATCCACTATAAATGTCAAGTTCGTAGATTTACAATAGGAGAACATGAGGTAGAAAACCAAAGAAAAAAGATCGTATTTTGATGGCCGTAGTCGTAGGTTTCCCGG